>JAJJWW010011127.1:600000-931736 GCA_023531295.1 Papaver armeniacum
GTATAACTTCCGAATATAAAGTATCCCCAAAATAAAATCCTTTATCTTTTGAATTTTGACTATCCTATAATCGGTAGTAAATAAAGTTATCTTGACTCTCGATTAAAGTAGACCTTTGGCAAAAATGATACCATAATCGGTAGGGAATTTAGGTTATTTAACTCCCGAAAATAGAGTAGCCCCAAAATGAGATTTTGCAAAAATCCCTTTTTTTGGAATTTTGGTTGAGCCTATAATCGGTAAGAAAGGAAGAGTTATCATGACTTCCGATTATACAGTGGCTCTCCTACCGTAATCGGTAGTCAAGATAGTTCATATAACTACCGAATATAGAGTAGCCCCAAAATCAGATTTTGCAAAAATCCTCTTTTTTTGAATTTTGGTTGAGCCTATAACCGGTAAGAAAGGAAGAGTTATCATGACTTCCGATTATACAGTGTCTCTCTTTGCAAATATCCTACCATAATCGGTAGTCAAGATAGTTCATATAACTACCGAATATAGAGTTGCCCCAAAATCATATTTTGCAAAAATCCCCTTTTTTTGAATTTTGGTTGAGCCTATAATCGGTAAGAAAGAAAGAGTTATCATGACTTCCGATTATACAGTGTCTGTCTTTGCAAATATCCTACCATAATCGGTAGTCAAGATAGTTCATATAACTACCGAATATAGAGTAGCCCCAAAATCAGATTTTGCAAAAATCCTCTTTTTTTGAATTTTGGTTGAGCCTATAATCGTTAAGAAAGGAAGAGTTATCATGACTTCCGATTATACAGTGGCTCTCTTTGCAAATATCATACCATAATCGGTAGTCAAGATAGTTCATATAACTACCGAATATAGAGTAGCCCCAAAATCAGATTTTGCAAAAATCCTCTTTTTTTGAATTTTGGTTGAGCCTATAATCGGTAAGAAAGGAAGAGTTATCATGACTTCCGATTATACAGTGGCTCTCTTTGCAAATATCCTACCATAATCGGTAGTCAAGATAGTTCATATAACTACCGAATATAGAATTGCCCCAAAATGAGATTTTGCAAAAATCCTCCATTTTTATAATTTGGTTGAGCCTATTGGTAGTAAAAATAGTTCATATAACTACCGAATATAGAGTTTCCCCAAAAATGAGATTTTCCAATTGGTAGCTAAAAAAAACCTAAACTACCGATTATGAAGGGGCATATAAGTATTTTCAACCTATTTTGTCTTTTGTGTCGCCCCTAATTCTTTTGGGGTCGCCCCTAAAGACGCCAGGTTGTTTTATCTCGAGTTAGGAGAGTAGAAATTATATAGGAATGATGATTATAGAATCACATTTGGATAGTCTCTTTGAAAGCCTGCTGCTACTGCAATTGCAGGTAAACTTAGTTTACATTTATAATTGAAATTCAAAGTTTGTTTAAGAATAAATGTATAATTTTAGTTTGGTAGATTTGAAATGTGAATGAAGTAAAGTTGGAAATGAAGCTATGCCAGGGAGGAATGTTTCTCAGTTTGAGCTTAGTTTAGTGTGTTGAGTCTTGTGATGCACCATTATAGTGCAGTTCAGCTTTTGGCCTTTGCAAAGGCTTTAGCCTTAAGTTTTCATCCCAGTCAGATGTCTGACTAAATTGTTTAGCTAACTCAGTTAGTCTGACTGAGTTGAATCGTTGTGACTCACTGGATTCCCTGTTTTGACCTGAGTAGACTCAGTTGACCGAGTTAGACAATTGACCTGACCTTGACCGTTGACCATACTTTGACTCCTTTGACTGACGTCGACTGTTAGTTGACATGTCTGATCTGACGTGGACCGTTATTGACCGTCAGTTGACCCAGATGGACCAGACCTAAAATTAATGGGTCGGAGTAGTGGACTTGGCTAATAGATATTCATAAGGTTTAGTTTTTCCATTTTTTATGTATTGGACCCTTATGGTCTGATTTAGCCTTTGGTTCCTTCTGCAAAGTTGTAGATATTCATAAGACTTAGCTAATAGACTATAGAACCAATCTAATTGAATTAGTAAACCTTAGATTGGCTAAGGATGGATAAATAAAAGGTGTGGAACCTTAAATGGGCCTAGAATCATTAAATAAAATTGTATGATTCTTGTGTGAGCCATTTTGGCTAGATTCTTAGAGTTCTTGTGTGATTAACAGTTACTCTTTAACAACGATCGATTTAAAGGATGAACCAGTGGATCGTGGATCTCGAGGTAGGCGTGGCTTGTCATCAAAAGAGGTGGAAATTTAAATTTAACTCTTTTGAAACCATTGTTGCTTTTACAAAAGTTTATGTTTAACAAACTCATGCATTGTCTGTTCATGCATTCCATGCATTGTTTAGTTTGTATTATCGGTAGTTATGTTGATTCTTTTAATCTTTCCATGGTTTGGAAAGGACTTGTAATGTTTTGTTTGTAAATATGAATTGTTATGGGAAATAAGAATTTCCACATGTGGTATATAGGATACGCTCCTTCACATTTATACCTACTTACTTTCGAGCTTTTATGTTTATATTGGTCGTGAGTTTGCGAGTTCGGAATTGTTGACATCCATATATCCTATTAGGTGTGAATTTGCGAGTTCGGAATTTACAACCATATTATAAATTGTTTGAAGAAGGAGTTTGTCCATATACATGTTTGTTTATTTCAGTGACTTGGTCACATTTTTTTAATGTTTGGGAAAGCAAGTATTGTTTTCCAAGTCTTTCCCATGATTTCTTGAAAGATTGTATAAGTATCATTTGAGAGGAGTTCTTGTATATATATATTTCAGAGCGGGGCTAGTTTCTGGGTTAAGTTTTGTAGCAGATTTCTTAATTGAATGTTTAAGTAAATGTTTTAGATCCTTAGTGCCTCTTTATTCGTTAATCTCTTGGATTAGTCAGTTGCTAGCTTTGGGGGCGCTACAATAAAATCTATCAAAGATAATATTAATTTTAGTCGGATCCCAGATGTGCACAAATTCACAAGATACGAAAAACTAATAAGAAAATCTTCTTCGTCTTTAAATCTTCAATTGCCTTGTCAATAACCTGCACAACACAAACTTGAATCCTCTTGTGATCAATCACACACAGAACGGAGTTTATTAACAATAGATTATCACAATATGTCTTTGGATCTACAAATATTTGTAAAGATCCCGTCGATATTTTGATATAGTTTGAGTGACCCTTATGTCATAAGAGAATGCTCTCAAGAATAATCAAACTAGGTGCAATCAAAGTTTCAACAACCGTTAGTCAATCAAATCAATAATAGAAAACTAAAATAACAATGCAATTATTTATTTTCCCACCAACGGTACTCGTGGTGCTTCTTGATCGCACAAAAGTCTTTAAACGAGCAGTCGTAAGAGATTTTGCCTAATTAGGGTACTTTCCTCTCCGAATAGACAGATCCACCAGAAACAACACGAATGAAGTTTTCCTGGATCTTAGGATAGTTTGCAAGAAATGCAAACTCTAGTTTTTATAGACCAAGGTTGTTTGGACAACAAGGAATTCCAAAACTGAAAATATTCTCAAGATATGCATTAAAGTACCTAATTTCGTTTTTCCTATTTACAATAAATGTCAACCAATATTTCTGAAATCTCTCATAGAAAATTTCTATTATTAGTACATCGCATTTACTAATAATCCTTTTCTAGAGTATATGCTTTAATTGCTGGAAATGAAAGCATATAAAATCGAAAATCATAATTAAATGCTTTTCATAAGATTAAATGCTTTAATTAAATGCTTTTTATTGGGAAGCATAATTCATAAGATTGTTTCACCTCAACAAGGAGCATTTATAAAGGGTAGAACAATCCAAGAACAAATAGCTTTAGCTTCAGAAATGATGAATGAACTTGATATTAAAAGAAGATGAGGCAATTTTGGTTTAAAGATAGACATTACTCAAGCCTGTGACTCACTTAGCTGGAATTTTCTATTCCAAGTCATGAGTAAATTTGGGTTCTATGATTCAGTAATTCATTGGCTTCAAATTCTTCTAAACTCAGCAAGGATTTCTATGTTAGTAAATGGTGGTCCAGAAGGCTATTTTAAAGTGGAAAGGGGGTTGAGACAGGGTGATCCTCTGTCTCATCTTCTTTTTGTTCTGGCAGAAGATGCTCTAAGTAGAAATATTACAAGGAAAATACAAGAAGGAGCTCTGAAAGGAATGGTCAATATGAATGGAGTTAAACCTTCTCATATCCTTTTGTTGATGATGTTTTCTTATTTTGTAATGGTGATAGGAGGAATGTCAAAAAACTAATGGAAATTCTTAAGGACTATCAATCTGCTTCAGGGAAACTGATTAGCATGGAAAACAGTAAATGTTTCATTAGTGGCACAAGTGATAGTAGAAAAATTCAAATTTCAGAAGAATATGGCATTCCATTGGCTGAATTTCCAGACAAATATTTGGGAGTACAGCTATTCTCAGGAGGTGTGAAGTCATTTCATGTGGGGAATGGTGTTGAGATGATGCAAGACAGACTAGCAGGGTGGAAGGGTAAACTTCTCTCTTTTCAGGAAAGATTAATCCTAGTGAGATTTGTACTGAGTCGCCTACCAATTTACAATATGTCAGTATATAGATGGCCAAAAAGAGTATTGAAGGAATGTGAGAGGGTAATCAGAAATTTCTTATGGACTGGTGATCCTTCTCAAAGAAAACAAGTAACATTAAAATAGAATAAAAGTTTGTTCACCAGTAAGTGAAGGAGGCCTTGGAATAAAAAGATTAGAAGTGATAAATAAAGCTTTCATAATGAAGCTATTTTGGAAGATTCAAAAATGGAACAAAGGAAATGGCTAAATTTTTTCAAGCTAAGTTCCAGAATAAAAAAGGTGAGTGGATTTCTTATTACAAGAAATCATCCATATGGCAAGGAATAAAATGGGTGATGGAAGATGTACAGGAAGGAACAAGGTGTCTTGTAGGAAATGGTGAAACTATATCAGAGTGTAAGGATAAATGGATACAGGATAAAGCATTGAAAAAACAATTCCATGAAAATTCTTTTATTCAACAATTTTAAGATATGAAAGTTGCAGATCTTTTGCTAGAAGGAGAATGGGTGATACCAAGTGAGATGATGGAGATGATTGAACTTAATGAACTTCCAGCAATAAATGGAGGAGAGGATAGAAGAATTTGGTCATATACTATTTCAGGTGAATTTTCTGTGGCATCTGCAGTAGAAGCAATAAGAGAGAAATTCCCAAAACTACAATGGACATCTCAGGTATGGAACCCATCTGTTCATCCTAATGTTTCAATCAATATATGGAAGTTAGATAGAAACATCTGTGCCACAGATGAAAATATCAAAAAAAAAAAAAAAAAGTTCAAATGGCTTCAAGATGCTGTTTTGCAAAAAAGAGGAAGAAAACAAAGATCATATTATATGGTATTGCAATTTCAGTAAAATAGTATGGAAATGGTTAGGAAATATGTTTAACTTCATCAATCCTAGCTCTTTTGAGGAAATGCTGAAAATGGCAAAGAACAAAAATCCAGCCAAATTTGGAGAGTAGCTTCTTTTATTACCATGAGAGAACTATGGTTTACTAGAAATAAATGCATTTATGAAGAAGAAACTTTTTCTTTGGAGGTAATCAAGATTAAGATACTGAAGTTTACAGGGGAATGTGAAGTTAAGATGAAATCACCAATGTGGAATAGTTCTTATGATTTACAATTTACAGGTGTTAAAAATTCTTGGACTGAAATGCAGGAAAGTAAAAGGGACTAGAGTTAATGAAATTTTCTTTCAACTCCCTCCTCCAAATAAGATATTAATGTGTTGTGATGGAGCTTCAAAAGGAAACCCATGAATTTCAGGTTATGGCTTTATTGGTAGAACAAGTTCTGGAGAATATTTAGTAGCTGTTGCAGGTGGATTGGGTGTCTCCACAAATTTTGTTGCAGAAATACTAGCTATCCTGAATGCGGGGAATGGGCAGTTAGGAAGTATGGTTTAGAACAGACTCCTCAGCTGCAATTTCAAGATTTCAGAGTAACAAAATCCCCTAGTTTGCAGTGAATAGATGGAAGAAAATTTGTTCAAGCCTTACATCCTGGTGTTTCATACATAGCTACAGGGAGGTGAATTTTTCTGCAGATAATCTAGCAAAGAAAGGATCTAGCTTAGCAGAGGAGAAAGAAGAGTGTTTGATTCAAGGCCAAATTTCTTGATTACACAGGAGTTTCCTAATCAGCCTTATTACAGATAGTTATGTTTAGTGTCTTTAGTTATTCTTCTGAAGTTTAGTATCTTTTTGTAATAACTCTTTGGTAATTAATATAATTCTTTGTTAAGCAAAAAAAATTATATGCTTTTCAATATTTCGGTTTGAAATCACCTTGAGCATCAAGGAATATCTTTGAACAATAAATGATAAGAGTTGTGCACATGTTCAAATACTTTCGACATCTAGAAGCTTCTCATCTTAGCAAACCCTAATTCCTAATTCACATACAACAAGAAGAAATGTGTGAACTTTGGAAACTCGGTTTTGTTCTTGGGACCGGTTATACCACGACTCACAATATAAGTTGTGACTGGTTATACCATGCTCTCCAAGATAGGTTGTGATCGGTTACACCATGCTTCCCAATGTAGCTTGTGACCGATTACACCTTGCTTCCCAATAAAGTTTGTCACCGATTACACCTTGCTTCAAAATATAGCTTATGATCGGTTATACCTTTCTTCCCAGTGTGGGTTGTGATCGGTTACACCTTGCTTCCCAAAACTAGTAAGGATCGATTACACCTTGTCACACAATATAGGCTATGACCGGTTATACCTTGATTCTCAACATAAGTTAAGCTCGGTTCTTCCTTGTCATCTTGTATTGGTCATTCAAATGATATTCAATAAAGAACCAAACCAACACACTTATGATTTCCCTTTCGATTATGAAACAAGTTCATACATCTAATTTCTTAAACAAATGTAATAATACATAATTTCCTAGGATGAAATCACACATATGTCCCACAAATAATCAAGTAACTAAATACATAGATTATGTTGATGTCGTATTTAGGAAGTTCAAAAGATAAGTGTCATACTTTGTAATTCAATATAATTCCTTAACACTTTGATCATAATGATATGACCATGTCTAATCACTAGAGTATTATATACATAGCTTCGCATGTTATGTTTTCAATATAATACGACTTGAAAGATACGTTAGGAATGGAAAAAAGTCAAGTCAGTATTACTAACCTCAAGTGGAAGGATGATGTCTTCGTTGCCGTCGGTACTTCTTCACATTCTTCAGGTCTTCAGTGTAATACTTGTACGTCTCAACATTCCTAGAATTTCTAGTTTAACCTAAACGATGTTGACTCTAGTAATTAATAAAGTGACTCTAGATGAGTTTTAATACTAAAATATGACAACCAAACTTGACGTACTAATGCTTGGTGGGTTCAACCGAGCTATGCTCTAACAAAGACTGTACAACTCTTTTTTCGGTCGACAAACATAATTTGGGTACTGTACAGAAATAGAACCATGAGGCTGCTCCATAAAAATTTCTCGATATAATTCACCATTGATAAATACATTATTCACATCAAACATCCATAAATTCCAAGAATTGTGCGCTTCAAAGGAGATAACACTTCTTACGGTTACCATCTTTGTAACAGGACTAAACGTCTTTTCATAGTCCAACCCATAATTTTATGAGAACCCGCCAGCAACCAGACGTGCTTTGTACCCACCGACAGTCCCACCAACCTTCTTCTTTAACTAGTAAACCTATTTACAAATTACAAGATCCGTATCTTTCGGCTTAGGTACAAGCTCCCATGTATTGTTCTTCTCTAGAGATGAAATTTCTTCTTCCATGGCATCCTCCCATTCTAAACTTCCTTGAGCTTCTTTGTAGCAGGAAGGCTCAAGACCAATCATATTTTCTAAAAGAAAACATGATATCATAGTACAAGGATTTAATTGTACCCCATAATCTCTTAAATGATTGGGTTGTTTCCTTGCTCTTGTTGACCTCCTTGGAGACCCTTCATGCTGATTTGAGTCTGAAGAGTTACCCCCCCTTTCACTTGTAGTGTCGTCATCATTTGGAATGTTGCCAATGCCATCAACTGGAATCACTTGGGTACTTTCGAATTCATAGCTACAAGATCACCATCATCATACTCCAAGATATTATCAACGATACGTCATCGAACACCAAATCTCGAGAAGTAACACCATTCTTTGTTTTTGGATTCATACATTTCCACCCTTTCCTATATGGATCATAACCCACAATGCACTTCCTTGCTTTTGGGTCTAGTTTAGTTTTGTTGCTTTTAGGAACATGTACATAACAAATAGACCCATATATACGAAAGTAACTCACATCTGGCTTTTTTATTGAATAAAATTTCAAATGGATATTTTTCAGTACCTGGCCATGGAAGTAGTCGGTTAACCAAACAAAAAGAACACTGTATTGCTTCAGCCCAAAGTTCCCTAGAAAGATTCTTATCGTGCAACCATGATAAGCTCACCGAGGTAAGATGTGCGATATTCCGTTCTACTACCCCATTCTGTTGCGGGGTGCTTGGGCATGTCATTTGTCGACGAACACCGTGATGTCTGAAAATATTAAGAAACTCATCTGACATATATTCACATCCATTTTCATTTCGCAAGCATTTTATCGTCGAACCAAACTCATTCTCTAATGTGTTTTTCAACTCCAGAAACTTTGAGAAAGCTTCACTTTTGTTTTCCATAAAATACACCATGTATATCTGGAGCAATCATCAACAATAATTAACATATAATGAAAACCACTGTAGCTTGGTGTTCTAGCTGGACCCATTACATATGAATGTACTAACCCAAATATCTTGGATGAAAGGTTAACTGAACTTTTAAACAAGAGGTGATGTGATTTACCGAATTTTCAGCCTTGGCAAATCACATCATGTTGTATTCTGTCAAGATCAGTAATACCTTCAAGTAATTTCTTTGAAGAAATTTGTTGCAGCATCTAATAGCCTATATTGCCTAGTCATTTCAGCTAGTATTTTCTACAAAAGCTTTACTTACAGTCATAACAAACAAGAATTCTTTTTTCTTTCTAGTAAAAAGAATATCAGCAGTCAAAGATTGTATATTATCGATAAGTTTTACATCATTTGGACCAAAAAGAACATATCTTCTTAACTTGGTAATCTAAGGGACATATAAAAGATTCTTCTTCAGTCCTGGCACATGATAAACATCATCTACAGCTATGTTATCACAATTTATGTTGTTAACTTTCATATTCAGCTTCCATTCATTCACCACTGGATGCACTGAGTTATCAGCGGTAATAATAAGTCGTCCTCCATCATGTCTACGAACCAACGAAAGTAAAGATTCATTTCCAGTTGCATGATGAGAACAATCAGAGTCAACAGTCCATTCCTTTGCATAATCAAAAGAAACATTCGCATGACGCAACTTCTTATTTTGTTTCACATCAGTAACTTCGATTGAAAAATATTGCTCCCACTTTCGGTTATCTTCCTGCTTCTCATGAACTGTATTTACATTTTTATCCCAAGATTTGCATACCATCTCTGTTGGACGTGACCTCGTTTTCCACACCTGTTGCACTCAAGCCATTATTCATATTTCATACGACAATAGCGTGATGTGTGATTATGCTTCCCACATTATTTTTATTCTTCTCTTTGAACTTTATCTCACCATTATTGTGCTTTGGCTTCTCTTTGGTAAAATGTACATCTTATGGGCTATTTTTCCCTGACATTTGCTTCATTAATGTTTCCTGGTTTGAAATAAGATTTTCTAACTCAATGATGGACGGTTGAGTTGTCTATAAATAAAGGGCATGAACTCCTTTCTCAAACAACGAATGATATGACGCCACATCCGAGTTTCACTGATTGGCTCATTCTCATCTAATTTTGAAATTTCATAACAAAGATTTTTTAACTTTCAGAAATAAATCAGAGATATTCATACCTCCTTAACTTAATGTTGCAAGCTCATTCTCAAAAAATTGCAGCTTGGCGGTATCCTTGTTTATATTTAACCTTTTAAGGTCATCCCATTTCTTTTTTTTTTTGGCGACGTCTAACTACAAAACATGATCAATATAGTCCTTACTGATCGATGTCCTCAAAGCATACAAAGATTTTCCGCACTTTATCTTCTACTTTCTTCGTGCTTCAGCATTCTCTCCAAGAATAACTTCATCACCATTAACTGCTTTAGCATCCTCTTGAGTTTCTGCAGGAAAAATTTCATCACCACTAACAAGATCCCACAAATGTTGACCTTGCAGATAAGCTTCCATACACAGACTCTAGTACTTGTAGTTATTACCAACAAGCTTCTCCACACAAGCTTGAGCAAAATTATCACTATTCATCTTGACAAACAAAAACACACACACACACACACAAAAAAAAACAAAAAAAAAAAGAACACGCAATTGGGGGATATGAATTACTTCCCCCAACCCATGGTGTGTGCTAAGGGGTGACTTTTGGAGGCGAAAATACTAAAATACCCTTCCCTCAAAATAAAAATCAAAAACTTAAAATCAAAAAACAAAATCATATCCCCCATTTCCATCTCCACTTCTTATTAATCACTTTCAGGGTTAGAATTTGAAACCCAAATATTCCCCATTCCCTTTCAAATTCTAAACTCTCCCCACTCTCTTTCAAATTCTCTTCTCCTTCTCTGCCGGCTCCTCTCTTTGGAACAAATTTTTTTTTTTTTTTTTAATTCGTAAGTGATGAAGATCATCTTGCAAGTGATGAAGACCATGCCGGAATTGAGGAAGACCATGCGAGGAAACAGGTGCCGGCATGGTTGGTAACTAACATTCAATGTCGTGACCGAGTACTTCGGCATGCTCAATAGAAATTTATCAATGCCGGTAGTCAAGTGAAAAAAAATTGAAGTTTCCTGGATACTTTTCATCATGTGCCGGCATAGAAATTTAAGCAACATACTATGCCGGAAACCGGTGCCGGCATGCTCGAGAATTAACTACTTGTGCTGGGGAAGTGGACTGATTAAAACCAGAAAAAACTCAAACGGAATATTTTTTTACATCGCAGGAAGTGATGAAGACCATGCCGGAATTGGTGAAGAACCACGGAAAATGGTGCGGCATGCTCGATAGAAATCCATCAATGCCGGTAGTCAGGTGAAAAAAAATTAAAGTTTTCTGGATACTTTTCATCATGTTCCGGCATAGAAATTTAAGCAAAAACCATGCCGGAAGTAGTTCCGGCAAGCTCGAGAATCACATAACTGTGCCGGAAGTAGACTCATTAAAACCAGAAAAATTTTAGTTGTCTAGATGAGGACTCATCATCAGCTAAAGGGTTGACTAGCAAGGCGTCTCTCAAGTCAACCCTCATGTATGATCCATTCACCACGGATAGTGGCAATTTATAAAAATTTCCAACAAATGCCGGCATGGTTTTTTGGTTGAATACCATGCCGGCACCAAGCTTTTTCAGCTGCAACAATGGTGGATTCAAAGAAAAAAATCAAATTTTCAACCTCTTAGCAACAATTCTCTCTTCACAATCATCCTCCACTTCCACCAAAAAAAGTTCCTCTCAATTTTTTTTCCATCTTTCTACTCTCATCTCATTCACCCAAATACAAATACACACTAATCATTTAACAAATACTTAAGATTTTTACTAATTATTATTAACCACTAAACCTGATTAGTGAGGGGTAGATTAGGATTTAAAAAAATACTTAGATAAGGGGTGACCCCGAATTGATATTTGGACTTTTTTTTTGTCCTTTTCCTATATCCCCTAATTAGTTTTTATATCCCCCAATTTCGCGTTCAAAAAAAACTAGACTTCTCTTTCAGGATATCTATCGAACAGGTTTCACTCAACCTTGCTATGATATCATAACACTAATAATGATATGATAGTACATAAACAAGAATCAAGGAAGAAAAACACTGTAAGACAACTTCTCATAAACTAGTAGTAATAATCGTTGTGAATCTCTTCTACAATACCGAGACTTATATAGGCTTCAATAAACTAGAAAAAGGAAATCAACAAAACTAACAAATTAAAAAAAAAAAAAAAAAAAAAAAAGCAAAACCTAAATTAAGAATCAGACTAAAAAATTCTAGAAAATCCCGAATTAAAAAGCATGCTAGAATGAGGAAAACGACTTGCTTATATTGGTAAAAAATCCAACATACCAAGATACGTAATAAGAGGCACTAATTTCCGTCAAGAAAGTGGGGAATACCGAATTTCCACTAGAGAAGTCCACAAGAAAATGAACATCTAGACAACTAATATTTGATCATTTTATCTTTCACTTTTAATAATCGGATTTTATGTTGTCAACTAATATTTGATCATTTTATCTTTCACTTTTAATAATCGGATTTTATGTTGTATCGTAAATATAAAATTCATGATAATTTATAAATCGTTTTATTTTCATTTACATTATGTAGTTAACATTTTAAAGTTGTCTTATACTACTTAAGCTCATATAAATATAACAATCCACGACTAATAACATAAAACAATACTCTTTCTGTTTTTGGAAAAGAGATACTTTCACTTTATCATTTTAACCTAAAAATATGCCAAATTGAAAAAGTGAAAGTATCTCTTTTCCAGAAACGGAGGGAGTAGTTAATAGACGCCCCATACGAACATGAGTGTTGTATCTACAGTTCTATGATATAATAGATTTTCATTTCAAATGTGGGAAGATTCGGCCGGACTTAGTCGAGAATAGGTCAAAAATGTTGGACTTACATGAGTACGAGAAGAAATGATTCTACCTCACGATTTGATTCGATTTTTAATTTATACTCCTTCCGTTTTTAAAGAAGATATACTTTCACTTTTTCATTTTAACCTAAAAATAGGTCAAATTGAAAAACTGAGAAATATTTATTTTTAAAAAACATAGAGAGTATATGCTTAGACAGCTAAGTGTTCATGACCAAGAAAATTGGGCACCTGTTTTAAAAAAATCATATTTTCGACAAGGAAAAAAATATGTGGGGCACTATATTAACCTGTCCCTATATGAACCCCCGAAATATAAAAACTACTCGCTTTTTTTTCGATTTTCCCTATTTCATATCCCCATTTTTCATGTTTCCTATTCACGTAAATTCCCATCCTCAATAGTTCTATATACCACTCATATAAATTTTTTTTGTATCATGGATATACTATTTCTTGACTTTTTATTTACGTCCAATAATAAAATCACCCAACAACTGAACAAAAAAAACTAATTAACAGAAAACTTATTTTCCATCTCTACCACCGACCACTATATCTTCTTTCCCATGCTTCAAAGAAAAAAAAACAAAAAAAAAAAAATCTTCTTTCCCACCTCCAAAATCCACAACCATCTTATTATTTTGATATGAATTATTTTGACATGAAATCTGCAAAATGCAATAATGACATCAATTTTAGACCATAACTCATGTAGATAACGATTTTGCATCATTGGGTATGTAGCTTCCGATCTAGATCGGTATGGAGCTAGGGTCTCTCCATTATTTTGCAATTTTATCAAGTCAGTACTTGATTCAGTAGAATAGGATATAGGTAGACATACTCGATATATCAAAAGTTCTGACTAATTTAACCACCTTATACTCCGCAAATTAAAGGTCTCCATGTGACCATGTCGCTTGCCTCTCTCTAGGGAAAAATCGTTGTTCAAACTATACAAGTTTCATTCATCATCCATTGTTTTAATTTAAGCTTGATATTTGTGTGCATATACTTAGCTGATGATGAGTCCTCATCAAACAAACTAAGGTGATGGTCACAAAAGTTATACCCCAAATGTTGTTTGGAACGTGGTGAATGGATCATACATGAGGGTTGACTTGAGAGACGCCTTGCTAGTCAACCCTTTAACAGTAACTTGTTAATTCAGTGCTACAGGAAATTATACGATGAAAAGTTAATGCAAAAACAAGTTGTTGCGTTGACAAAGTATTCCCTACCACTGCTACAGAAAAAAAAGATAAGACAAAGCAGGCGTTAAAGAAATTTTTCTCAAATTAATTTTTTTGGATGTTTGGTTTATTGGAACGCCCAAATGGGGATACTTATTTTAATTGGGATAGAGGAAGAAGACAAAAACTGGATTTAAATAAATCAGGGTCACCCCTTATCTATGTATTTTAGCTAATTCCTAATATGCCCCTCACTAATCAGGTTTAGTGTTTAATTATAATTAGGAAAATTTATAAGTATTTGTTAAATGATTAGTGTGTATTATTATTTGGGTGAGGTGAGAGTAGAAGGAGGAAAAAAATTTGAGAGAGAACTTCTTTTTGGTGAAAATGGTGTATCTTTAGCTCAACTACAACAAGGAGTATATCTTGAATCTTCAACTAATGATAACAAGTCACAATTGCAATTACTTGTGGAACCAACACCCTTAGATCATGAGTTTTATGAGCATGAAGTGTTTCGTGAAGAACCAATCCAAGAAAGTAAACAAGTTCAACATACAATCACTCCCAATACTCAGGTACAGGCGCAAGTGTGTTGAAAATTTGATTTTTTTTCTTTGAATTCACCATTGTTGCAGCAAAAAAAGCTTGGTACCGGCATGGCCGTAGTATGAATACAATGTCGGCAGCACCCTTACCGGCATAGTATTTATACTAAAGCCATGCCGGCCAATAATATCCCCCATTTTGAAATGCAAGTCGGCATTGTATTCAACCAAACAAACTATGCCGTTACAAAAGTTACTTTTTACCTACCACGGAATATGCTACCGACATGGTTCAATTCTAACGTTATCATGTCGGTACCTCCAAAAAAACATATAGGAATCAACGAATTTGAAAACATTGCAAAGAACATTTTACCGGCATGGAACCATCGGTAAAAAGCATGCCGGCACTATGATTTCCGGCGTTGATAAAAGAACATTTTATCAAGCTTTTTGGAGACGACCACATTCCTAGTTTACTCGAACAAAGATTTTGCACTTGGGTCTTTCATTTTATCAAGATTTTCCTAGACTTCGTTCATTTCTTCACGGGATAGCACCTCTCTTTCTCGTACTATTGCAACCAAACATCTTCCTCAACTTTCCAAGTCGACGCTGCTAGTTTCATACATCCAACACATAATTAGTATATATATACTAATATAAGATTATGTATACATTTAATGACTAAGAAATCAACAATACTTACTAGCAATCCAATGGTCTTCTGAAGTCCGGCAATTGTAGGTGGTGCCTCTGTAGGAGTTGGAACGTGAGGGTTTTTCTGGGGTGGAACTTTGACATCATCCTGGCGCACGACAAAAGGATGTGAGCGTTGCAGGTAATTAAAATTGAAGGCGGGATGGGTTTCATCACCGTTTTCCGCAAGCTCCCAATTACGAATATCTACCAAACGACGTGGTTTCCTATCCCTCAAATGTGTTGGTTCTGGATTTGGCTTATACTCTACCCTCAACTTTAGGGAAGTTGAAATGCTCTGAGAATGGTCAACACCGTACCTTTTAGGATAGGTTGTCTCGAAAGTAGGTAATTGTTTATATCCAAGTTACTGCATGACACGTCGGGGATCAGCCATAACGTATCCCTTTGGGTGGAAAAATGGTCCATTGTAAATTACAACGTTGGATACCTCAAAATTTGGCGGTTTTCTCTAGCTTCCCTGTAAGGGTCGAACACAACCTCTTTGGTATTCATCGCGTCCAGATCCAATCTCATATCTGTCAGTGGACGATTGTTACCGGGCTTCGAAGTATTGTTGATCACATATCTAAGATCTCTAGGCTCATCGGGTTTGGAACTCTTTTTTATCGTCAAGCATTTGTAGTTCGTGAAAAATGTTGGTAAGTGTTCATAAGTCCACACCTATGCCAATGTGGAACGATACATATAAGATGCAATAATTTTGTTTCTAATAGTAAGGGTACATGTGAACAATATATAAGAACATAAGTTTAAAAACAAAATTACCTGGAGTAGAGTGAAATTCCCGACAAATTGGTTGGTAAAAGCCTTAGAGGCCCTTCTCATCTCCGCCATCAAATGTGACATTACCACAGTGTCCCAAGAATAGCTACAGACCCCTTCCAATGGATCCAAGTATTGAAGGTGTTTTGCACTCTCACCCTGTTCCCACTAGCGTCGGGGAATATCTTAGTGCCCAAGATGAATTACAGGTACGCAGCGGTTGTATAAAAAAGTTGTGCCGGGTCCCATCCATCCTTGTCTTTTCTCTCCTTCGTATTTTCAAACCTCTCCTTAAGCAGCTTCAATTTGATGGACTTTGTCCTACTACTCTTAGATACATAAAAGCTTTCCAAAGAAGTTTTGTAATCCCAACCAAACAACTTGTTAGTCAGAGTGTGCAACTTCGACCATTCTAGGTTCAGACACTTATCTCCTTTTGTAACCGATTTGCCGGTAACCCATATATAAGCCTAGAATGTTCTGAGCATCATCAGGGATCAAGGTCATCTCCCTAAACAGGAAGTGCATGGTATCAGTTTCACCATGATACCTCTTGACGAAGCAATTGACTGTCACAGAATCATACTTCACATAATTTTCAACCAAAGCATATAGCCCAGAGTCCTTTACCAAGTTTTGGACCTCTTCACATTCCGTAGCCAAATTCCAATGAGTCGCGGCTTGGTGTCGGCAAACACGCACAACTTTCTTATGATCCTACAATTAGTAGACAATAAAATTAGGAGATTCTACATAAATACAAAATAATACATATGCACAAGATAAAAATTCTTACATAGGTTTGATAGATAGCACGAGCCCACATGTCCTTGTAGCCAAATAGCATTCTCGGATCCAGAGGTTCACCCCAAATTCTACCACGATCAAGGTCAGGTAACATGTCATCAGAATGAGGAAGGTGCGAACCTTTTACTTTTACTACTTTATTCTTCTCTTTATCTCCTACTACCGATTGTTCCCCTTCCCGTTCACCTTGTGTAGGTTGTTGACTTGGCCCACCATCTTCCTCTAAAACTTCGCTTTGGATTGCTAATTGACTTGGATAAATCTCATCAGCTTCCTACTCATCTTCCTCTTCATCGTGCTCATCATCAACTATTCCAGTATGTTCACGGATTTTGCAACCACTTTCTCAATTTTTCCCTTTTTCAGGTCCTGCCCCCAAACACTTTTTGCGACCAAAATATTCCCCTCGAGGAGGCAGAGACTCGGGAGTACCAAGAGCGTTCTTCTTTCTTTTCTTAATGCCAGCATCTTTAGTTTTTGCTTTCTTAGCTTCCTTGGATTTAGCCCTATATCAAAAGACACACGAAATAAATATACTACAACTAACAATCATATCAGATTCCGGCATAAATATGCAGAATAAACGACATTGAAACACAAGAACCGGCATTGGTAAACGAAAAACGGTCCATGCCGGTACTAGAAAACGACATTGGTATTTAAAAATAATCCATGCCGGGACAAGATACCGACATTGAGAGAAAAGGCCGACAATGCCGGTAGTCTTAGGTAATTCTTATGTTGTTTTATGTATACAAAAAAAGTACTACCGGCATAGACATGAAAATTTAAACCAATGCCGTAACCAGATTCCGGCGTAGTATTCAACCTAAAATCAATGCCGGTACTACTCATTTAGTTTCATGAGATTTTATTTTGTTATCCGACATAGTATTCATACTAAATTCAATGTCGTAACCAACCACCGGTATAGTATTCATACTAAATTCGACGCCGGAACTCACTACCGGCATTGTATTCATACTAATTTCAATGCCGGAATTGACAGTAACTCAAATGTTTGAGTTAGGGTTCGCGATTATAACCTAAACCCAATGCCTTAGATCGATTTAAACACTCATAGAACAGTTCAGAATCACTTACCTTCTCACAGAAGTCATTTCTTCGAGAGTTTGATTGTCCGAGTTCTCTCTTCTTATTCTTCTTCTTCTTCTTCAAGAGCAACCCGATTGATCATTTCTTCTTGTTTTCATTGAGCTACCGATTTTGATTTTGATTGTGGATTGGGTTTCTTTCGCGGAGGCATGGTTATTGATTCGGGTAATCGACGAATAAATTTTTGAATCGACGATGAAGAACGATGGTGTGAACGATGAAGAAGATGAAGAAAAAAAAATCGAAACCCTAAGAAGAGTGCCGGAACAGATGAATGGGGGATATGAATTTGGTTTTTTAATTATAAGTTTTGGATTTTTATTTTGGGGAAGGGTAGGATGGTCTTTTCATAATATTTTTAATTAACCAAAGGGTATTTTAGTATTTCCTCCCTCCAAAATCACCCCTTAGCAGACACTATTGGATGGGGATAGTAATTCATATCCTCCAATTAAAATAAGTATCCCCAATTGCGCGTTCTTTATTTGGGGTTTGAACATTTTTTCCAAAAATTTCAATTATAGAATCTTTCATAATAATGATTACCGGTTAATCACCAATTAATTCATACACGTCTCGAGGAATTAAATGATATAATAAAAAATAAATAGATGTACTATAATAATTGAATAGAAAAGTAACCTCGGGTTGCTACCTCGATTGCTTTTAATTTTTTTTTTATAGGTCTGTAGTCATGGACATAGTTAATTTTTTGTATATGGTAAATGTGGAAAAACAATACTAAAAAGTAATTTATGATACAAAACCGAAGGGGTTTTTGAGCTTAGACAGATAAATAACATTTTGAGAGACAAACATTGCATCCGACCATCCCACTCTCATCCAAAAAAATATATCTGACGGATATGAAAGTTGTAACCTATTTGTTTATGAATTTTAATTGATTGTTTCCCTCATAATTAGGGTCAAAATTAGGCTAGATAAAGAGAGGCCAAAATTTATCCAGGGAGAAGATAAATCTAAGGTTGTAGTTTGTTGAACTTAAATATTACTATATAAGTGTTTTATTAAATAGTGTCTCATTAATTGCTCATAATGAATGATCTATTAATTCTTGATCATTATAAAAATATTCCCTTAATTATATTCTAATAAATATATGTTTTCATTAATAAAGATCAGAGGAAGTAGTAGCAGAAGTAGTGGGTGGTGCAAGCGGTTCTCATAAAGTGGTGGAGGCGGAAACATTAGTGGCCGTCAGGGGTGGAGCCAAGACCAATTGAACTATTTTTTGTTATCATAAAATGGGCTACTAAGTCCATTTTGCACCCCTATTCGACTTGCCAAGAATTTTGGCCCTACTTCAAACACATGGCTCCGTATCCGGTGGTGTGGAAGAAGTAGTTGTGGGAGATGTTTGTTAGTAGTAGGGGATAATATTAGTTCAATGTCATTACAATACGGGTAACATTATGAAAGATGTAGTTGGTTATTTTTATCACGATTGACAAAAGGCATGTACCAAATATTTCAGGACGATATCAAATCATATAAGACAAAATGATCATATGACCGATGGATCACCCAAATGGTACCCTGCTATCTTTGGTACCAGACCGTATAAATTATGGTTTTTACTTTCTTATGTTTAAAAAAAATATTATTGCAATACAAAAGAGAATATAACACGAAAAAAAATATATTATACAATACATTAATTGATGACCTAAAATCGAAATTTAGAATTACGCCCAACAGCCTGCAGGAGGTGGCCGGTGGGAGCAAGAAATTGACAATGAGAGGGGGCTAATTTTATTTAAAAAAACATGTCAATTTTGGTGGACTAAATATGTGGGCTAAGTACAATTTATAGAAGAAAAAAATGGGAGTGGGGCGGCGGTGGTTAGATCCAGGTTCAGTCAACCCTTGACTCCGCCACATGGTGGTGGCAGACAAAGAAATGGTATCAGGTGGTTTTGTGGTGGTGGAAGGCGTTAGTGAGTAATAATAGAATATGTTAATTTTGTACGCTACAAACATGTAACATTATAAAGTATAAAACGAGTAAAATACATGAAAATTGAGAAAAAAAAATACCCTAATCAATTCTCGCGTTATATAATAAATACAAACGAACTACACGAATCAAAATCAGAACATATGAAATTACTTATTATCGAGCCGTGCCATTACGGCACGGGTTATATTCTAGTGAATGTACATTGATTGGATTTCTTCATTTAAATAAAATAAATGCAATATGAATTTCTTTTAAGAGTATTCTTTATGTCTTTTACGGTTATAAACACAATACAATTTATTATTATTTTTCTACAAAAATCAGGCAAGCTTTGTAAATCGAGTAGAATTGAAAAAAAATAAAATACTTTGGTATGAATTTTTCTATTGATCATGTTATGCCCTCCCTCATTTTATATGTTCGTAGGAAGAAACCAGAGGTGGATCAAAGAGTTATTTTTCAAGATAAAATTAGTAACACGTAAGAATTTTTTATCAAATAAAATAAATAACATTTTTTTATTTAGTAAAATTAATTGGTATTAAAATGCAAAGGGTTGTTAAATGGGTTGATGATACAATCTTAAAGATATTGTATATTAATCCAAGTTTGGTCGAGCTTATGTTGTTTTAGTTTTGATCATCAAAAATAAAATAATATAACACGATAAAACAATTTGACTAGCAAGATTTAATTTCAGTAATTGCTCTTAAATCAATTGCACTTTAGACTAACTTTAAAAATTATTTATACAAAACTAGTAGTAAAACACCAAGGTGATCAAATTTGGAGTACACAAACTCCGTTCAAATGTTGGGATCCATTAAAACTCCATATTAAACAAAATTGATACAAAACCCCCAATTTTTAAAAATTTGATACAAAAACCCCAAACAAAATTGGTTTCATCAAAATTTTATGATGAAACCCAATTTGGTTTCATCATATTTTTGCCTATTGTTTATCATGAAACCAAAGATTTTAATGATGAAATAGTAAGTTTATGATGAAACCAAAATTTGGTGGTACTGTTTCTGGTTAGTGGTGGTGTTGGTTGGTGGTGGTGCTTTTAATGGTGATGGTAGTGCTAATATTTGTTGGTGGATGTGGTGTTGGTTGCTAGTAGTGGTAATTAGTGGTGACAAAAACACCTTTGGGGTTTTTGTATTACTTTGTTAGTTGGGGTTTTTGTGTTACTTTTGTTTTGATGGGCTTTTTATGGATGGATAGTGACACCTTTGGGGTTATAACTCACGACCCGTTATTTATATCAAACTTCCAGGTTCATAAGTTCTTATACTAGAATTCAGCCTAACAAGATTTCAGAACCTAATTAAATATACACAAAATTGGTCAAAAAGACCAAAATCAACAATTCCTGGGTGAAAAAGACACTTAGGTTTTGATACTGTTTAAATAGCCAAAAATTAAAAAGATACTGTTTAAATGGACAAAAATTTAAAAATAGGCAGGATGTAACCAGTTTCATCCTGTCCATTTTCAAATATTTTTTTCTTATTTTTATTTTACACAGGATGCATCCCGTTTCATCCTTGCTATTTTTTAAGTATAAGCCAGGATGAATCCAGTTTCATCCTTGCTATATTTTTTTGACTATTTCATCCGTACTTTTTTTTACTTGTCCATTTGAACCGTGTTTTAAATTTTTTTGGACAAATGACCCATTTTCTCTTAAATATAATCCATAATTTAGATACATGTTGAATTACTCCTTTTCTATATATATGTTTTTATTAGATATTTATTATAACTCTATGTTAGCTTCATGGCGTGGCGTAACGGCACGGTTTTATTCTAGTTTGATTTACAGATTATGAAGGGATGAGAAATAAGAAAAACGAAAACCTTTTCTTAAACTTTATGAAATTCTTGTATAAAGCTATAAATATCGTTTCACATTTTGTTTCAGATCTTTATCCCTTCAACCTCATAAACAAATACTATTATGAAGTAACACATAACTAAGGTAACAATTTGTATGTACCAGCATGCAGGTACCAGTAAATATTCATTGTTGATTAAAGAATGGAGATGAGTATACAATAATTAATTCACCAATAGAAAGTGTCACA
The DNA here is from genome assembly GCA_023531295.1 of Papaver armeniacum. Taxonomy (NCBI): domain Eukaryota; kingdom Viridiplantae; phylum Streptophyta; class Magnoliopsida; order Ranunculales; family Papaveraceae; genus Papaver; species Papaver armeniacum. The sequence continues at coordinate 622,018 of JAJJWW010011127.1, forward strand.
CAACCGATAAAAAAACAAGAAATTCCCACATATGAAAAACAGGTTGTACAAGTGAAGTAAATTTTTTACATGCATCTTTTATGAATCATGAACGCACGCCCTTGAGCAAACATGTTTTATTCTGGAGGAACCAGGTAAGCTGGTTATTGATAACAAGAGGTGGAGTGAGACCCAAACTGAAATACATATGTTCCTAGTATGTGCAATCGAAAACTAATCATGTGTACTTGAAATATATATAGATCTAGATAGAAAGTGGGCAATATTAAATTTCTACAAGAGTAGGGACGGACCCAAAATTACTCTTTAGGTAGGGATGAAATGTAAGTGATTTGCAAGGCAGTAGAAGGCCGCGGTAATTCTTTAAGGACGAGCTGCATAATTAATTTGCAACTCTGATTCACTCGTAGAAATACTAAATAGATAAAGAAATTTATAGTTTATGGAAAAAAAAGAGAGAGATAAATACGTTGAGTAGAAGGGTTTGGTATCAAGTGGAGGAAGTGGATTAGATGTTGTGTAGAGTTTGTAAGGTTCATCGTTTTGATAAATAGTTCTTCTGCAGGTAACTTCAAATCAAAAAAAGGAATCAGGCAAGGGGACCATTTGTTACCTTTCCTTTTTCTTTTGGTGGGTGAAGCTTTGTCCTTCATGATTCAAAGAGCTCAAGAAGAAGGTCGATTTCAGGTTTTCAAGCTACTATTGGAGGAAAATTGATTAGTCATTTGCAATTTGCAAATGACACTCTAATTTTCTTGGATGTCGATGTTGAGCAAATTAAAAATTTGAGACTTATTCTACTTTTGTCTTTTGAGCAAATGACTTACGTGTCTAAAAATTAACTTTGCCAAAAGCACAATATTTGGAGTTTCTTACTCTAGTGACCTTACTCAGTTTTCTACTCTTCTTGGCTGTTATCCAACCACTTACTTGGGATTACCACTTGGTGATAAAAGTTGAGGAGTTGCAAAGTGGGACAAAGTCATTGATAATGTCACGAGAATATTACCAGGTTGGTCAAAAGAAGATTTAAGCAGATCAGGTAAGATAACTTTAATAAACAGTGTTCTAGGCAGCCTTCCAGTTTACTATATGTTTTTATTTGTGTAGATGGGGCAAAACGAGTTGCTGGTTTTTACGGAATTGAGGAGACGAACGTGCGGAGGAAACTCCTTGAACCGAGTGAACTGTCAAACCTCACACAAATGCACTGCAAAAAAAGGGAGTGCTTTGAATTCGAGAGATCAATCTGTAGGACTCCGGCCTAAACCAAGACAATGGCCGTTCCATAATCAATTCGGTCACAAGAGAGGATGGGTCGATCTGTAGGAGGGAAGCTGAGAAATGTGTGAGATCAATGGTGATCGAAGATTGTAGGTGTGTTGTGTATTCTGCGTGAAGAAATAAGATAAGCTCTGATTGATTGAATTTGCTCTGTTGATAGTAATTGCTCAGACGTTGAGTTGTTAATCTCTTGTTGTCTGTTTGTAGAAAGATTATCTCCCTTTCAATCATGATTCAGAGGCTTATTTATATTGCCAGAATTCTAAACACCATGATCCCATGAAGTATGACATTTGATGGAATCAAAGAGTGGAGAAGTGGAAATCGTGTTAAAACCAGTCACTCAACGTGCGGAGACTTGGTCGATTTTCCATTCACTAATTTGCTAACTCCTTCAACTGATTACACGACTTGCTCACATTCTCATCGTGTGTATGAAAACACGTGCTGTAGACCGCCAGACCAAAACCCTAGTTAATATTCCCCATGTGACACGATTGATGTCTCGTGATTGTGGAGTATGCAAGGCATACGTGTATTTAGTCAGTTGTTGACTTCATGGGACGATGAGTCCTTGTATTGTTGAGTCGAACATGATTTGCAAATGTTCCGAGACTCATGAATTGAACATGTCTGCCGAGACAGAGGTATGATTCTCACGTAAATGTTGATAGTTAAGGTGAACAAATATTTCTCATTCGATGGATTGTTGAATATTGACAATTGAACCAATATTCCTTAGTCTGAGCAAATGTTGCTCGTCTGAGCAAATATTGCTCGTATGATGAATTATTGATAGCATGACCAAATGAAATATTATTTAAAATACTAGCAACTGAGCCGAGTATAATTAATAAAATGTTCATCATGGGATTGTCGTAAAATTATTAATGTTCAAATCCAGAATTATGAACCTTGGACTCGAAACCCTAATTCGATCAATTGATGATCAATCAATGGTTTATTGAAAATTAACCACGGAGTGAAGGAGGGACCGGATACATGGGATGATGAGTTGACCATGTAGCGCCCAGATGCTCGAGTGAGCAAAAATACCAAAGTCTCTTGAACACCAGTTGGCCAGAAGATGATTAAATGCTGGTTTAATCATTTATTAAAATAATGCTCGTCTGAGCATCAGGTGGTAAAACCTATTAATTATGAAGAGGCGATGGACCGACCAAGGGGTCATGAAACCGGCCCTGGTTGGTCACGGGATCGAATGACGATCGTTTCATGAAATTCCAAAATTGTTCGGAAGAATTTGAACCTAATGTGAACAAATTAGGTCAAATGATGAAAATATGAGGGACCAGCCTCTTGCAAGCCAAAGAGCCAACCCTGGTCGGTCAAGGTAATATGCTCGTGTCACCAAAGTGTTCGCATCTCAGTCCTGATATTTTTGATATTTTCTGATGTGCATTTGAGCAATCATTTAAGAAAATATGAAGAAATCAGGGATTTTGCTGAAACTGAGGAAACTTCATGAGATGAAGGAAAATAATTATAAAATGAAGGAATCATGAAGTGTGGGACCGGCTATGGCCAAGGCATGGACGACCGGTCAATGATCTCGGTACCATAGCATTTTTCTTAATTTTATTATATTTTTCATGATTTTATGAAAATACCATGAAATCAAGGAGTTTGTTGAAATCAAGGAGTTTCCTTGAAGTGAAGGAGTTTCAATGAGGTGACGGAAACATAAAAAATAATAATCATAAAATAAGAGGCGTATGGGACCGGCTAGGGCATGACCGGCCAGCTAGGGCTCGGTCCCACGAGTTTACCTAATTTTATATTATTTTTCATAACTTTATGAAAATATCATGAAATCAAGGAGTTTCCTTGAAGTGAAGGAGTTTCCATGAGGTGAAGGAAACATAAAAAATAATAATCATAAAACAAGAGGCGTGTGGGACCGGCTAGGGCATGACAGGCCGGCTAGAGCCCGGTCCCACGAGTTTACCTAATTATATATTTTTTTTTTCATAACTTTATGAAAATATCATGAAATCAAGGAGTTTTCTTGAAGTGAAGGAGTTTCCATGAGGTGAAGGAAGCATAGAAAATAATAATAATAAAATAAAAGGCGTGTGGGACCGGCTAGGGCATGACCGGCCGGCTGGGGCTCGGTCCCACGAGTTTACCTAATTTTATATTATTTTTCATGACTTGAAGGAAATATCATGAAATTAGGGAAATACCATGAGATCAAGGAATTTCATGGGATGAAGGAAAAAATAATAAAATAATAAGGAATGTAAGGTGTGGGACCGGTCACAACTAGGGCATGACCGGCCGGCTAATAGGCTTGGTCCCGCATACCTTTCCTAATTATTTATTATTTCCTTGATGTGAAGGAAACACCATGAAATTGAGGAGTTTCCTTGAAACGAAGGAATTTTGTTCAAATGAGGGAATTTTCATGAGATCAAGGAAAATAATAAAATATGATAAAATATAAAATTGGGCGTGGGGACTGGTCGGCACGGCCGGACAGCCGGTGGGCCCAGTCCCCTAGCGCCTTGGTCAGTATTTTATTATTTATTATTTTATTTCCTATTTTGCATAGGTTCATCGTCCCGTCGTATTTTGAAATACTCATTCGTGCATTCAGGTGTTCGTTAGTGCATTATTGTTGAGTACACTTGCACCATTTTGGTCGGGGCTTACTCGATAGTAGCTTAGATGCCCGTGTGTTGAATATTTATTACTAACCCATGGAATTCTGCTGGGAAGAACCATGAATTGAAGTAATGAAATATTATGGAAAACATATAATATTTTCCAGGGATTCAGTTGATGAATCTGATGATTTAGGAATAATTAATTGATGGCTCTATACTAGTACGATCGTCTAGGAGCATTAATTATTCAGGAGTAAAATGCGCTAGTTGAAGCGTCATATTTCTTTTATATAGTCAGGGAAAACATTGTTACATCCCGAAGACGTTATTGCTCTATACTAGCAGGCAAGTTGTCTAGAAGTCGTCCAATCTTTCGATTCTATACAGAAGTAATTACTGAAATTGCTCAGTATTCATGAGATATGCCGTTGCCTCACCTGAGAGACTACACATCTACATACACTCTGAGAGAAAGTATTCTCAGTCAGAGATTCTTGTGGCATGAGCTTTCATGCTTTCGATAAGAGACATGAGCCTCAATACTCGTCTGATTGCTGGATCATGAGCATATACAATTATGGGTTTACGATTTTAGCCCTTGTCGAAAATCCACCATCTACATTAAGTCCCATGCTTAGTGAGGGACAGTCATGTTCCTCAGTCAGCACTGAATGGTGATTTTCCGGTTACAAACAATATAAGCAATTGAACTTAGTCGTAAGATAAGACGTTGTTGATGGGTGAAAACTACTCCTGCAGAATTTGGTAATTTGGGGTGTGGATGAGGAATGAATCTAAACCTTCAACAAATGCACTGCGCGGTGAGTGCTTGTAGATTCGAGAGATCAATCTGTGCAAGTCCGGCCTAAACCAAGAAATGGCCGTTCCAGACTTGTTTCGGTCACAAAGTGAAGGAGATGGGGTTGATCTTAGGGAGGGAAGCGAAGAAGGTGTTGAGATTGTGAATGTGTTGGCTTGCTTATGACTTGTAACAGAAAGATGAGCAAGCTTACGGTTGATGCAAGCAGGCTACGAGTGTTTGAATACGGTTTGTATTAACACTTGGTTTTACGTAAATCCGAACTTGTGTTGTTCTCCGTTATTCCTTGTTGTTGGAAAATAGGGCGGAGAACCTATTTATACAAGTCATTGAGCCTCATTCACGTTTCTCGTGGGAAGTGGAGGTAGTGGAATGATGGAGTAGTGGAGTTGTGTGTCGGTAACACACGACCAGTCTTGCCCACTTTTCTGTTCATCTCTAACCGTCCATGACTTCCTAACACGTTCTTGTGATAGCGCGTTGCACGCCGCACGCCTTTGTAAACCGCCGGACCAATACCCCGTATGTATCCCCCGATTTGTGACATGATTGATGTCTGGAATGTGGATCGTGGATCCACGAAAGGTAGCATGTAATGCTGGATTGAATAATTGCGTTATTGAGGAAGTCGATACTTGTGAAGTATCGTGTGTATTTTATGCAGGTACTGCATTACGGTGTGGTAAAGTGATGGGTAATGACTCCTCACTCACCAAATAACTCCTGACCAGGGTTGTATAACCAAGCTGGTGAAGTCGGACGGATGAGATGATGTTTGAGACACTCATCTGCGACCGTTGATGAAATTAGAGTTTTAAAAGAGGTGCGCAAGCATCACTCTTCAGCTTGGTCGAAACCAAGCATGGGAAGGGTTTTGAAGAGGACCGACCGGGCATGTGTGTAGACAACACGCCGGTGTGCACGTCCATACTTTACTTTCCAAAGAAGGCGCGATCTAAGCCACTCAATTTGACCGGTAAAGTTGAGTGGTTGAGATCGATTTGCGATAGGAGTTTGATGCCGCAAGGAGTCGCGCACCATACCCTTTTCCGGCGTGTTTTCCAAGATGACTGACTTGGTCGGTCTTGGCGGTTGGTTTGGCGTGAAGATGGTAGGCTGATGTTCACGCCCATGTCTCACCGTCCCATGAAAACGTGATCTAAGCCACCCATTCGTCCGGTGAAGTTGAGTGGTCGAGATCGATTTGCAATTTGAGAAGTGTATCCACGCATGTTTGAGCGGGCGTTTTGGATTGGCCAGGCGTGATATGCCTTGGCCGACCGCATGAAGAGGTAGATGGTCCCACGGTGGTCATGCTGGTATGACCGGACCCGCTTAATCTAATCTGTGACCCTCCATTCGTGCCGGAGAAGATGGACGCGCGTGATGGCTTGAACCCTAATTTTGGCTTTCAAAGCCGCGCGACCATGCTATTTCGGGCGGACGAATGTGTTGTAACCAACCATGGTTGGTTTTGACCGATTGGTCAAGTGTGTAGGCGGTCACATGGTGATTGTGTCGACATGCTCCGGGCCCTTTGAGTTCAAGCATCAAAACCCTCCATCTATACCTGCGAAGATGGATGGTTGAGACCGTTTTGCGGCACATGTAATATGCCGCAAACCCTAATTTAGGGTTTTCCGCCCATAATGCTTGGTATGGACGGTTTCTTGGCAAGCAAAGGCCAATGTTCGACCATGCGGGGTCGGCCGTGTGTATTCCATACACGCTTGGGGGTGATGGAATTGATGCGGGGTCGTCCAATCATGCTTGTGGAGTTGGATGACCTGCGATCGAGATCATATACGGCAAGCTAAGGCCGTGGGTATTCCATACCATGCTTAGGGTGATGGAATTGATCTGTGGTCATCCAATCATGCTTGTGGAGTTGGATGATCTGCGATCGAATCATATCCGGAGACCGATACTGGTCAAGTCCGGATGCTCAATCGGGCTAGTATAACACACCGAGAGGGCTCGGGCTAGTATAACACACCGAGAATCGGCACACGGGTATTTCGTACATGGTTTCATTATAGTGCTTGGAGGTTCGTGTTACTGCGTATGAGTAACACTCGAGTCTCATGCCACAGCGATAATGATTCATTATAGTGCTTGGAGGTTCGTGTTACTCTATAAGAGTAACACTCGAGTCATCATGCCACACCGATAATGAGTACGGGAAATACAAGGCTGAATTAAGTGAGGAGTATCCAACACTTATAAATGGCTTTATCTTTTACAAGATGTCGCGCATGATTTTTCCGGTTTTTACAAACTCAACCTTGAACGAAAATCCACCATCAACATTAAGTCCCGCCTAGCACACAATGGTTACACTATTGTGTGGTAGGCATGAGATGGTGTGATTAAAGATAAAACTTATGAGACAATGTTAGATGTTACCGGGAGAGACGGGTCGTCTGTCCTTCGAGCATGTCACGTTCAAGAGACGTCCGAGAAAAGTGTTCCCCTAGCATGATGTCGGTCTTGCTCTGCTTCGATCGACCTTGCTATGACTCCGCCGGTCGAGGGCTATTGCGCCCGCTTCGTTCAATCGTGGGGATGTGCCTAATCTACCGACTGTTGCGCTGCTTCGTTCGTGGGGTTCTTTGCGTCCCCGCTTGATCGAACGTGGGCTTGTTTGTCTGCTTCGGTTGAAAGTGGGTCTCTTTTGTGTACATGCTTCAAACGTCGGCCATGTGCTTCGATTTGAAACCGGCCCTGCTGTGTGCACCTATTATACCAGCCTTATGTCGTGATTAACACCAGCCTTTGCGACTTGAGCAATACCAGCCTTTTGACTTGAGCAATACCAGGACTTGAGGCTTGTACCGTACGAAGCTTGATCAATACCGGACTTGAATGATGTTTGGACTGGCCATTGTGTGAGTTGTGTCTTCTTGCCGTGTGTGGCGACACTTCTCATATGCTTTCATACAAGTTCTAACTCCTGTCTTTTATTTCATTGCGGTAGAAAGAATCCCTGTTGAGATGTCTTGGAGATAATCTTTGGTGTCAAGTCGGGAAGTGTTGATAGCTTCAAAGATATGCCGAACGTTGATGATGAGTTGTTCACCGCGCCCTTTCAACTATGAAAATATTCGTTCCACCGGATAACCCACCTCATATCGACTTTAGGGTTCTTCATGCTCGCTGGGTCCTCATGAAGGATGGATGAGACGTACGTTTAAGCAATGAGTACATCAAAGATAACTTAGAGTGCAGATTATTGATGTAGCTTGAGTGTTGAAACGACTCGAGAGGATGTTAAAGTGGTTTAGGCGCGAACGTTGAGGTAGATCTGGAGAGAGTGTTGAAGCAGGATTCGAAATGAACAGGGTCCCGGAGAGAGCATTGAGGCGTCTCTTGAATAGACTATTGAAGCGGCTTTGCGGGAGAGGGAGAGTTGAAGTGGCTTCCTCTCGATTCGATTTACCCTTGCGAATTCCATGATTCTTGGCGAGACCATCTTTCGTGTTGAAGAAGTCCTTGATCGACGGTGAAGGAACTTCATGCCGAGCCTCAGTCCCCAAGCGTGGTTTACATGGTTTGTTCGTAGTGGTTTTGTCGAGCCTGGTATGGAATATCTCGAACGTTGTTGCATCATTGCGGGAGTCGTACATGTGGCACTTTGGAGTTGGAGTTGGCGGACACGCAGATATTGTATCTCGGTGGTTTTCCCCTTGCTGCTTCAGGGAACTGCTTACAGAAGGCTGAAGGTTGTATCGCCTGTTGGTGAGATATATGCCCTTGCGTCACGCTCGTACATCCTTATCGGGTTGTAGCCGCTACATCCATCCATGGAGGAGAACATGCCGTGTCCCGCTGGTTGCATCTACTAACATGTCGATGTTCAGTAGAGGAGAATCGCTTTTGGAGCATTCCATTGGGCGGAGAGACTGGGTGTCAGTCTCTCCTGCTAATTGCTAACAGCGGCGACGCCGGTATATTGTCTTCCCCTTCTAATCACGTCTTGCTTCGAAAGTGCGTCCCCTTTTGGTGTGAGTATGGGTTGAAGCTTCACCGTATGTCCGGTCTGGTTCCTTCAAGTCCGTCATTGTGGTGGGATGACGCACAATCTTGCATGGGCTAAACTTGGCCGTCCTGAGAGTCTTGAGAGAAATCACATTGGAAGATGCTCCTGTGTCGACGAGGGCCCTCCTGAACTCTGAACCCTTGATGTGTGCGGTAACATGTAGGGCCGGTCGTGATCTTTTTCGCCATCATGTCGTCTTCTGTAAATGTAACATTATTTACAGGTGTTTTCGATGAGTTAAGACTTATGGACGTGAAGGAGTCGGTGTACGTCCGAGCTATTTTATTAATTACAGGAAACATCTCTGCACGTTGATTCTTTGAGAGGCGCAAGAGTTCACACAAGCTTTCCACTAGAGATGCCGCTTCCTAATCCACTGGTCTCTGATTCGTAGTAAATCTGTTGACCTGGGGAGGATCGTTGTGAGGATCAGTCCCCAGTGTAGGAATCTCCATGACAGGACCGTTCATATCTGATGTCGCTCATTTGATCAGGTCCACGTAGGTCCGCTTGGCCGAAATACCTCTTCTCGAGTTGCGGCCATATCCGTTTGAGTCTTAGCAAGAACTTCCTGCTTCTCCATCAAGTCTGAAATGGTAATGGATGGTGGTCCTCCTCTCGTCCCTCCGGCTCCTCGTCCTGATGCAGGAGTGAAAGTTGTTGCTGCGGTGACTCTTTGGAGGCGTTACGCTTGAGGAGTTGTCGGGATTTGCGGCTGCTCCGACTCGAGTGACGGGAGGTGTTACACTTCTTGGAACATCTCCTGCTACGCTGGCACCAGTGGTAGAAGTGACGGCTGCATAAGGTGTATTGACCACGGTAGCTCCAGAAATTATAGGACGGAGCCCCTTCGTATCTTGTGTTACTCGCCAGGAAGAAGAGGTTGAAAAGTTGCCTAAGGAATTGAAGCTGAAGCAGGTTGTACTTCAAAGGATGAAAGTCTCTCTTGCCCGGAAGGACGAGTTGCTTTCTTTGAAGGACTTTCCTTGAAGGATCGTAGCTACCTACTTGTCTTTTAGATGCTCTTGTTTTTGAGTGATAGTGAGGATTCCTTTGACTACCGGTTTTGAATTAATAGGTAATTAAATTGGTTCATTTTGAGATAGTTTGGTGAATGATTTTTTTTCTGAAAGAGGTTATTTTAAATGAAATTTGCATCTTGGTCATGAATGATTGCACATGTCACATGAAGTTGCAAACGTTGTGTGAAAGGAAAGCATGAATGAAACAGACACGGTGTTTGATTACTGAGCCTCTTTCTCCATGTGTGGGATGCTAAGTCCCCAGTGAATTCTAAACTATCTTTCTTGTAAAATTGTTGAGTAAAACTTACTTGCCTTTTGAAGCCTCACTTATATCAAACCGGAGTAGTCTCTCTAAGAAAATCCTCTGCAAGCTATCTCTCTGAACCAAGCTTCTCCTGAACAATGCACTTCAAAGCGTTGCATTCACTGGTGGGGTGATGAAGGAACCGGTGGTAATGACAGTACCTCGGGTCCATTACTTCTTGATCAGTAGGCGGACGCCATACCGGGGGTAGCTCCACCTCTCCATTTCGCACCCACGTCTCCAGCAGCTCCAGAATCTTCTTCATTGGGAAGGGGAAATATAAGTACCTTGAGTCTAGCTTTTCCTGCGTTAGCGGGCGTTGTGATGTCTCTCCGTGGCTTTGACGTGGAGGAGGGGATGAAGTTGCGAGTGCCGTCACATCTGCGGATCGCTTGCCTAGGCAGAGGGATGTGGAAGATGTCGCAATGTCACTGCTGAGTGACCGAATTGAACGTTCCCATCCTCTGTATTCAGGCATTTCCTGATTGATTTCTCCTTCCTCGAGCATTTCTCCAGTCGGTTGAAAAGTCGACGCGGATTGGACAGTCTCTGGGGCTTCAGCAAGAGTTTTGAGATATAAATCCTCTAGTAGGGCTCCATAGGCTGCAGGCTCCCTTTCTTTATCCGCGAGACGTTGTAGTACTCAGGACAAGTCTCTTCCTTCATCCGGACCATGTTGTCCATCTCTTCGACTAAATCTGCGATTACGTGCTCCTCTTGCTTCTCCACTGGTAAAGGTGTGATCCCTGGCTAAGGATTCACCGTTTCTTGCGGAGAGGATGCATCCTTCTCGTAATTGTGCTGCTATGTCATTCAAAAGGCGAAATGTCTCGCTCTGCCTTCTGGTGATACCGGCTTGATTCGCCAAGACATCCTCCAACATTCCATCTATGCTTCCCATGATATCCGAACCTCCTACGGACTCGGGTGAAGATACATCGTGACACGAAAACCGAAGAATTGAGAATTCGATTTTTTTGTAACCGATAGATCAACCTCCCACCGTGGTCGCCAATTGTTGATGGGTGAAAACTACTCTGCAGAATTTGGTAATTTGGGGTGTGGATGAGGAATGAATCTAAACCTTCAACAAATGCACTGCGCGGTGAGTGCTTGTAGATTCGAGAGATCAATGCAGTGCAAGTCCGGCCTAAACCAAGAAATGGCCGTTCCCGGACTTGTTTCGGTCACAAAGTGAAGGAGATGGGGTTGATCTTAGGGAGGGAAGCGAAGAAGGTGTTGAGATTGTGAAGGTGTTGGCTTGCTTATGACTTGTAATGAAAGATGAGCAAGCTTACGGTTGATGCAAGCAGGCTCTGAGTGTTTGAATACGGTTTGTATTAACACTTGGTTTCTGTCGTCTGAACTTGTGTTGTTCTCCGTTATTCCTTGTTGTTGGAAAATAGGGCGGAGAACCTATTTATACAAGTCATTGAGCCTCATTCACGTTTCTCGTGGGAAGTGGAGGTAGTGGAATGATGGAGTAGTGGAGTTGTGTGTCGGTAACACACGACCAGTCTTGCCCACTTTTCTGTTCATCTCTAACCGTCCATGACTTCCTAACACGTTCTTGTGATGGCGCGTTGCACGCCGCACGCCGTAAACCATGAGACCAATACCCGATATGTATCCCCCAGTTTGTGACATGATTGATGTCTGGAATGTGGATCGTGGATCCACGAAAGGTAGCATGTAATGCTGGATTGAATAATTGCGTTATTGAGGAAGTCGATACTTGTGAAGTATCGTGTGTATTTTATGCAGGTACTGCATTACGGTGTGGTAAAGTGATGGGTAATGACTCCTCACTCACCAAATAACTCCCGACCGTGGTTGTATAACCAAGCTGGTGAAGTCGGACGGATGAGATGATGTTTGAGACACTCATCTGCGACCGATTGATGAAATTAGAGTTTTAAAAGAGGTGCGCAAGCATCACTCTTCGACTTGGTCGAAACCAAGCATGGGAAGGGTTTTGAAGAGGACCGACCAGGGCATGTGTGTAGACAACACGCCGGTGTGCACGTCCATACTTTACTTTCCCAAGAAGGCGCGATCTAAGCCACTCAATTTGACCGGTAAAGTTGAGTGGTTGAGATCGATTTGCGATAGGAGTTTGATGCCGCAAGGAGTCGCGCACCATACCCTTTTCCTACAGCGTGTTTTCCAAGATGACTGACTTGGTCGGTCTTGGCCGGTTGGTTTGGCGTGAAGATGGTAGGCTAACGTTCACGCCCATGTCTCACCGTCCCATAAAACGTGATCTAAGCCACCCAATTCGTCAGGTGAAGTTGAGTGGTCGAGATCGATTTGCAATTTGGGAAGTGTATCCACGCATGTTTGAGCGGGCGTTTTGGATTGGCCAGGCGTGATATGCCTTGGCCGACCGCATGAAGAGGTAGATGGGCCCACGGTGGTCATCTTTGGTATGACCGGACTGCTTAATCTAATCTGTGACCCTCCATTCGTGCTTAGGAGAAGATGGACGCGCGTGATGGCTTGAACCCTAATTTTGGCTTTCAAAGCCGCGCGACCATGCTATTTCAAAGCGGACGAATGTGTTGTAACCAACCATGGTTGGTTTTGACCGATTGGTCAAGTGTGTAGGCGGTCACATGGTGATTGTGTCGACATGCTCCGGGCCCTTTGAGTCGCATCAAAACCCTCCATCTATACTGCGAAGATGGATGGTTGAGACCGTTTTGCGGCACATGTAATATGCCGCAAACCCTAATTTAGGTTTTCCGCCCATAATGCTTGGTATGGACGGTTTCTTGGCAAGCAAAGGCCAATGGTCGACCATGCGGGGTGGCCGTGTGTATTCCATACCGCTTGGGGGTGATGGAATTGATGCAGGGGTCGTCCAATCATGCTTGTGGAGTTGGATGACTGCGATCGGATCATATCGGCAAGCTAAGGCCGTGGGTATTCCATACCATGCTTAGGGTGATGGAATTGATCTCGTGGTCATCCAATCATGCTTGTGGAGTTGGATGATCTGCGATCGAGATCATATCCGGAGACCGATGGTCAAGTCCGGATGCTCAATCGGGCTAGTATAACACACCGAGAGGGGCTCAATCGGGATAGTATAACACACCGAGAGGGCTCGGGCTAGTATAACACACCGAGAATCAGCCTGTACGGGTATTTCGTACATGGTTTCATTATAGTGCTTGGAGGTTCGTGTTACTCCGTATGAGTAACACCCAGTCTCATGCCACACTGATAATGATTCATTATAGTGCTTGGAGGTTCGTGTTACTCTATAAGAGTAACACTCGGTCATCATGCCACACACCGATAATGAGTACAGGAAATAGAAGGCTGAATTAAGTGAGGGAGTATCCAACACTTATAAATGGTTTATCTTTTACAAGATGTCAGCGCATGATTTTTCTGGTTTTTTACAAACTCAACCTTGAACGAAAATCCACCATCAACAGACGTTACCGGATTTTTTGATAGTACGAGCAAACCACGACTTGAATGAAGATCCCAGTGGCATGACAGAGCATCGTCTAATGAGCATAAACTGGTGTTGAACCGCTGATTTTTATGGCGGGACCTTCTTCGTTTTAGGATTCACGGGTCGGGCCCAAATAAGGAAATCCTTGTGAGATTAGGTTTAGAAATAAAATTTGATATAAAGGGAATTAATCCTTTTTTTATTTCTTTCCACAGCTGACCACCACCTTGATCCCTTCATCTTCTTCATGGCCGATCGAGGAAGGAAGCATAGAATTTTGCCGGAACCGCCGCCGTCTGACCGTCGCAGCCACCGTCCGGCGCAGACCAGGTGCGTGATTTTTTTTTTTTCCATGTTTTGTTCATGATGAAGTTATATACATGTGCATGTATGAGTGTGAGTTTTGTATAAAACCCTTGTTTTTAGAAAACGTATGTTCGTTCGATCATTAGTTTGAGAAACTGGTAATAATCCTTGATTTAGGAGAGATTCTTTTTTATATATAGACCTGTGTCTAGTGATAAAATTTTGTTTATGAGCTTTCATGGAAATCAAAACTTTATCTTAAAAGATATGAACTTTTCACAAAACCGAAATAAACCCTCGTTTCAAAGAAAGACGATTGTACGAAGGAAAAATATATGTATTTTTGATAAAATCATGGAATATCCACCATTTTACGAAACCATGACATGGTCACGGATTTTATCCACGTGAGTTCAGTTCACGTGAAAAATTCTTTTTGAAAAAATTACGTGAATAATACACGTATGTATATTTGTGTTTTTTTTTTTATATATATATATGAACATATATATACTTTTTTGAAAATCGAATCTTGACTTTAAAGTAAACAATTATTTATAATGAAATATTGTTTAGTTTTCGTAATTCTATGGTGAGCGTTCACATAGTAGAATTGTTCATGATTTTATGAAAATCTGAGTTTTATTCGTCTTTTGTAGATTTCCGGGAAACAAGCAAGTTTTGAAGTGTTAACTCTTGCATTACAATCACTACCGCTAGTGGAATCGTAAAAGGTAATGAGTTAAGAATTACCATTTTCGTAGATGTTAGTTGATCATTTTGCCATTTGCATGACTCCATCATCTTGTCGAAGTTTGCTTCAGGGTGATATACTGAAGTAGAATGTTATGTGAACCTTACAGCTACTTCGCAAGGATGTCTGACTCCCAAGCTAATGATGCTTCCAGAGATGAAACATGTGTAGATAATGATACCTCCAGAGATGAAACATGCATGGATGAGACTTATGTTGGCGAAGAAGATGATGAAACACCTGGAGTCAAGAATGTCCCGAATATAGATGATGCGTTCTTTGAGGTTCAGCAGGAAACCGAAAAACGTCTCAAATCCCCAGCGTATCGTCTTCTGATAAATCCCAGAAGTGTTACTCAGAAGAAATTGGTGACTCCTAAGACAGTGATCCGATTTTGTCTTGAACGAGGACTTTTCCTTGCATCAATCATAGAGTTTAAGCTTTCTCGTCGACCTTTAGAAAAATTCTCTGGATGGGCGAGACATATCCGGGTTTCCCTCACGTCAGGGCTATGCTCGATCAAGAACAAGTGACGAGGGATATTCAAGCATCTGGAGACTTGTTCATTTTTCATGATGTGCGAGGTAATGTGGCTCTACTTTCCCGTTGGTGCATTCCAACCCATACCTTCATATGTAGATGGGGAGAATTTACCATCACCTTAGAGGATGTGGTTGCCTTGTTGCATCTACCAATCACAGGTAATCTCCCTAAGGGTATTTTAGCTGAGGAGGCTACAGTTTCTAACATCTTGACAGCTGCAATGGAGGAAGTTAACAAGGCGTCTGGCAGAAAAGGTTGTTATGCTCACTGGTTAACACGCTGGTGGCCAAAAGATGAGGTTTCTAATAGTCCCATCGACGGTATGTTGCCTATTGTTGGTTTCTTATGTTTATGGTTGTCCAGAGACATATTTGAAGATAATTGAAATTTGTTGAAACCCTTCGTGATCCCTTTTGCTATCAAGATGGCTCAAGGTGAGCAACTTCCAATAGGTAGCATATTCATGGGTTCTTTGTATTCTAACTTAGACTCCTTGATTATAGACTCTAGTGTGTCGAATGGATTTATGAAGATTGAATGCTATGCCAACAATATGTTTCTTCAAGCCTTGATGTGGGAACATTTCAAGAATTACGCACCTATTCCACGTACTGTCTTCCAAGGACTGAGCTGATGCTCGGCATATTTTCTCTGAGAAGGATAATTCCAGGATTATGCGAAGGTCCACAAAGCAGCCTCGGTTTAAGACACGTCTCATTGATGTGTTAGATAATGAATCTGAGTTCGACTTTCGTCCGTGGGTGTCAATCCCTTCTTATGTTTCCCAGCTGACAACTTTCAATACTGGAGAGAGTATGGCTTTGGCGTCTGGTGCGAATCTGAGTGATGGCGAGAGGTCTTTCATGTTGAGTTGCACCCCTGATCATTTTTTATCGGCGACATATGGAGAACTTTCAGTGGAGGAATATAAAATTGACAGAGCGGCTCGACAAATGGGTATGGATCAGTGTGTTCCAACTTTTCGAAGGAGGAAATCATCGGTCGAGCAACTTAGGACCCATTTGGACCGTACGCATGTGGAAGGAGGCAATTATTGGTTCCCATATTCCGAGAGATTTGCATATGTAACCCCAGTGTTATGTAGACTTTTGGGATCATCAGCTTGAGCGGTTACATGATTTCGTGATGATTGGTCGGCCTCCAATGAAACATCCTCCTTCTGCTGAGATGATTTCTACTCGACCAATATTGAAGCATCTCTCTGGTGGTGATAAACGAAAATCATCTCCAGGATATTCTCAGGTACGTACCTTTATATAATCTTCATAAAATTATGGTGTTTGTATTCTAATCATTGCATCAAACTTTACCATAGGACGGTCGTAATGTAAGACCTCGGATCCACGTATAGATCTTAGAGACTGAAGCGGTTATTCATGGTGGAGAAGGCAGGTGCAAAAATTATAATATGTTACCTAATACCATAAAGTCCCCAGTCGCTTCTTTGGTGAGTCGTTAGCACTTCTTTTGTTGTGACTTCTTCTCATCCGCATTATTAGGATAATAACCAATATTTATTATTCCATTGCAGAGTTTCACTCCATCGAGTATTGACGGTCTTCAGTTCTCTGCTGCTGGGTAGACAGTTTCTGACTTGAGTGATGAAGAAGAGGCCGTAAGTATTTCTTCGTATATCTAATTGTAATGCTTTGTAGATAAAATGCTAATTGTTGAGAATATGTCCAGGAGGATGTCGCCATGGAGATGGAGAGTGCTGGTGATGTTCATTCACCTTCGGAAAATGGCGATAAAGAGAATTCCCAGGGCTCAAAACCGAATGAAATCAATGGTGCTCTCGATGTTGATGCGAGCAATTCAGGTTCTTCGAACGCTTTAGAGACTTCCCAAGTGAGTATCTCCCTTGAATTTTATCCATAGAATCATAAACTTGTTGATTTATGAGTGAATGAGTGAGAATGCATGTGAATATATGAAAAACTTTGCCGAAAATACGTCACCAGAAAATTCAGAACTCAGTCTTTTAGCAAAACGCCATAAAATCTTCATCCGGTGTCAGATTTTCGCGATCCACATATGTATCCTTATTCCCAGGAAATTTCCAAGCTTTTGAAATGAATATTTTTAAGTTTTGAGCACGTTTAGGGTCCGAAATAGACGAAACAGTAAACATCCAGGAGACTTTCAGGAAATTTTCAGTTGTCATGTAGTCTAATGTTTTGACCACATCTTTTTGCTCGTTAATCCGATTGCTGTGAAATTTGGATATGCTGTAGATAACATCCATAAGAACAGAATGATATATAACTCAACCTTATATTATTCACCATTTGCTCCCAGTTCATCTCTTTGTAAGGGAAGTGTAAAATCTTCTCAGGCGAGCTTGTTGTAAAACGTGTTTTATGACTTTCACGTTATTTGCCGACATCTAGCATGTAAAAAGAAGAACTTTGATGATATTAGACCACTTGTATGCTGTAGTGTATGATTTCTTTCAGTTTCATGCTTGGGTGATCCTAATCTCATGTAATCTTCGTATTAGGTATCAAATACCGAAGTTGAGAATGAAGGAGTTAATAATGACGTCCTGAGCAACACTGAGGTTGTTGATGAAGAAAAAACCATCTCTGTACTTCAAAGTCATGAGGGAGTTGATGTTGTTGGAGAGACCGAGACTACAATTGTTGTTGTTCCAGTGGCGAAAGAAACTGAACCACGCATTAAAGAAACTGAAGAAAATGTTGCTATGACTGTAGAAGTGACTCCAGTGATTGAAAATCGTATAGTGGTGCATGAATACCCAAGTGCAGGGATTGTTTTTGATCCTCCATTTGATGCATCACTCCCATATCACGAACTAGTTGGTGGATTCAGCGTTCCCATTGGATATGCCGACTTTTACGAGAAAATATGGAAGAAATTTGGTCACATCATCGTTACTAGAGACCCAAAGCGCGCTTATTCTTTAACAATGCAAGTAAGTGTTATCTTGCGTGTTGTAAGTGATATATGTGCTAGGGCCAGAAATACTGTGACTCCAGATGTACTCTTTGATTGGGAGTTCAACTTGGAGAATTCTGAGAGACTTGGCTTCAACGTGAAGTGACTTCGTAAGAAGATAAATGCTATTAAGGACTCATGTGAGAAGAACATACCCTTTCCAAATGATGATGTGATGGAGAAGGAAGACAAGATTGCTAGGCTGACTGAAGAGCTGAACATGGAGAAGGCGGCCTTACAAGTCTTGAAAGATGCAGAGGAGCAAAAGTCTTTCTTTGCTGATTTTCTTTTATTGGTTTTCATAATGTCTTGAACACGAGAGATGTGAGGTTTTATTTTTTGGTTTTGATTGGTTTTGTATGAGTAGATGATTGAGTATTTTCTTTGGGTTTGATAGAGATTTTCTTTAAGTAAGCTGAATTTTGATAAATTGCTGAATTTAAATTACCGAATACAAGTATTACAAACATTTTGGAGGAATTAAAATACAATGAAAGAAAATTCTAAACGCCAAATATTTGAGGTGTTCGTGCTTTGAATCATCCAATACCTCGAATATCCAAAACCTTAAACATCAAAGGCCTTGAGCCAATTCTCATGTATCATGGCCACAGTTTCCTTGCTGTCCATGTTGATTAACTTGTAGTATCCATCAGCAATAGACTTAGAGATCATAAAAGGTCCTTCCCAATTGGAGTTCTTTGCAGAATGAAAGTTATGCTTAGTTGCTTTGAGAACTAAATCTCCTTCCTGGAACTTGTTATACTTGATCATCCGTGCCCTGAATATTTTCCGCTGATTTGGAATTCTTCGTGCAGTGGAATTCCATGTTGTTGAAGTCTTCCAACCTTGCGGCACATGTGGACATTCGTGCAAAGGAGAATATTTGGGATACTGCTTGTCGAATTCAGTCATTATTTCAGCAATGACGGTATTAGTGAAATTTTCAATTCGTAGAGGTTCTGCGTCCAGCCACTTGGTGAAATATTGCTGAGGTGAGATTATCCACTCATAGAATTTTGCAATAGCTAAGTTGTTGGTGGAGTGAAGCCCTCGAACCAAATAAGCATATTTGAAAACTGATGATATGGACACATGAGGAGGAATAAGACTTTCCTGAGTACGGAATCTTTTGATGAAAGCGTTTGCATTTTCTTCGGGCTTTTGTGTTATCTCTGTCAGGGCTTTGACCTCCTTCAGATACCCGAACGGTGAAATATCTTCTTTTTCTTCTTCCGAATCGCAGGTTTCTTCAACAGAGAAATGTGAAATTGAAGGTGTTGGTGTTACCTTTCCAAAGATGAATCCACGTGCGTCCAAGAATCATATCATATCCTCGGATCTTCTCGGATTATGTAAAATTTTGTTTCTGTCCAGGCTGAGTTTATGTTCACCTTGAGAGTAATGTGGCCATAAGCATCTCTGGGTGTTCTGATAGGTGTAGAATACACCGTATTTAATATCTAGTATTTATGCTTTCTTTGCGAGTTTTCTTGTAAATTATGTATCTTATATTTGCTTTTGAGCTATATAGGTATTTTGGAGTCATTGGAGCAAAAAGAAGTGGAATTCGCTCAAATTTTGTATTTTTTTATTCTCATCTTGAAGAGAGCGAAAAGGCGAAGCTATCGGCGAAAGAACGAGGCCATTCCGGTTCCGTATGAGAAGGTGACGAGCAAAATCAACATTAAGCTTTTCGGTTTCGCAGAACTGACAATTGAAAAGATTGCTTAGGTGGTCCTTATCAATTTTCTGGGCGCCTATAGCAAATTTGGTCCTTACATGTCCCTAAACTAGATCGTCGAAATCTCAGAGTTGATTTACGGCGGTTCCAATGTATCAGTGAAAGGAAGAGAACTTAAAAGAGAGATTGAGAAATGATAATACTCAGTGTTAGAAACATGGGTTACTCTCGGACTTGAGATGGTGCAATTTGAAGTGATGATTGAAGTCGTAGTTGGAGCGAAATTGATTTAATGGTGGATTGGAGTTTACAGGCCATGAAACTAGGGTTTGATGGAGAAGATTTAGAAGTTGAAGTCTGGATCGAGAAGTCAGAGTAGCTCGACTGATATTGAATTTGAGTGGAAATTGTAGGGTTAGATAAGGGGTCGAGCGTAATGGTGCAAATTGAGAGAGGGTCAGCTCTGTTGGTGTTTAGGGTTCAAATCTGGGACGAATTGCAGTGATGGGGTTCTGGGAAGAAGGAGTGCTGCTCGAGTTCAAGGAAGGAATTGGAAGGAGAGTTTACTGACATCTGCTGCGAATGAATTTCATGATTGAAATAGTGGTGATTGAGTTGAGGCCTAGGAAGCTAGGTGTTGCAGGAGTCTTGCACTGATGCAATTACAGGCGATGGAGCTATTACCAGGGCTTGATGGTGATGTGAATATAATTGAGTCTGGGATTGCAGTGAAGATAATCAAGAGTGAGCTGTTGTTGCTGTTGTTGCATAATAGGTTTGCAGGGAGAATCAGAGCAGTAGTGAAGCTAAGCTGTGTGTTGCGATGAGTGAGCATTTGGAGTGAGTAGTGCAAGGCTGCGGGGGAGATGGCTCAGGTGCAGAGTTGGAATTCAGAGCTGAAATGAAGTGTTGCTGGCAAGGAGAATATGAAGAGGAATGGGAAATTGCAGGTCATGGGTTCTGGTGATGATTGTGGAGATTTAGGGATGAATGCAGTGGAGGTGAGTGCAATGGAGCAGTGGCCTGAGATGGAATGTGAACGAGCTACAGGGAATGTTTGAACCTGAACTGAATTGGTTTATGGCTTGAGCAGATGGTTAGCTGGAGCTTGGTGAGAATTGTAGGATGACCCTGAGATGCAATTGGTCATAATGGTTGCTTGAGATGAAACTGCAAGTGCTATGACTGAAGTTAGCTCTTGCCAAGTGAACTGAAATGTCTAGACTATGTTTAGGAAAGACAGGAGCTGGGAAAGTGAGCTGCTACTGGAAGTTTGTGACAGAAGAAGAGAGATTGGAGGTTTTGAGAATGAATGAATGTGAATTATTTGCAGTGGAAGCGGGCAGTGTTACTAAGGGATATGAAGCAACAGAAATTGGCTGAATTGAAGCTGTACACTGTGGCGATGTTGGCGTGAGGTCTGGTGGTGTTGCAGTGGTGCAGCTCTGGGCTGTGGAAGCTGCATTGAAGTCTGAGGAGGCTGCAGGGCAAGTAGTAGGACTTGAGCCAAGTTCAGGCATGAGTACAATGGTGGTGGAGCTTGAGCTATGACTAAAGTGGAGCTGCAATGGATTATAAGGCTACAATTAAGTTTTTATAATGGTTGTGATCGATCTTTGGGAATTATAATTGAGGGCTGAATGGCAAAGAACAAAAGGAGATGATGTTTATGCCTTGTGAACTGAGCTGTATCTCAGGCTAGTAAATGGAATTGGAGTGGTGGCAGGGCTTGCAGGTGGTATCTTGGATCACTGAGATTGTGAATTGTAATGTGGTGTTGCTGTGGAAAGGCCTGTGGCAGTGGTGCTAGCCTGAGGTACAATGGTTTTGCAGTCTGAGATGGTGGAGTTGCTGTTGAAAGTGTTGGTACTTCTATTGATGTTGCCAGGGGTGCAGTTCAGTGACATAGCTTAGTGCAGGCCAAGATGGCTGAAAGGGAAGCACTGAAGCACAATCATTGTGCAGCCTAACTCAGGCCAGTGCAAATGGTTATGCAAAGCTCAACTAGGTCAGCCCAGTTAACTCACCTGAATGGACTCGGTGCTTGACTCTGGACCCGGTTTGACTCAGCAATTTGACCCGATCTGACCCAGCCCGTTGACCGGTGACCGGGCGGACTTTGCCGGTCACCCGAGACACTTTCCGGCGACTATTCCGGCGGGATTCCGGCCATAATCCCAGTTTTCCGGCGAGCGATTTTGGGACATAATTTTTACACGGTTTCTCTCCATGGTGGTAGGGTGAATTTCCAACTAATGGACTTTGAAGACAAAACCTAGTTTTGGAAGGAGTGGAGCTATATAAAGAGAAGACTTTTATTATCTATGGGATATCTTTATCTACCGCGTTTTATTATCTCTACTACTTTATTCTAGGGTTTAGAACCATGAAGTCTTTTCTCTTCTTCTTGTGATGAACTCCATGAATATGAGTACCTAAGTTTATTATTGGTTATGGAATAGTTGGATTTCACAAAGCATGATTCTTTGATTCAATATATTAGTTTTGTCTCATAATTATCGTTTGCAATTCTCTGGAAATATTGTTTTATGATTGATTGATTGTTTTGTCAAGTTGCAAATTGGTAGAACTTCTAATCACATCTATTGCTAGTTTAGGGTTTATTATACGCAAAAGTGATATTCCTTGGATACAAGTAGCATAATATGATTATAGTTTGTAGTGATATATTCTTATGATCATATGTGAATCGTAACCTTTGTTAAATTGAATTAGTGCGCTTTCCACGTTCAATTGCTTTGATTGGCCTGATTTCATAGAACTTAATGCATCTAGGGAATTAAACTTGATTAGTGCTTTTACACGTTAGGTTGTTCCTTTAGGTAGAATTCATATTAGCATCTTTTAATGTGTTTGTTGATGACAAGAGGAGATTTGCGGGATATTCTTGCGATCAAGGTATTCTAGGGTCTTTGATAAAAGTTGAGATTAAAATATCAATTCTAGTTATTGTGTTGAAAACATGTTTGTGAATGAAAACGGTAAATCCATGACCAATATCTTCTTATCCTTGAATTTGATTTGTTTGCTTTTCTTTATTTGTTTTTATTTAGTTTATTATAATCACAAAACTAAGGTGTTATTTATAAGGAACCATAACAATTTGACAACCTAGACCTCTCTCAGGATCGATCCTTTCTTGCCCTTGCTATATTTATATTTTGAGTAGTAAGAAAGTGTAATTATATTTGTGTTGCTTACGACAGCGATCAAATTTTGGCGCCGTTGCCGGGGAGGCAACGGTTGTTAATTGTTTTTTTTGGTTTCTTATTTTTGTATTTAGTTTTTGTTTTATTTTTTCTTATTTTCTGGGTTTTAACCTTGGTTTGAGAATTATTTCAGGTGCTAATTTCTATGGAAGGAGCATATTGGAACAATGGATACGGTTTTCAACAACCTCAACAATATGATAACTACCAATTTCATGGGTATAATCAAAACCAATTCATTGGTTATGACCAATATTCCATGGAACCTTATGGTTTTCCTCAACAACCTTATGACGGGTATGCGTGTGAACAACCACAAGGATGGGAGGATTCTTATGCTCGTGAACAAAAAGTCTCTAACTTTATAGACCAAGTTTCCAACTTTTTAAAAGAGGAATTTCAAAAAGCTAAAGAGACTACAAACGAGCAACTCCAAGAACTTCGTGAAGGTATGACTATCTTGCGAAGAGGCATTGATCAATATAAGGAAGATATGGATAATTCTAATGTGCATATGGTTTGTGATGAATATTTGATTGATGCTAATGTTGAAAAAGGCCAATCCTTGGACACTTTCGTGGATAATTGTGTAGTTAACTCAACTCTTGATCTTAATAATGATCATTCACCTATTCAAAAGGATGAGTTAGAGATTAACAACACTAAATTCAATGAGGAACAATCTTATGTTGACTATGATAGTGACGGTGATTATGATACATTGCTTGAAACAACTCATGGTGACATCTCCGCGGAGTCTTTTTGGGATCAAGATGAAGATGAAGAGGAATATGTCGACACTTGTGTAGATTACTCGAGCATTGATCTTAATAATGATCAAGAGCCTATTCAAAGGGCGGAGCTTGAGGATGATGCATTTTTGAGTGTTCTAAAAAAAGTTTCTTATGATAAAATTTGGATCCGCAAAAGAATGTGTGCCTTACAACAAAGAGGAGTGTGTTGAGAATGAGACCGTTATAACCAATATTGTGGAAGACCCAATTGAGCTTGCAAAGGATTGTAATGATGATGTTTATGTTGAGACTTTGGTTAAGGCAGAAACGGACGAAGAATGGTTGCAAGGTTTGATAGAGGACCATGATATGAAAGAGGTGAATAATTCACTTGAATTTTTCAAGGATGAAGAGGATTCCGTGATACAAGAGATTGTGAAAGGTTTATCTAACCCTTTGCCTATTGTTTCTTCTCCTTTACCTCTTATTGGTTTGAATGTATGTGCTTCGAGAATATTGTTGAATGACTTTGTTTCTCGTTTTCCGCCATTAGAGACACTTGATTCTCATACTATGCAGGTTATGGAACCAGAAACCGTGGAGGTACCCGACTTCTATATTCTTTATACACTTCCATGTGTGGACAAGAATAAGTGTGGGGGAAGCTTTTATCGGTTCATAGCTTCACTTTTGCTTTATGTTACTAATATTTGTGTGAAGCTAGTGTTTGCAAAACAGGTTCTATGGACGGATCCCCAACTTTTCCGATTATTGGTGTACGGGGAATGAATCTTACAAGAAGTACGTCGGGCCGTCGACTTTAAAACAAGCGCTTAGTGGGAGGCAACCCACCGGTTTTGTATCTTTTATCCTTTTGCTTTTTATTTTTGTTTCGTTTATTTATTTTTTACTGTTTTTATACCATATTTGCATCCCTATGTTTAATTTCATTGAGTCCGTAATCTATCTTAGAAGAGAATTATGACGAATACCTTTTCGTCAGAAAATTTCAGATTGCGCGTAGTTCAGTCCAGAGACCATAACTGTCAGACCGTTTATCGAAACACTGTGAAATTTTGACACTGTGTAGAAAACACGTAGGTGAACAACTTTTGTGAAATGGAGTTTTTCCAAATTCCTTACCAATTTGCACAGTTTTTGCGTTTTATCTGCTGTTACGTCAGAATTCAGAACTTTCGGTTTTACACATTGAGGACAATGTGAAGTTTAAGTGTGGGGAGCATTTATATGTTTGAATAGTTTGTTTTTGACACCATTAGTGGATGGAACCATTTTGAATGCAGGAGTTGAGGAACTAATTAACTAAAAGGGACGAATATAGCTCAGAAATCACAAATTAATATGATAGTTGTTACCATATCTCGGAATATCACCATATCGCATTCTATTTTTATTTTCATATTTATCTATTGTTCTCTAAGTGCTTTGGTGGGTCACTAAACATCGACGTGTTATTACCGCTAGGATGAAATAGAGTGATTGAGTTACTAGAAAAAAAAAAAAAAAAATTTGAAAAAAATTGAAAAAAAAAAAAGAAGAAAAAAATTTTTGAAAAAGAAAAAAAAAAAAAAGACCGACCAATTAGACCAAAACGGAATAAAAAGACACTTGGGAATAGCAGTATGTGTGAAACGTAGTCCCCGTCTCCGTCGCCTAAACAAGCGTGGAATGCGGGATCCAAGGCAACTATCATGTACTTGTCGACAAGAAGCATGCGCTTGGATCCAAAAGATCTAATCATGCCGTCTAAAAAAAAAAAAAAAAAAGAAATTGGATCCAGTTTGATCCAATCATAAAAAAAAAAGAATAAAATATTATTGTGTTGAATAAAGTCACTCTTGGTTCCCTTGTATATGCCAATTGATTTGATGTAGCATTCGACACCGCAGCTCAATCCAATAGGATTAGGTTCATCTTAGCGGTGACCTTGAGACAGAGATATGGGAAACATCGAACACTTGTGAATATTCGCCAACATCTACATCTATATCCATCTTCTTAATCTTTTCATTGTGATTGTGGTTTGTTAGTTTCCGAGTATTGTGGCTTGTTCCGACTATCTAATTAGAGTTTATTTACTAATTTATGAATTGAATTTGCAAGGTACCTCCTCCCGTAGTCATTTTGGATTCGTTCATTGATTTGTCACGAATAGACGGAGTTTGAAATATAGGTTTTGTAGGTAGACCTCTTGTAAACCTTCACGAGACTATAACTCGTCCACTAGGGACACCTAGGGTTTAAAGGCTTATTATTTATGCTAAAATTAACCGTAGCCTCGACGTCACGAGTTGTATGTATGTTTTATTGTTTTGTTTGATTTGCTCGAGGACTAGCAAAGTCTAAGTGTGGGGGAATCGATAGGTGTAGAATACACCGTATTTAATATCTAGTATTTATGCTTTCTTTGCGAGTTTTCTTGTAAATTATGTATCTTATATTTGCTTTTGAGCTATATAGGTATTTTGGAGTCATTGGAGCAAAGAAGTGGAATTCGCTCAAATTTTGTATTTTTATTCTCATCTTGAAGAGAGCGAAAAGGCGAAGCTATCGGCGAAAGAACGAGGCCATTCCGGTTCCGTATGAGAAGGTGACGAGCAAAATCAACATTAAGCTTTTCGGTTTCGCAGAATCGACAATTGAAAAGATTGCTTAGGTGGTCCTTATCAATTTTACGGGCGCCTATAGCAAATTTGGTCCTTACATGTCCCTAAACTAGATCGTCGAAATCTCGAGTTGATTTACGGCGGTTCCAATGTATCAGTGAAAGGAAGAGAACTTAAAAGAGAGATTGAGAAATGATAATACTCAGTGTTAGAAACATGGGTTACTCTCAGACTTGAGATGGTGCAATTTGAAGTGATGATTCGAAGTCGGTAGTTGAGCCAATTGATTTAATGGTGGATTGGAGTTTGAGGCCATGAAACTAGGGTTTGATGGAGAAGATTTAGAAGTTGAAGTCCTGGATCGAGAAGTCGAGTAGTAGCTCGACCGATATTGAATTTGAGTGGAAATTGTAGGGTTAGATAAGGGGTCGAGCGTAATGGTGCAAAGTGAGAGAGGGTCGCTCCGTTGGTGTTTAGGGTTCAAATGGGGACGAAGTGCGGTGATGGGGTTCTCGGGAAGAAGGAGTCTGCTCGAGTTCAAGGAAGGAATTGGAAGGAGAGTTTACTGACATCTCTGCGAATGAATTTCATGATTGAAATAGTGGTGATTGAGTTGAGGCCTAGGAAGCTAGGTGTTGCAGGAGTCTTGCACCGATGCAATTACGGTGCGATGGAGCTATTACCGGGGCTTGATGGTGATGTGAATATAATTGAGTCCGGGATTGCGGTAGAAGATAATCAAGAGTGAGCGTTGTTGCTTGTTGTTGCATAATATGTTTGCGGGGAGAATCAGAGCAGTAGTGAAGCTAAGTTGTGTGTTGCAGTGGCCGAGCATTTGGAGCCGAGTAGTGCAAGCTGCGCAGGAGATGGCTCAGTGCGAGTTGGAATTGAGCTGAAATGAAGTGTTGTTGGCAAGGAGAATATGAAGAGGAATGGGAAATTGCAGGTCATGGGTTACAGTGATGATTGTGGAGATTTAGGGATGAATGCGGTGGAGGTGAGTGCAATGGAGCAGTGGCTCCGAGATGGAATGTGAACGAGCTACGTGGAATGTTTGAACTCGAACCGAATTGGTTTATGGCTTGAGCGGATGGTTAGCCGGAGCTTGGTGAGAATTGTAGGATGACCCTGAGATGCAATTGGTCATAATGGTTGCTTGAGATGAAACTGCAAGTGCTATGACTGAAGTTAGCTCTTGCCAAGTGAACTGAAATGTCTAGACTATGTCTAGGAAAGACAGGGAGTCGGGAAAGTGAGTCGCAATCACGGAAGTTTGCATTTAAGAAGAGAGATTGGAGGTTTTGAGAATGAATGAATGTGAATTATTTGCAGTGGAAGCGGGCAGTGTTACTAAGGGATATGAAGCAACAGAAATTGGCTGAATTGAAGCTGTACACTGTGGCGATGTTGGCGTGAGGTCTGGTGGTGTTGCAGTGGTGCAGCTCTGGGCTGTGGAAGCTGCATTGAAGTCTGAGGAGGCTGCAGGGCAAGTAGTAGGACTTGAGCCAAGTTCAGGCATGAGTACAACTGGTGGACTGAGCTTGAGCTATGACTTGGTGGAGCTGCAATGGATTATAAGGCTACAATTCTGGTTTTTATAATGGCTGTAATCTGATGCTGGGGAATTATAATTGATGGCAGAGTGGCTGGCTGAATGGCAAAGAACAAAAGGAGATGATGTTTATGCCTTGTGAACTGAGCTGTATCTCAGGCTAGTAAATGGAATTGGAGTGGTGGCAGGGCTTGCAGGTGGTATCTTGGATCACTGAGATTGTGAATTGTAATGTGGTGTTGCTGTGGAAAGGCCTGTGGCAGTGGTGCTAGCCTGAGGTACAATGGTTTTGCGATCGAGATGGTGGAGTTCTTGTTGAAAGTGTTGGTACTTCTATTGATGTTGCGAGTGCAGTTGATGACATAGCTTAGTGCGAGGCCAAGATGCATTTGAAAGGGAAGCACTGAAGCACAATCATTGTGCAGCCTAACTCAGGCCAGTGCAAATGGTTATGCAAAGCTCAACTAGGTCAGCCCAGTTAACTCACCTGAATGGACTCGGTGCTTGACTCTGGACCCGGTTTGACTCGGAATTTGACCCGATCTCGACCGGCACCCGTTGACCGGTGACCAGGCGGACTTTGCAGTCACTCCGAGACACTTTCAGCGACTATTAGGCGGGATTCTACCATAATCCCGCTTTTCCCATGGCGATTTTGGGACATAATTTTTACACGGTTTCTCTCCATGGTGGGCCGGGTGAATTTCCAACTAATGGACTTTGAAGACAAAACCTAGTTTTGGAAGGAGTGGAGCTATATAAAGAGAAGACTTTTATTATCTATGGGATATCTTTATCTACCGCGTTTTATTATCTCTACTACTTTATTCTAGGGTTTAGAACCATGAAGTCTTTTCTCTTTCTTCTTGTGATGAACTCCATGAATATGAGTACCTAAGTTTATTATTGGTTATGGAATAGTTGGATTTCACAAAGCATGATTCTTTGATTCAATATATTAGTTTTGTCTCATAATTATCGTTTGCAATTCTCTGGAAATATTGTTTTATGATTGATTGATTGTTTTGTCAAGTTGCAAATTGGTAGAACTTCTAATCACATCTATTGCTAGTTTAGGGTTTATTATACGCAAAAGTGATATTCCTTGGATACAAGTAGCATAATATGATTATAGTTTGTAGTGATATATTCTTATGATCATATGTGAATCGTAACCTTTGTTAAATTGAATTAGTGCGCTTTCCACGTTCAATTGCTTTGATTGGCCTGATTTCATAGAACTTAATGCATCTAGGGAATTAAACTTGATTAGTGCTTTTACACGTTAGGTTGTTCCTTTAGGTAGAATTCATATTCGCATCTTTTAATGTGTTTGTTGATGACAAGAGGAGATTTGCGGGATATTCTTGCGATCAAGGTATTCTAGGGTCTTTGATAAAAGTTGAGATTAAAATATCAATTCTAGTTATTGTGTTGAAAACATGTTTGTGAATGAAAACGAAATCCATGACCAACATCTTCTTATCCTTGAATTTGATTTGTTTGCTTTTCTTTATTTGTTTTTATTTAGTTTATTATAATCACAAAACTACCGGTGTTATTTATAAGGAACCATAACAATTTGACAACCTAGACCTCTCTGTGGGATCGATCCTTTCTTGCCCTTGCTATATTTATATTTTGAGTAGTAAGAAAGTGTAATTATATTTGTGTTGCTTACGACAGCGATCATGTTCCTTCATGATCTGTGATTGTTACTGGAGCATGCATGGCTTCTTGTCGTGTGATACCAGCAGCTCTGAGAGTTTTCGAGAGGATAACATTGACAACAGTGCCAATATCAATCAATGCTCGTTTGAACTCGTTTCCCTTGAGATGGATGCGGTGAGAAGTCCCCAGTCGTACATTTCTTCGTCTGTTGTTGAAGGTGGCTCAGGAAATATTTCTTGAATCAACAAACGCTTTCCAGACACGATGTGATTCAATGCAGCAAATATGTCTCCCCTTTGATCCTTTTATAAGTACAACAATTCGCAGACATGCTCGATTAAGGATTGAACTGCTTCCTTGACAGGTGGTTCCGAAAGAGTGAAGGTTCTGACTGGAAGAAGATCTCTGTGTACTCCTTCAGTCCCCAAGTTGAGTTCTCCTGATTCGATCTTTTTTTTTTTAAAATATGCGCTTCAAAGTTCTGCAATCACTTGTGGGATGGTTGACGAACCCATGAAAGCGATAGTAACGAGGATTTTCCATGGCCTCTTCAGTTGGTTCTTTCTTGACATACAACAGTTTGATTGTGCCGTATTGAACCCAGGCATCTAGAAGTTCAATAAATTTTTCAATGGAGCAGGGGAAATCAGGTCCTCTGGATCAACTGTGTGTTGAGCAGGAACTTGCGCATTATCCTTCTTTTGCACCTTTGACGGAGTTGAGGAAGTATGTTTGCGCTGTGGCTCGGCCTTTCGTTTGCTCCCTTATGCTACAACATTTGCGGAAGGTTGGAGGTTGTACTGTTTGTTGATTAAACATCTGCTACCTCGAGTCTCTAGTGGTTCTTCAACTTTTGTAGTCTTAGCTCTCTCCAATAAAGCAGGTGCAGTAGTTGCTGATCTCTTGGCCGCTTCATGAAGTTCTGAGAAAGTCTGGAACCCGAAATTTTCTAATAAATCTCTGTAGACCGGAATCATTCCATTGATGCTCAAGTCCACGAGTTGTTGCTCTGTGACATTTGGATCATGGCAGTCCAAAGCTTGGACTCTGAACCTTTTCACATAATCATTATGATGTTCATTACTCCTTTGAAACATCCTTCCGAGATCAAAGAGGGTGATTTGCTATGAAACGAAGAAATACTTTCTGTAGAAAGCATTAACCATTTCTCTCCAACTTTTGATACTTCCTGGTGCATGTTGTTATACCAGGTGTATGCCCTGCCTTTCAGAGACTTTGAAAATTTCTTCAGGCGGACAGTTTGGTTGTGTTCATGTTCACCAAGTGCTTCCAGAAATCGAGAAACATGTTCTCGAGCATTGCCCGTTCCATCATAAAGGGTGAAGGTTGGAGAGGTGTAACCTTTTGGGAGAGGAATCCTTTGTGTAGCAGGGTATGAAGGTTGGTGACGATGGACATAATGTGTTTTGTCCTTTCCACGATCCTACAAAAGACGTTCTAGGTCTTCATGAGTGATGAAAGCTGGATGGCTCTTTTTTGGTGGATTAACTGCAGCCTTAGGAACTTCCTCATCGTCTAGTACATGGATCAGAGTGACTTCGGGATCAACATCTGTAGACGTTTCTTTAGCTTTTCCTTTCTCCTGAGTTTTCTCTGACATCTTGTCTGTAAGAGTCTTGAGATAGTTGAATAGTTCCTTCTGAGTAGCAGCCATGTCAGTTTGATTTTTGGCAAGAGTTTCTTGCACCTTCATGAGATTGCCTATGGTAGGCGGATTTTCTCTGGTTTCTTCAGGAGATCGGCCGAAGAGTGGATTTTTTATGGCGCCAGTGCCGTCACTTGCAGGGGTGATCACTGGGGCATCAATGCTTTGAGGAGTAGAAGTGGCAGGTTGCGCCAGAGGAGTAGTAGTGGCAGGTTGTGTCGGAGGAGTGGTGTTGGCGGTACCACTAGAGCTTGCGATATTATAGGGTCGGGTGTTGAACCCGGATTGGTAACTGAACCAGACCTAAGACTGACCATCTTTGTGAGAATTGAGATTGCAACCGAGAGAATGATCTCCCACCGTGGTCGCCAATCGTAGATGGAGCAAAACGAGTTCTTTGGTTTTACTGGAATTGAGGAGACGACCGTGCGGAGAAACTCCTTGAACCGAGCGAACCTGTCAAACCTCACACAGATGCACTGCAAAAAAGGGAGTGCTTTGAATTCGAGATATCGATCTGTAGGACTCCGGCCTAAACTAAGACAATGGCCGTTCCAGAGTCAATTCGGTCACAAGAGAGGATGGGTCGATCTGTAGGAGGGAAGCTGAGAAATGTGTGAGATAAATGGTGATCGAAGATTGTAGGTGTGTTGTGTATTCTGCGTGAAGAAATAAGATAAGCTCTGATTGATTGAATTTGCTCTGTTGAGAGTAATTGCTCAGACGTTGAGTTGTTAATCTCTTGTTGTCTGTTTGACGAAAGATTGTCTCCCTCTCAATCATGATTCAGAGGCTTATTTATATTGCCAGAATTGTAAACACCATGATCCCATGAAGTGTGACAGTTGATGG
Organism: Papaver armeniacum; assembly: GCA_023531295.1. Lineage (NCBI taxonomy): Eukaryota > Viridiplantae > Streptophyta > Magnoliopsida > Ranunculales > Papaveraceae > Papaver > Papaver armeniacum. The sequence goes on from JAJJWW010011127.1 coordinate 654,187, forward strand.
AATCAAATAGTGGAGAAGTGGAAATCGTGTTAAAACCAGTTACTCAACGTGCGGAGACTTGGTCGATTTTCCATCCACTACTTTGCTAACTCCTTCAACTGATTGCACGACTTGCTCACATTCTCATCGTGTGTATGAACACACGTGATGTAGAGATCCATACCAAAACCCTATTTAATATCCCCCATGTGACACGATTGATGTCTCGTGATTGTGGAGTCTGCAAGGCAGACGTGTATTTAGTCAGTTGTTGACTTCATGACTTCATGGGACGATGAGTCCTTGTATTGTTGAGTCGAACATGATTTGCAAATGTTCTGAGACTCATGAATTGAACATGTCTACTGAGACAAAGGTATGATTCTCACGTAAATGTTGATAGTTAAGGTGAACAAATATTGGTCATTCGATAGATTGTTGAATATTGACAATTGAACCAATATTCCTTAGTCTGAGCAAATGTTGCTCGTCTGATGAATTATTGATAGCTTGACCAAATGAAATATTATTTAAAATACTAGAAACTGACCGAGTATAATTAATAAAATGTTGATCATGGGATCGTCGTAAAATTATTAATGTTCAAATCCAGAATTATGAACCTTGGACTCGAAACCCTAATTCGATCAATTGATGATTAATCGATGGTTTATTGAAAATTAACCACGGAGTGAAGGAGGGACCGGCTACATCGGATGATGAGTCGACCATGTAGCGTCCAGATGCTCGAGTGAGCAAAAATACCAAAGTCTCATGTATACCAGTTGGCCAGAAGATGATTAAATGTTGGTTTAATCATTTATTAAAATAATGCTCGTCTGAGCATCAGGTGATAAAACCTAATTAATTATGAAGAGGCGAGGGACCGACCAAGGGGTCATGAAACCGTCCCTGGTTGGTCACGGGATATAATGACGATTGTTTCATGAAATTCCAAAATTGTTCGGAAGAATTTGAACCTAATGTGAACAAATTAGGTCAAATGATGAAAATATGAGGGACCGGCCTCTTGCAAGCCAAAGAGCCAACCCTGGTCGGTCAAGTTAATATGCTCGTGTCACCAAAGTGTTCGCGTCTCAGTCCTGAGAATTTTGATATTTTCTGATGTGCATTTGAGCAATCATTTGAGAAAATATGAAGAAATCCGGGATTTTGCTGAAACTGAGGAAACTTCATGAGACAAAGGAAAATAATTATAAAATGAAGGAATCATGAAGTGTGGGACCGGCTATGGCCAAGGCATGGCCGGCCGGCCAATGATCCCGGTCCCATAGCATTTTTCCTAATTTTATTATATTTTTCATGATTTTATGAAAATACCATGAAATCAAGGAGTTTGTTGAAATCAAGGAGTTTCAATGAGGTGAAGGAGTTTCAATGAGGTGAAGGAAACATAAAAAATAACAATCATAAAATAAGAGGCGTGTGGGACCGGCTAGGGGATGACACGCCGGCTAGGGCCCGGTCCCACGAGTTTACCTAATTTTATATTATTTTTCATAACTTTATGAAAATATCATGAAATCAAGGAGTTTCCTTGAAGTGAAGGAGTTTCCATGAGGTGAAGGAAACATAAAAAATAATAATCATAAAATAAGAGGCGTGTGGGACCGGCTAGAGCATGACCGACCGGCTAGGGCCCGGTCCCACGAGTTTACCTAATTTTATATTATTTTTATAACTTTATGAAAATATCATGAAATCAAGGAGTTTCCTTGAAGTGAAGGAGTTTCCATGAGGTGAAGGAAACATAGAAAATAATAATAATAAAATAAGAGGCTTGTGGGACCGGCTAGGGCATGACCGGCCGGCTAGGGCCCGGTCCCATGAGTTTACCTAATTTTATATTATTTTTCATGACTTGAAGGAAATATCATGAAATTAGGGAAATACCATGAGATCAAGGAATTTCATGGGATGAAGGAAAGAATAATAAAATAATTAGGAATGTAAGGTGTGGGACCGGCCACAACTAGGGCATGACCGGCCGGCTAGTAAGCTTGGTCCCGCATACCTTTCCTAATTATTTATTATTTCCTTGATGTGAAGGAAACACCATGAAATTGGTGGGTTGGGTATCAAAAGTCTAAAAAAAAAAAATGAATCAAGCTCTCTTAACTAAATGACATCGAAGGTTTGCTACTGAGAAAGATGTGATGTGGAGAGAGATTGTGCATAAGAAATATGGGGTTGATGCTCTGAATTGATTTTCAAACATTCCAAAATGTTCTTATGGAAAGTCAGTGTGGAAGGGTATAATGCAGAGTAATTTTTTATTTAGAAGTCATGTGAAATTCAAAGCTAAATCTGGTAGTAATATCAGTTTTTGGATGGACAGATGGCCTTTGGATGTTCTACTTTATCTGAAATATCCAAATCTTTTCGCAGTCTCAAGATCTAAAAACAAAACAGTTGCAGATACTTTTAATGCTCAGGAGAATCAATGGAATCTAGTACTTCCAAGAAGGCAAAATCTTACAGTTAGAAATGAACTCCAAGATCTGATGGGAAACTTGCAATTGGTATCTCTTAAACCCAATGCAGAAGATGAAATCATGTGGAATTTAGGTGGTAAGGGTTTGTTTACAGTGAGGTCTACTCATGATGCACTATCTCAAGAGTCTGCTGACAATGAGAAGTCCCACATTTTCAAGCACATATGGAATCTAAAATGTCCTCCTAAGATTTGTTTCTTTTTATTTATGGTCTTTGGCTCACAACAGTCTTCCAACTAGAGATATGCTTACAAGGAGAGGCATTGAAGTTCCTCAGAGCTGCCTGTTTTGTTCTTGTGATGAAATAGTTAATCATCTTTTTCTCCATTGTGATTTCGTGATTAAAATTTGGGCTCATTTCAAGCGTAAACTGAATTGGTCATTCACTATGCCTGATGATATCTTTACAATGTTGTTTTCTTGGAATGTCAGCTTCAGTTATAAACAAGAATATCAGGTTTGGTCTTTGATCTCTGTGAGTATTCTTTGGAGTATATGGCTTGCCAGAAATAAAAAAGTGTTTCAAGACAAAACAATCTCTGCTGTTGCTGTTCAACAAAAGATAAAATATCAACTTTTCAACTGATGTTTAGTCTTTCAAGACTTTCAATCCCTTTCTTTTCAGGATGTAATTTCTAGCTGGCCGAAAATCTATTTCGATTCTCTGTAATTTAAGAAGTTGTTTGTAACTTCTTTGTATTCTTTTTTGTTCTTTTCTTTGTACTCTTGAGGTTGTTACAAGTCTTTTTGTACCCTCTCTTTTTTGATCAATATATTCATCTTTACCGATCAAAAAAAAAAAAAAAAACGTTGAGAAGAAGAAATTTTTTGCTTCGAGTAAGATTTAAGTTTAATTTTTCCGTAAAATGGGCTAAAAATTATATAGAAGTTTTACATCGGCTAATTATACTTTTAGGTGGGCTAAAATACAAATATCTTAAATATGTTTTATAGAAAATTTTGATGGGCTATAAATAAGGATGGCCTATATAGGTTATCCCTTGTCAGGTCCATCCCTGCACAAGAGAAGTCCACCAGAAAATGAACACCTAGAAAACTAATATATATATATGATCATTTTATCTGATTTTCAACTGATCTTCTTTCCGAAGTAGAAGCATCAAATGAACATCTAAATACAAGGTATTGAAATCGGACTCATTTTCATTTTAAGGACATATGCTGAATCGTGATTGAAATTCATGGTAAATTTATGATTTTAATTTAAATTATGTATTTAATAGTCGTAATGTACAACTTAAACGCAGTAATAAGTGTTTTTATGCATCTAAGTGCACCCTCGTCTAACCAACGGTGCACATTCCTCCCCTCTATATTCGCTAGCAACTAACCTTAGTTATTAGTATTTATTACTAATAAAGAAGTTAGAGAAACAATTATTTTTGGAAATATAATTAAAAATATATATATGAATATTATCTTTCTCCTTTTCCCTTTGCCTCGAACCTCAAACCGGATTGTTAGGATGATAACAAACTACTGTCATTCTCATAGAATTTATCTCGAATGAAATTAGGATAATATAAGAAACTAATACTCGGGTGTTCCAATTTCGAAAAAATTTCCGATCGATCCGAGATCCACTAAAACAAAGATATTGATCCAAAATCATTCTCAAAATTGTAAGAACTTGATTCAGAAAGTTTCCAAGCTTTTTTTGTTTTTCTCTTCAAGATTCTCTGTTTCTGAGAAATGAGTTCAAGTCATTTTTGGACTCATTTCTTTCGGCTAAAAAACACTAGCAAAGACTCTATATCGTCTCTTCGTCCATCTTCGTCTCCCACTCCCTCTCCTCTCTTTTAGGCTAGGTCTTGTTTAGATAACCTACCAAAGAAAAAAACCAATGTTAAGATGAAATCAAATGTTCACTAAAAATAATTAGAAGAACTTTAAGTTCATTTTATTAAACGGAAATCATATTACTGACCCATGTTCTGTAAGGAAAAGATTAACAAAAATACTAAACAAAAATTTGAATTGGTCTGTAATTTGAGGTTTTGAATCAGTTTGGTATGACTTTTTGTCCGGAGGTTTTAATTCTTGTTCATGGTGATTCATTTATTAATTGATTAAATCATGGCATATTGCAATCTGGAAGTAATAGTGTTTAAAGATTGTTATTCGATCAAAGCGGTATAAACTCATGATCTTGATTTTATTTGTTGATCAAAAATTGGTGTCGCCCATTTTCACTCATCACAATGAGAAGATGAAGTTAGAGAAGTAAAAGTCGGAGAAAATTTCGAAAACAGACGGTTGACATATTTCCAAAATTAAAAAAGAAAATCTCAATTCCTATATGATGGACCTTCTTTATAAATATTAATAACCATGGTTAACAGGTAGCCAATACAAAGAGGAGGAATGTGCACCCCTGATTAGATGGGGGGTGCACATAGATGCACTCGTTTTTATATATATAAATAAATATTTTTATAAAGAGTCCGACTTTGTGCACCCCCTTAAAACCGGGGTGCACATTCCGGCTATAGCTATTGGTTAATAAATCGGCATAAACCGCCTCCTTTTTCGATCTTGTTTCTAACTTCAACTTTTTTATTTTCTCTAGGGGTGACTTATAGATAATAGAAGTTTACGATTATAGTAAGAACAAAAAATTGAGAAGTTTACGATCAATCCTTAACAGCCTAATCAAAGTTGGGAACAATAAACTCTCAAAATAAATGATTAAACCTAATTTTAGATTTGATTAGAATAGTCATCTAAAAATTCTGTCAAATCATAATCATGTTTTGATCAAATTATAAGTGATAATTTGCTATTCGAATCTTCACTTTACTAACATCAAAGACACGCATGACCAGGTAATTAAAGTCAATACATTCGTCTGTTCACTATAAATCTGTTTAAAAAGGAAAGAAGGAGATGTGGTTGATTGAGTTGGATTTCAGTTTCAGGCTCCTCTCATTCTCAAAATTACCTTCCAATATAGATTTAGGGTCTGTTATATGTTTTTGTCATAAATTTGCCTAGAAAAATTGAAATTCGTGAACAAATAATCTAACATCTTTGGAAAAAATTGCTTTATCAGAAATCTTATATACTAATTCGAAAAGAGTATTTCCTTAGTAAGAGAGATTTGATTCATCTTTGTGGTTCTATTAATCTTCAGTACAACTCTATATTTGTTAGCAGTGAAATAAAGAGATGTGCTAATGGTGATGGAGTTGTCATGATGTGGTTGTCGATGATGAGGTTTACTGGAAACTCGGCAAACGATGAAATTTCTTTTCTTTAAGGAGACGGTGAAGAAGTAAGAGAGAGAAAACATTTTTACTAAGAAATATAACTGGTTTTGCGGTAGAAAAGTCATCCAATGAGCATAGCCGGAATGTGCACCCCGGTTTTAAGGGGGTGCACAAAGTTGGACTCCACAATTAGTAATGAGGAACAAATGGTCAATCTGTGAGATGCTCTGCCTCGCATATTTATAGGAAAGTTAATCGCGTTGCTGACCTGTTTGCAAGTTTTCGACCAGCTAGTAGGTTTGTTGAAATTGATCATATTGATTTTCCAGAAGACGTGAAGAACATTGTTTTAAAACACGCTATGAGCAGGACCTATTATAGATAAGTTAGCTAGTTCTTAATTGGGACAATCGGGTTTGCACCCGGTTGCAACTTTGTTATAGCTTTCGGTTTTTTTTGTGGGTGTTTTTTTATCCTCGTTTGTTTGGTTTGGATTTCCTTAATTCTCTCGCCTTTCCAAAAACAAAAAGAAAGTTAATAACCGCCTTGTACGAATTAATCTGAGTTCTTGTATCTACAGTTTTTTGATATGATAGATTTTCATTTCAAATAATGCGGGAGGATATTGTTGGTCTCGGTCAAGAACCAATCAAAAATATTCGATTTACAAAAGTCTAAGGAGAAATGATTCTAACTCGCGATTCGACTTGATAATGGCATGAGTCATGACTCTTCTAAAAACTATGCTTACACAACCACGTTAGCATCTATCTTTAAAATGCCCTTACCCCAGGCGTATGTATAGTCACAGATCTGTAAACTCCTACTGGATTCTATCACCAAAAAAGTTACAGATGTTTCATGGGTTGCAGAGAATACTATTGAAGAAGCAATCTCTTTGTTGGATAAACTTCCTCAAGCTCAGGTAAAATTTATAAACAAAGATTACAATGTTGCAGCGGACTCAATTGCAAAAGAAACAAGGATCAGAAGACTTCATCATATGTCAACACACTTGTGTCAACGAGTGCGAACAGAGAGTATTACTTCTAATATTTTCGATGAAAATGAAATTACAGATCTTCTATATTATATTGCTTGATTTAATATATTAACCTTTTGTATCAAAAAAAAAAAGCACTATATTAATTTATCCCTATATTAACCCTCGAAACATTAAAATAGCTCAATTTTTTCTCTTTTTTTCTATACTATAATGCAACAATAATATACTTTATGATATTATGTATAACTATCGCTTTTTATTTGTTTCAGGTCTACATCCCCCAGCCTCCTAGTTTGATGCATTCTCTACATCCCTCCAACCTCCTAGTTTGATGCATTCTAATACTATTATAAGGTAACATATAACGAAGGTAACAATTAGCTGTACTACAATACTAGCTAGCTAGAAGGTACTACCACTGGTATTTCCGTTGCTAATTAATGACATTCTTTTCCTTAATCGATAAGTATTATTAAAGTTTGTAGATTTCTTTTTGGAAATTATGTCGAGTAAGTATTGATAAGAAGCCAAGGTTCCATGATAACCCATTAACGAGACACTTTTCCAACCCTGATGAGCGCGAGGTAAGCAATCGTTCTAAAAACCACAAGCATTGCAGTTAAAGAGAGATATGAGATGGCTTCACCTCCAAGTCCAATCTTCTCTATAGTAGGATTACTCTCGATTTTGCAAGTGGTATTAGGTCCGCATGCATACATCTCGTCGCTCTTATATTGTGAACTTAATAGGAGTTTGTAGCTATGGTAGGTGACGGAAATGTACTTGAGCCATGCTATAAATTTTGGGACGTTTCTTACGTAATAGCCGCCGACTAGAAAAAATGCATTCACTATGACTCCTGCCGTTATTGTTGCAGACCGAAGATTCATGACCAGTGCACCAATTGCGAGCCCTACTCCATGTGAAACTAGCACTGTGTATAGAATGGCAATTGATGTTTTGAAGAAATGAAAAGCTGTTGGTTTTAGGCCAGCCATCCAATAAGTTATAATGATAAACCCAAAGGGCAGAGCAAGTTCCATTGGTAGGTCGCCAGCTGATCTTGCCATGAAATAAGATGAGAGTCTGTACATGCCTGATGATCGCTCCTTAGTAAGCATCAGCTTCTCTTGCGGGAATGTAAATAAAGCCTGGAAAAGTGGGATTAATCCCCACATCATGGAGTAAAAGAATAGTAGCCCAATCTGTCACACAAGAGTCAACATGTCAGCACGCGCAAGCGATACTACAAAATTGAGCTTTTTCGATTTGTCAACTAATGTTTATTAACTGATTATTCGTACGTCAGTACTTTGTTACTTTAAATGATTATTCGAACGTTAGTACTTAGTAGTAATTAATTACTATAGTAATCACCAATCGGTAAGCAAACGAAAACGAAATGAGAAGGAAAGGAAGGGAAGGAAAATAAATAAAAAGAAAATGAAAATGCGTGCAGAAGACCAGCTTGCCGGGAGGAAGATTCATCATAAACAAAAGTGGCCTAGGCAAGAAATACTGTTTTTAGATTTTTTTAATTTTTTAATTTCAAATTAGAATGCGTAATTGGAAGGCATACCTGGTCTTGTAAATCAGCGGTAGAAGATTTCCACCAAAGAAGCCCGCAAAGAAGCGACATGACCAGAATTTGAGTGATTTTTATGAATGAAAATGATTCGTTCTTTCTTTGTTTAATATCCCTTGTTAACAATACCCAGAATTGTTGACCCCAACTTGTACTCCATCTATCAAAATCCTTATCATGATCCTTTGAACGATTATCATCTTTATAATCTAGGAACAAGTGGTCTTCCATTTCCTGACTAACATCTCTCTTCACCTTATCTTCGAGATGCTTGTAAGCAGAAACAAGTTGTTGTTTTACTTCCTTTCTTTTATCCATGGCCATTTCATCCATATGAACACCTAAAACACACACACAAAAATATTAGTGGATATTTGGTTGATCAAGATATAGAATCTTATGGATTAGAGTTGAGAACGTATAATTACCATTGGCAAGATCTAAAAGGAAATCTGCTGGATTCATAGTAACGGATGGAGAGTATCCGATGCCGGCGAAGTAATCCATAGTTTCTTCTCCCTTTCCGAAATACAAAGGGTTACCCTCCGATAGGACCAAGATCTTACTGAACATGTAATAAAGTCTACTGGAAGGTTGATGAATTGACATCAAAACTGTTCGTCCACCTCTGGCTAACTCCCATAACAAAGTCACGACTTGCTGAGCCGATGTTGAATCCAAACCAGATGTAGGTTCGTCGAGAAACAATAAACTTGGGTTGATAAGGATTTCTTGCCCAATGCTAACCCTCTTACGTTCTCCCCCGGAAACACCTCTCAGAAATGGTCCTCCCATTATGGTGTTCTTACACTTTGTCAGACCTAGTTGATTTATTACTTCTTCAGCATGCTTAATCTTCTCTTCTTTGGAAAGGGTATTTGGTAATCTCAGAAGAGCTGTGAATACAAGTGTTTCTGTTACTGTGAGGTGAACATGAAATTTGTCATCTTGAGTAACGAAACCGGTGTTTCGGTTCATTGAGTTGGTGAAGGATTTTCCATTATATGTAATGTTTCCGGTTAGACGTCCGCCAAGACGACCTCCTAAAGCCGATAACAGTGTTGTTTTGCCGCTACCTGATGGACCTAACAACGCCAGCATCTCACCAGGCTGCACTGAACCTGTTATTCCCTTCAAAATCGTTTTATCTACTGGCGCTTTCCCTCCTGCTCCATTCTTGAGTTTGATATCGTAACAAACATCTTGAAACTGCATCGAATCATTAGTATTGCTATTAGCAAAATAAGAAAGTTAGTCTGCCGAAACAGATATTATTAATCGGCGTTAAATCGTATCACTTACCTTCAATGCTACCGGTCTATTAGATTTCTTGATGATGTCCATAGCTGCAGAATTACTCTCATGTTTAGAAGACTGAGTTTGGTCGTCTCCATTAATCATCCTTTCTTTTCTTTTCTTTCAGTTCTTCCCGAAAATGAATCTAAAAATGCATGTTTGTTTAATAAACTTTGGTGATGCATATAAAGTCAATGATAATTTTTATAATTAGCAATTTACATTTTCGAAGTTATTTATAACGACAGATGTTTTTGCTTAAAAAAGAAAAGATGTTAATTGATAAGAAAATTATACTTATATTATGGGCAAAATACTTTTATCTCTAAGTAACATTTTTGATTTTTCTATTTGGTATATAAAAAAAAATATTAATTAATTTAGATTTTTGTTATAGGGAAAGCTGACTTGTTTAGGGGAAAGCTAAAAATGTTTGGCCGTGGTATTTTTTTTTGACTTGGATTCATTCAAGGGGAGGAGTGAAAAAATGTTTTTCCCCTAACAAAATACAAGCGTTTACCATTTTGTCCTCCACTTATTTGGGCCAGCGAGAGAAGAAAATTTTAGGTTATCGTAAACAGAGAGTAGTACAGAGAGTAGTAGAAAAAAAGAAGATAAACGAACAAAAATCCGGTGCCGTACAATCAAGATGAATGCTAACCACTGCAAGTAGAAAGAAGCATCTTGTCGACCAATCAAGTAAATAGCTTTTAACCTACTAAGTTAATCAAGATATACTAGATATGGAAAATTGTATTGAGCGAAAACCATGTTAGATATAACCAAATCCAAAAGTATGCGATACAAAATTAAAAAGTGTTGCTTACTAGGTCGCTCATAGGGACGACCAATGATCTATAATTGTGTCCAAATGATTCAAATTGTCTGCGAGGCATTTTACCGAACACTCACCGTGCACACATGTAAAAATCCACAAAACTAACCTTTCCTTTAAACCCAAACTTCAAAATACATTTTGATTGATTAAACTAGAGTAAGTTGAGAAACATAATTGGTTTTAGTACCCAGTGGATTAGATCAGAGTTATAGTTACAACACTTGCTATAGAACAGATGGAAAGAGCTAGAACATAAGATGACTTGGTTGATAAAATACAATCAAATTTAAGCCATAAAAAAACATGTGCAGAATTTAGGGAAGAAGATCTAAAAGAACACCAATGTTTTTTTCCCTCTTTCGGTGAAACACTAATTTTGTCGACTGTTACAGTGAAGCTCATGGTCATCGACTCAGGTTTGGTTAGTGAATAATCTGGTAATACAAAAAAAAAATTGTAAAGCCAATGTAAATGTCTGTAAATTTTTACCCCTATACACATCTCAATATCATTAGCTTTCCCCTTAAACAAATCAGCTTTCTCTATAACAAAAATCTTAATTTAAGAGACCTATTATTTATTTTTTTCTTTTTCTTTAAAAAGAAGGTTATATTAAAAAGAAAAACCGCACAAAGTAACTACAATTCGGGGGAGCAAAAAAGAGCCTTAAACATGTAAGTCTGTCTCTCACATAAAAAAGACTTGACTGATAGCCATATCCTTGAATACATCTTTATCAAAAAAACCACAACATCAAAGTCTGCTTTACAAGTAAACATAATTCATCAATATCTTTCGGTCTACCACCACCAAAAGCCTTGTTGTTTCTTTCTTTCCACAAGTGCCAAACCACTGCATAATTGACCTTCCACCAACCTCTCTACTCCTTCCATTCAATGCATTATTACTCCGTGCTTCAAACTACTTCTGCATTGTGTCACACATAACCCACTGAATTTTGAAACCCTTAAGAAAATAAGACCAGACTTCAAAAGAATATGGCAAGTAACCAACATATGATCAACAGTTTCTTGTTCTCTCCTGCAAAACAGACAAGGAGCACTTTGTACTTCAATTCCTCTATGCATAAGCATACTCAAAGTGGGAAGCGAGTTGTGATAATGAGCCCATAACATAAAACTTACCTTAGATGGTATGCTTTTCCTCCATACATGCTTATAAAACTCATCTTTCTCCTCTTATTGGATCTCGCATTTCATAACAGGTTTTTAACCGTGCATCCCCTCTCGATTTCCATGTTATCCTCCTCCTCCGATCGCCCATGCACATGACCCAATTCATCACAAAGCTATCACATTCAAGCTGTTCATTACTTGACAGATTTTTTCTAGTATCACAACTTAGCATGCCCTCCACAATCATGTCAGATATAGAAGCTTGCTTCCTTATCTAAGCTTTATAGATCGCTGGAAATCTGTTTTTCAAAAGAGACCTATCAACTTAAGGGACATCTAAATGAGGATATTGCAAACAAATTTTGGAAAGTTATTCACACTTTTGATATTAGACTTGCTTTCCGTTATCATTCGAGAGATACCATCAATTACTTGATTATCTTTTCTACCAACAAAAATAAATTGACAGAAAAAAATTTCACTCGACATTGTATTAAGTTATGAGCCCTTATTCATTTTATTAAGATTATAGACGAATGACTTGTAATTCAAAATTTTCCAAATACTTACGTAAGGTTACCAAAACCCATAAAAATAAAAACAATTTGGAACATGAACATATATGGTGGCGTGTATGGTTCTAAAGAACAACACATCCACGGAGAATAAATATGAGTAGATCAAATCATATTAGTCTTTAGAAATTTGAGTTTGATAATAGCCCATGTAAGACTATTTGGATAGGCTATGAATTTCATCATACTTTTTTTTTCCTTTCAATCATTCAAACCGAAAAACAAAACAAAAGAGTTATTTCTTTTCCAGTTAAAGACATCTAGCATATTTTAATGCCTATCCCCAAGGAGCCTAATAGGATTGTTGATGGGGAAAAACGATCTGCTGGTTTTTTAGGGAATGAAGAGACGACCGTGCGGACGGAGGCTCCTCAACCGAACAAACTGCCTAACCTCAAACAGATGCACTGCATGGGAGTGCTTTGAGTTCGAGAGATCAATCTGCAGGACTCCGTCCTAAACCAAGACAATGGCCGTTCCAGAGTCAATTCGGTCACAAAGAGGGAAGAGGGTTGATCTGTAGGAGGGAAGCTGAAAAGTATGTGAGATCAATGATGATCAAGGATTGTGAATGTGTTTAAGGTTTTCTGCAAGCTCTCTGTGAACTACTGAGTTCGAATAAGTTCTGGTCGATTGATTGAATTCTTGAAAGTGATTGCTCGGATCAGAAATCTTCTGTTGTTCAATCGTGGATCCTGAGACTTATTTATTATATTGTCAGAATAGTAGACATATTGATCTCCAGTAAGTGTGACGGTTGCTCGAGTGAAAGAGTGGGAAAGTGGGAAATCGTGGTCTAACCAGTTCCAGGTCGTGTGGAGACTTGGTTGATTGTCCACCCACTACTTTGCTAACTCCCTCAACTGCTTGCACGACTTACTCACATTTCTCATTGTGGATGAACACACGTGTTGTAGGCCGCCAGACCAAAACCCTAATTAATATCCACATGTGACGTGATTGATGCCTCACGAACGTGGAGTCTGCAAAGCAGACGTGTATTTGATTAGTCAGTCGTTGACTTGATTAGACAATGAGTCTAAGTATTGTTTGGTCGAGAATGATTGCTGAATGCTCTAGGATTCATGAATTGAACATGTCTGCTGGGACGTATAGTTCTCGAATGAATGATGTCGATATTGCTCGTCTGAGCAAATATTGTCCGTATGATGAATTGTTGAATATTGATAGTTGAATCAATATTCGAGCATTTTAGCAAATATTGCTCATCGATAAATTACTGAATATTGATAGTTGAATCAATATTCGAACGCCTGAGCGATTGCTCGGTGAATTATTGAATATTGATAGTTGAATCAATATTCAAGCATCTGAGCAAGTATTGCTCATTCGATAAATTACTGAATACTGATTGATAGTCGAATCAATATTCGAACATCTAAGCAAGTATTGCTCATTTGATGAATTACTGGCAACGCGGCCAAATAAAATATTAGTAGCTGGACAAAATATTATATAATTAATCTAGATGTTGATTGCTGGATCAACATAAAATTATTAGTGTTTGAACTTGCTCAGAATTATGACTTGCAGAGCATTCGTTCGAAATCCTAATTTTGATCAATTGCTGATCAATTGATGATTTACTAAAAATAAGTAAATTAGTGAAGGAGTGACCGGCTACATGGGATGATGGTCGACCATGTAGCGCCTAAATGCTCGAGTGAGCATACACCAAAGTCCTTTGTTGACCAGTTGGTGAAAGGATGATCAAATGCTGGTTTAATCATTTATTAAAATAGTGCTCGTGTGAGCGTTAGATAGTAAAACCTAGTTATGGAGAGATGAGGGACCAACCAAGGGGTCATGGGACCGACCCTTGGTGGTCGTGGGACCAGATGATAGTCGATTGAGCAAGTCCCAAATTGGTTGGAGAGCGTTTGGACCCAATATGAACAATTGAGAGATAATTAGGTCAAAATTATGAAAGAGCGTGGGACCGGCTCCTTGCAAGCCTAAGGGACGACCTTGGTCGGTCAAAGTGGCATGCCCGTGTAACCATAGTGCCCGTGTCTCAGTCCTGAGAGTTTTGGTATTTTCTGGGGCGCGTTTGAGCAATATTTTTGATTTTCAGAAGAGTTTGATCTTGACTGAAACTCTCAATTTTGCTCGAATGAGCGAGTAGAACTTTGCTCATGCGACCGATATTTTGAGAATATTAAAATAATAATATTTTAATTTTTGACGTGAGAAGCCTAGTCAGTCATGTGACCATTTGACTTTTTGGCTTTTTCATGGTTTGAGCAATATTTGAGAAAATATTGAAAAACTAGGGTTTTCGCTCAAACGATGGAGTTCCATGAGATGAAGGAAATAATAATATGAGAAAATAAGGGTTTGTAAGGTGCGGTACCGGCCACGGCTAGGGCATGGCCGGCCGTCTAGGTGGCCCGGTCCCGTGACACCTTTCCCTATTTTTGTTTGATGAAAGTATGGAGAAACTAAGAGTTTCGCTCAAACGAGGGAGTTTGCTCAAATGAAGGAGTCTTCATAAGATGAGGGAAATAATAATTAAAATAAAATAAAATAATAGAAGAGGGGGACCGGCCGGTCAGTGGGTCCGGCCCCACGCCTCTTGTTTATTTTATTTAATATTATTTTCCTTCATAAGTTCGTCGTTCGTCCATATTTTCGAATGCTTGTTCGTGCGTTCGGTTGCTTGTTCGTGCATTATTGTCAAGTACACTTGCACCATTTTCTTGGGGCCTACTCGGTGATGGTCCGGACGCCCGGGCAATGAATATTTATTACTAATTCATGGACGAATAATCCAGCAATGAATGATATTATTACTAATTCATGGAATTCAGTCGGGAATAAGACATGAAACGGAGTAATGAGGTAAGATGGTTATCTATTACTAATCCATGAAATCCAGCTGGGGATCATCCATGGAACAGAGTAATGAGATATAATAGATTATTTTTTAGGAATTCAGTTGATAAATGACACGCTAGAATTAATCTATTTGCAGAATCGAGATATGAGATAATTGGAGCATCATACTCGTTCTGAGGGGGTGTATAGTTAGGGAACAATGAGCGGCCTGACGTCCTGAAGGCATTAAGATCTTTAACAAACATTATGTCTAGGGAACCGCCCAATCATTAAGAGATTCTATACACGATCTCTCTACGTAGTCAGGGAACAACGAGCAGCGTGACGCCATGAAGGCGTTAAGCTCTCTAACAAACATTATGTCTAGGAGCCGCCCAATCATTTTGATTCTATGTAGAGGTGATGATGAAATGTGTGAAGCATCGAACGCTCAGATGGGAGGCCTTTCGAGAAACATATTCATCATAGCTCTGAGAGGAATGTTCTCTCAGTCAAAGATCGTGAAACGGTTCACAGATCATAAAATATGAACATACATTCCTGAAGACGGGTCAGAAATATGCAGTATCATGATTTTACGATTTTAGCCCTTGCCGAAAATCCACCATCAACATTAAGTCCCCTGCTTAGTGAGGGGCAGTCAAGTTCCGCAGTAAGCATTAAATGGTGATTTTCCAGTAGACGAGGTAAATAGTCGAACTTAGTCGTACAAGGGCATTTTCAGAATCTTCAATTTGCTCCAATGATGTCATGTACGAGCAAATGCCCAGATAAGGACCCTGGCAATATGATAGAGTGTCATCCCGTGAGTACGAAGAGACGAGGCACTGCTGATTTGGACGATCAGACGTCTAGTTTTGGTCGGTTTAGCGTTTACGGGTCCGGGCCCAAAAAAGGAAATCCTTGTTGTGGAAATTGTATAACTATCCCTCTTTCTGATGGGCCTTCACAAATATCCTTGTCCACTATATTAGTATCCCTAATCCAAAAATAAGGAAATTTAATTAATTATACTTTCCTTTAATACCCCCTCTCAGACTTTAGTGCACTTTCATTTTTTAGATCTGGAAACGATCTTTCTCTTTTCCTTTCTCCGCCATCACCACCATCCCTCTCCATTACCGCCACCTTACCACGCCACCATCTCCATATCTGCTACCACCACCACCACCATCGCTATCCCTACCACCACCACCACAACCATCTCTATTATCAACAACATTACAGAAAGAACCTTATTTCCAAATCAACCTCATATTTAAAATTAGATTTGAAAAACTTATTTTCAAATCTTAATCTTTATTAGAAACATCAGGCTTAATCCGATTTCAGTTGATTTCATCTTGAAGAACCTGAAATCGATAATAACAATGTGTATCAGTTGGGAAGAGACGATGAAAATCTTCATCCGTAAGTAGATCTGAAGTTTCAATCATCAAAAATAAATTAAAAGATAAGTTTGACCTCTTACTGTTATTCTAAGTAGTAGCCTAAATTTGATCTTGGGTTTGATTTTTTGGTGTTGATTCAACATGGTTTCTTTTTTTATTTCGATTTTAAATTGAGCTCTTGATTGTGATTCATTTCTGAAACAAGCAAATGGAGTTTGTTGTAATAGTGCGGTGGTGGTGATAGAAAATTTTTGGTATTGTTGTTGTTGTTGTTGTGGTGGTGGTGGTGGTGGAAGGTGTTATTACAGCGGTGGTGATGGATGTTTGTTGCACTGCAGGTGATGGTGGTGGCTTTTATTGTAGTAGTGAGGGTGGTGGCGTACTTTTTATGGGATTAAATCCTGTTGTTGATCCCATTTTTTATGGATCAACTACTGTTGTTGATCCCAAGTAACCAAAAAAAATCTCTGGACTTCAATTTTTATGGGATCAACTCATGTTGTTGATCCCATTTTTTATGGATCAACTCCTATTGTTGACAACATTTCCTTGGATTAGTATAATCATGCTTGTAGTTTAAATCATGTAAAGTTCTTCAAATATTGAATTTGTGGTGCAATGGTAGCATGACTGACTCCATGTCAGGTGATGCGTGTTCGACTCACGCCAAGTTCATTCCATTTACATGGATCAACTATTCTTTGTTGATCCCAATTTAAATTGTTGATAAACTTGGATAAACCGTTGATCCTTTTTTTTTTGGATCAACTACTGTTGTTGATCCCCTAAATTGGATCAACTTTTACTGTTGATTCTATTTTTATTTGGATGAACTATTGTTGTTGATACAAAAATATTTGAATCAGTGTTGGCGGCAACGACGGCGGTGGTGACGGACTAGTGATGGTGGAGGCGGCGGACTAGTGATGGTGGTGGCGGACTGGTGGTGGTGTAATGGTGGTGGTGACGGAGTGGTGGTGGAATATTAGTGGTGGTGGCGATTGGTAGGTAGTGGTCATTGAACGGTGGTGGTGGAATGGTAGTTGAATGTTGGTGGTGGTGGTGGTGAAGTGGTAGAGGAAGAAATTTGTTCCATTTTGAAATAAAGAAAAATATTATATGGGTGAGGGTATTAAGGTAATCTAATTTTAAATGGATAAGGTTATTAAAAAGTAGGGATATATTTATTGTTGTATAAGGATATAATTGTAGGGTATTAAAACTAGGGACATATAATTAATATACCCATCCTTGTTTGATTAGGTTTTTGGAAATAAATTTGATATAAAAGGGAAGAATCCCTAGAAAATTTTATTTTTCTTCACCAACCGACCACTCTCCCTTTGACATACTCACGTCCGAGCAGAGGAGGAGAAAAAACTTTTTGCCGAAATTCAGCCACCGCCGACTGTCACCGACCACCGTCTGGCCACGTTCCGACCGGCGCCGACCAGGTAAGTCCGTTTTTTTTTTGAAATCCGTGAGTGGTTCATGATTTGATCATGCTAGAAAATTTGTACACATGCATATATAGATGTGAGTTTTATATGAAATCCTTGTTTTAGGAACGGACATTCGTTCGTTAGTTTAAGAAACGAGCAATAATCCCTAACTTAGGAGAGATTTTTTTTTGAAATAGACATGCGTCTAACTATAAAATTTTGTTTATGAGCTTTCATGAAAAATCAAAATTTATTTGGAATATGTGGACTTTTGCAAAAATAGAAAAAGACTCCACTTGATAGACGAACGCTCATTCGAGCGATTTTTTTTAATGCTTATATATGTGACTTGTTCACGTTAAAATTTATTCATTTTTTTGAAATTTACGTGAGTTGTTAACTCAGGTTTAAAAACATTCGTGAGTTATTCACAAAATCTTAAAATTTTGTAAAATCAAATTTTGATTTTTAGCAATTGCTAGAAGTAAACAATTTTTTGATGAAATATTGTTTGTATGGATTTTGTGATTTAATAGTGTATGCGCAAAAATCAATGAATGTTCACCTGGTGGGGATTGCTCACACGGTGAAGATTATGTGAATCGCTCACATGATGGAAATTTCGTGAATTGTTCACATGAAAATCAAGTTATGATTTTGAATAATGAGATTTTTTGTTCGTCTTTGCAGGTTTAAAGAAGCGAACAGACTCTCGAAATTTTCGTGTTATAGTCACTACAGCTAGTGAAACTGTAAACAGTTAAGAGTTAAATTGTTACCGTTATTTGTAGATGCGCACTTTCATTCCATGATCCATTGTTTTGTTGAATGATGTGCTGAAGTAGAAATGTTGTATGTATGCACATCAACTTTGCAAAGATGACTGATTCTCATGTGGCACCTCCAAAGATGATGATGCTTCCATAGATGATACTTCCACAGATGCAACCTCAAAAAATGGTACCTATGTAGATAAAACTTTTGTTGACGAAGAAGAAGAAGAAGAAACAACTGGAACAAATAATATTCCAAACACTGGTGACGATTTCTTCGTGGTTCAATATAGACCTGAAAAACGTCTCCCAGGTTCCTCGTTTCGTCTTCTTATAGATCCCATGGATATTGTTCAGAGAAAATTGGTGTCTCCTCGAGCGACTATTTGATCCCAAGGGAGACATTATGCTGGTTCACACATAGACTTCAGGATTTCTCGAAAACCTTTAACATACTTCTCCGGATGGGTAATACATATGTTGGGGTATAGTCATGTGAGAACCATGTTGGATCGTGCATAGGTGACACGAGCTATTCAAGCAGCTGGATATTTGTTGATTTACCATGATATGAAAGGTATAATAGCTTTGCTTGCTCGCTGGTGTGTTCCTACTCATACTTTCATATGAAGGTGGGGAGAATTTACCATCACTTTAGAGGATGTGGTTGCTTTATTGCATCTTCCAGTCACGGGTAATTTCCCTGCAATACTTTCGGAAGATGAGAATGAAATATCCGATATCTTGACAGCTAAAATGCATGATATTCACAAATTATCCATCAAATCTTGTTACGTTCAATGGTTGAAGAACTGGTGGCCGAGAGATGGAACTCCTGAAATACCTGTGGATGGTATATTAAACATTGTTGCTTTCTTGTGCCTGTGGTTATCTAGAGATGTATTTGAAGATAGTGGAAACTTGCTAAAGCCATTCGTGTTTCCTTTTGCCATTAAGATAGCTCAAGGTGAGAAACTCCCCGTTGGTAGTCTGTTCCTGGGTTCACTATTCTCCAATTTAGATTCCTTGGTCGTGGATTCCAGTGTTTCCAATGGTTTTCTGAAGGTTGAAACATATATTAATACAATGTTTCTCCAAGCCTTATTGTGGGAGCGCTTCAAGAATTATGCACCAATTCCCCGTAGCATCTTGCCAGGACCGAATGTTTCTGAGAAAGATAATGCCGGGATTATGCGTTGGTCTAATAAGAAGCCTTGATGCAAGACACGCCTCACCAGTGTCTTAGACAATGAGTCTGAGTTTAATTTTCGTCCTTGGGTGTCGATTCCTCCTTTTGTCTCACAGTTGATCACTTTTAATGACGATGAAGAGAATGTTACTTTGGAATCTGGTGCAGACTTGAGTGACGGTGAGTGATCCTTCGTACTGAGTTGTACTCCTGGTTACTTAGTATCAGTAATACATGGGAAATTTCTGGTGGAGGAATATAACATCGATGGAACAACTCGAAAAATGGGCCTTGACCAGTGTGTCCCGGATGTTCGGAAAGAAAAACCGCCGGTCGACCAACTTAAAGCTTCTTTAGATTGCACACATTTGAATGGGCGTGAATATCTGTACCCTTGCTCTGACCGAATCGCATACATAACTCCAGGTTACATAACTTTCTGGCATCATCAACTTGATCGTTTATATGATTTTATAATGGCTGTTCAAACTCTGGTACAAGAACCTCCTTCTGTTGAGATGGTTTCTGAGCGACCAAGGTTGAAGTATCCTTCCAATGGTGATATACGAAAAGTACTTCCAGGATGTTCACAAGTAAGTATTCTTCTTATGACTTTTATAGAGACATAATAATCGCCTCTTAATTATTTCTTTAATTTTACCACGGGATGGTCGTGTAGTGAGACCTCGGATTAATATAGACTTCACGGAAATCGAAGAAAGTCCCCGAGGCGGAGAACCCAGAAGTAGGAATTACATGATGTTACCGAATAATGTGCAGTCCCCAGCCGCTTCTTTGGTGAGTTGTTAGCGTTTCCTTTATCACGGTTTTTCTTATCCTTGTAATTAGGATCCCAAAACAAATATTTGTTAATTTATTTCAGTATTTTGCTCCATCGATCATTGACGATCTTCATCTTTCTCCCGGGCGAACAATTTAGGAATCCAGCATCGATGAAGAAGTCGATGTAAGTATATCTTTCGTGCACGCGATCATGGCATCTCTTTGAATGAAATAATAATAATTGTTGTTGATGTATCCAAGAGGAGATTATTGTGGATAAGCAACACGTTGATGATGCGCATTCTTCCTTGGGGAATGAGGAGATGGAGAACCTTCAAAACTCGGAACCGAATGGATATAATAATGCTACTAATGATGGTTTCGATAATATCAATCCTTCGAGCGGCTTAGAAACCCCTCAAGTAAGTATTTCTCCTGTACTCTCTTCATATAAGTATAAAATTGTTGATTTGTGAATGAATGAATGAGAACCCACGTGAATACACGAGAAATTTCGCCGAAATATTTCACCAGAAAATCCAGAATTCAGCCTCTCAGTAAAAATGCTGTAGAATCTTCGTCCGATGTCGGATCTTTACGATCTACCCTAGTTTTCTCATGCCCAGGAAATTTCCAAGCTTTTTCAAAGAAGATTTTTGAGTTTTGAGCATGTTTAGGGGCCAAAATCGGCAAAACAGTAAACTTCCAGGAGATTTCCAGAAATTTTTCAGATGTCATGTAGTCCAATGTTTCGGCTACATCTATTTGCAATTTTATCCAATTGTTATGAAATTTTGATATGTTGTAAATGACATCTGCATGAAGAGAATGATATATAAATCAACCTTATATTCCTTACCAATTGCTCCCATTTCGTCATCTTATACATGGAAGTGTAAAATCTCCTTAGACAAGCTTGTTGTAAAACGTGTTTTTATGACTTCCACACTATTTGCTCATGTCTTGAATGTATAGTAAAGAGCTTAGATAGTGGTAGTTCACTTACATACTGGATTTTATGATTGACTTTGGTTTCCATGCTTGAATCGTTTTAATCTCATGTAATCTTCGTATTAGGTGCCAAATGTTGAAGTTGAGAATAATGGAACCAGTGATGATGATTTGAACAATATGATGAATCAAAATGGTGATGTTATCATCTCTGCACCTCAGGGTCATGAGAATGTTGATACTGAAGTTGTTGAAGAGAATGATGCTCAAGTTGCTACTATTTCAGAGACGGAGGGAACCGGGCCAGAAGAAGCTATGATAGAGGACATTGCTCTTGCTCCCTCAATAGAAAGAATTGCTCCAGTGATAAGAGAAGATGCTCTGATAACTAAGACTCGCCTGGTGGTGCATACATATTCTACTGCAGGGATTGCTTTCGATCCTCTATTTGGTGAGTTACTCCCATTGATAAGTGCCAAATATTGCACATTTCTACACCTTTTTATTGGCAATTAACTCATCTTTTGCGCATTAAAATCATATATTAACCCAAATTCTGTATTTTCATTGTTTTCAAGAATAAATACTTTTACTAATTAACTTTTAGGTACTAAATAAATCTTGGATGAATTGAGAGTCAAAAGAGCATAGAATTGGTGACAACGGAAGAGAGACATCAAAGCTCCCGCTAGAAGGCAGTGAAGAATGTTGTTTGCACCTCATCCGCAAGTGAAGAATGTTGTTTACAAGACCAAAAACTAGGTGTGGGCTTGATATATTAGCTTTGAAGAAGATATGGGCCTAGAAGAAGATCTTTCAAGAGATAAAACCCAAGATCTAAGACCCAAACCCGTTTTCACCCCGAGCCGTCAGATTTCATATAACTGCTAAGCATCCAAGGCATCTCCATGTGGTAAATCAACATTTGCTACTCCTGCTCAACACCCTAGCCTCCTATTTTCTCCCTTAACCGAACAGAAGCCAAACACCCCCTTGCACGTCGTTCTCATCTTCTCCAACCTCTGCAAAACTATCAGTTCACTTCCTCCCTCCATCACTTCTATCCCCGACCGCCTATGAGCACATCCACCCTACTAACTAGCCATTAATCAAACTTCTAATCTCTATCTATCTCCATCTTAGCTTCTATCTTTTAAAAAAACAGTAACCCTAGAAGCTAGGATTGAGAAATATAAGATTAGGGTTATCTTCACAGCTGTAGAACATCAAATCAAGGAGCTGTAAAGTTGAATTGCAGAAGGGTTCGTCAGAAAACGCGTTTTGGGTGAGTGGGTATTCTCCAATTATCAAATTAAAGAGGAATTGAGTGAAATTGTGTATAAATAAGGAGGATATTGTAGAGAGAAAACCATGCCCGGATTAGCCGGTGCACCGAGCAGTAGTTTATGTTTGATTTTATTATCTCCATGATGTTCTAATTTCATAGTTAGGGTTTAGATGAAACCACTAATCTATTGCTAAGTTTAATTCAAGCTTTGTATTGTTCTTGTTGTGCTATAATGTTTTGGATAAATATAATCTGAGCACTTCAGCATTTTGCTCTCACAGTGTATGCCATGTATCCATTGTAGTTAGAACAACACTATGTTGATTTGTCTTTGCAACTCATGTTTAACTGATTATTGTTCGATCCTTTGACTAGTTGTGCTTTAATCAGACAGTTAGTACTTCGGAGGGACACCTTAGTTGCGGTTAGAATATCCATATCAGGATTGTTTAATCATCTAAGTGATTGATCTCTGGTTAGCTATTTTGTGAGAGGACAACTAATACTGGGATTAGGTAATTATCTTAGTGACACTAAACCATCCTCCTAAAATTACCCTTTGATGTGCAGCAGACTAGAATCTTCACCGCTATCTGGATAGTCGGCAGAGCCTAGAAGTTCACTGATGTCTATACAAGGGACAAGAGTAGTATTAAGAATGAATTGACTTAGTATAGGTTAGGCGGTGAATTCGATTGCCCTAGAACCCTAGTTATATGCTTGTTTACAACTTTATTTCCATTCTTAGTTAATCTTTGCCAACATCTTTGTCGTATCGACGCAAATACCCCTTTTTTGGTTACTCTTTGTTTAAAATAAGTTGTAGTAAGAACGTGGATTCAACTCTACACACACCAAGTCCCTGTGGATCGACATGTGCTTGCCTTGTGTTGCTTATCGACACTGTGCACTTGCAGGTACAATTGTATGTATTGTTTACAAGCCTACCAAGTTTTTGGCGCCGCTGCCAGGGACTCGGTAGCGGTGTAGCTGAAGTTTCTGTCTTTACCTCACTGAATTTTAGCTTAATCCTGTATATATGTGTTTAGTATAATTTAACTTAGTCGTTTTCAACCATCCTTGTAGATAAATTTCATCTCATCTCTTAAGTGTTAGTTTTAGTTGCTAATTTTGTTACCTGCATCATAATCATGTAATTCTCTTTAGCATCTCTGTTAACTTTTCTTTTGTTTTCTTTCTCAATGCATCTCATGCTGTAGCTTTTGGTTTACTGTAACCGTGTAATATAACCATTTAGGCATTCTCAAACTTGTCTATAATTGCATTTCTGTAGCAACATCATCCTGATTTATTGTGCCTATCATGTCACTGCCGACTCAGTCAGTTAACAAAGAAGAATAAACTCCAAATCTTTGTCAGACTGTAGACTCCTCTCAGATGTTAATCAGCATTGATGCTTTCTAAAATTGTTTCTCCGCCGGTTGTCAATCCGTCAAATATAATTTCACTTTCTCAATCAACTAAATATAAATATAGTATGCGATAAGAAAGAGTTCGTATCCACAGAGAGGCGTTTGTTGTTATCAATTTTCAGTTTCTAAGTAACCCAAGGTATGTTTGTTGTATTTAAGCAAATAAAAGTAATTAAAAGCAAAATAAGTAATTGGAATTATCAATAAGGAGAGAATATTGGTCAAGGGATAGTATCATTCACAAACATGTATTTTCATCAATGATTAGAATTGGTATTTAATCTCGTATTTATTAAAAGTCCTAGGATACCTTGATCGCAAGTATAACCCGTTAATTCCCGTTTTCATCACAACCACATTAAAAGATGCATATGTGAATTCTTCGTCGAAAGCAACCTAAAGTGTAAAAGCACAATTAAGTTTAACTCCCTAAAATCATTAAGATTTATGGAATAAGACTCATCAATGCAAACGAATGTGTAAAAGCACTAAACGTTTTAACAAAAGTTATGATTCACTTGTGACTAGTAGGATATATCACTACAAGCTCTAACCACAATTATGCTACTTAGAATCGAGGATAAACAACGTTTTCGTATTGAAAACCCTAATATAGCTCTAGAGATGAACACAAATCGGATTGATTCGGACTCAACCTAACAAGTTTTCAAATATTATAACACTATTAATTGTGAATCACAAACAATAATTACTTCGAGACAAAACTAATTCATTGAATCAAAAGCATGTTGAGAAATCAACTTTTATCCCATAACCAATAAGTTGTTTAGCTACTCATAGCTATGGAGTTCATCATCATCAATATTCAATAATAAAACAAGGAAGAAGAAGAACAAAACCAAACCCTAGAAGCGTAAACAAAAGTCGCTCTCCAAAAATTCCAAGCAAAAAGATATATCATAAGTTGTAGAAGACCTTCCCTTTTATAGCTTTCTCCAACTTCTAAAATTAGGTCTAGTCTTCAAAGTCCATTAGGTGAGAATCCACCAAACCCACAAGAAGGAGAAACCGTGTAGAAAATACGCCCGAAAACGGTCGCCGGAAGTCTGGTATTGTGGCCGGAAATCGGCCGGAAAACAGCTCCGGTGACCGGCAAAGTCCGCCCGGTCACCGGTCAACGAGTCAGAACGGGTCAACTCGGGTCGAGTTGCTGAGTCAAACCGGGTCACTGTTCACCGAAGTCGATAGCTACTCGGCCCGGTCGGTCCGCTCACCGAGTCACTGGCCTAGCCATTTGCAAGGGCTAAATCTTGTGTTGCACCAGGATGGTGCATCACTACATTTCTTCCATGCACCATAATAGTTGCACCATCATTGCATACCGTGATGCAAAACCCACTAACCGCAGCCTTCATTGGAAGCCTCAAGCACAATCCCAAAAGCCAAATGCGAGGCCCGTAATTCCATCTCGCACCAACAAAGACACACACACACCATACCCAAACACCCGCAATATCATCTTCTCAACCTCTTGCATTACATGACCAACCCCAAAGCTTCAATTGTAGACCACCATTCACACCACTTGGCGCCAATGTCACAGTCTATACTCCAAAGAAAGATACATTCATCTCATTATTTCAGTAACCGCAACTCTTTCGGTCACACACATACTACTCCATTTGGCTGGTGCAAGCCTGCAATTACCTGCCCTCCTCCCGATCCCCGACATAAACATCAAACCCCAAGCCTGCACATCCCAGAACTCGATAACCCCCTGCCAAATACAGCACTAACCATTAACAGCCAACATACACAGCAGCATCATCAACACCATCCTTGCTCTTGCACCAAGCCACCACTGAGCCATCACAGCCTTCACTCCTGACCTGCAACAAACTCCCAATAGTACCACCTTCATCTGTTAGACCATCAGTCACAGTTCCATAAGCTTCAAATCCTCATCAATGCTGCCTGCAATTGCACAACCTTGAGCCATTCTGTCACAGGCACATCCAATCCTAGCCATTGCCACGGCCTTCAGTTTCATCAGCTTCCATTAACTCAAGCACCACAAACAACATCACATCTTGCAGTTAACCAGCATCATTGCTTCTTATGCTCACCTGCAACTTCACTTAAGCTTAGCCTGCGACAGCCATATCTTCCCAGTACAACTCAACTCAGTACCACAACTGTATCAGCTCTTGCAGCTTCATGGCCAAACTCATCATCCATTCCCTTATCACAGCAGCAGCCCTGCAACACTCACAAATAGCACCATCTCTGAGTTCAATTCCAGCTCATGACCTGCAACACTCTATTGCCAATGAACCACCTGCAGTTTCCCCTTTCATTGCAACAACTCCATTTGAGTTTCACACAAAGAATCGCAGCTCAATCACCAATCAGAGCTCAACCAAATCAGGTCAAACCCAGCCTTTGTATTTCATTCCTCCACCTTCCCTGTAAATTCCTCTTTGAATCCAACAACATCAGGTCTTTTTCCACAAACCCTTGTAACTTAGCCAATTTCAACATCCATCTCCTTCTATAGCAGAAACTTCCCATCTTGAAATCGAGCTCAGCTTAACTCAGTGCTTCAATTTCTCCATGAATTCCTCTCTCAACTCAACACAGCCCTGACTCATTACCTGCAACTCCCTCAAGACTCAATTTCACCATCTATGACTCTGCAACCACAGAGCCAGCCTCTGCCTGTTAGCCTTTCAAGCTTCAATTCCACAACAACAAACCCATCATTTACAGCATCGGATTCATTCAACCAAGACCCATCATCAATCGACCAGCTCTGAGCCATTCTCTACATCGACTTCACTTAGTTCTATCGGTTACAGAGATTGAATAAACCCTAATCTCTGATTCATCTTCTCCCTGTTTCAACAGCAGCAGCCATAGTTGTTATTCCTTCTTCAATTTGCACGATCCCTAACTCAATTCATCCCTGTTTTCACAGAACCAACATCTTCCACAGACCCATCTTCCTTGCTCTTCTCGTGCCCTCAATTATTCAAAAAAAACAAACCCAAAACTCATCGATCTAACAGACCCCAGATCCCCTTTCACTTCAACAACATCGGCAGCTACATTCTTCTCAGTCTCGATTTCCTCCAGCAGCAGCCATTTTTTCTCTCTTCTCATTCTTAGTTTCAGGTGAAAAGCATTGAATGAAATGAAGGGGAAGAAGAGAATCGATCTGGGGTTGTAATGACAGGGTTGGATAACGCCACCCCTCTGCATCAGATAAGGGGTACCCCAATGGATGCCCCATAACATGTGGTGGCTATCATTTAATACCTCTCCAAAAGAAAGTTGTCCCTTAACCTTGGGTCAGCCCCGTATATCACTTGCCTGTGAGATGACAATTTCGCCCTTTAGCTTAATTTGGGTAATTTCTTCCTCGTTTCCTCCGTGCGACTCCAGCGTATCTGATAACTCAAAAGCACACATAAAATACATAATTCACACGAAAAATAGCAAAGAAAGCATAAACTCTATATAGAAAATACGGTGTATTCTACACCTATCATTCTCCTATACAATTGAAGTCCCGACAATCTATTTTGAGTAACCAGGTACCTCTGGTACTGCTGTACAAGCCAAGGAAAGGAGAGAAAAAGGAGCAGCGGAATCTGTGGTAGTGCCTAAATCCGGTTTATACCGGCGGTATCGTTCTTCTACCTCTGCTGTATTTGATGAATGTGTGAAAATTGTTCATAAGCATGATCCCGCGATATCTGAATCACATAATTACCTATTGAATCTGTTGTACTGGGTACTCTCTAGTTATGCAACATATTATGTGTATTTATAATTTCAAAAAATAGCTCTTGATTCCCTGAAACATGATTCTGTGATAGTTGATCACCATTGTTACTCGCTGAAATTGTTGTTTCACTGTGTTTCTCTTGATCTCTGAAAAATACTGTGGCTGCATACATATCCAAATCTGTTTATCGTAAGCTTCATCTTTGGCCTGGCTTGGACAATTTTTGTTAATTTTGGGTGTTATAACATAGTGTTTGGCTTGTCTCCTAGGCTGCAATAGTGACAAAACTGCTGACTAGCCCTCGTCAACACTCCCTATCTGAAATCCCAATTTTTGGACTAATCCTCAGTAACTGCAACAATCCTAGTGCCAGTAATTTTTTTACACTTTGTGGAAAATCCAAGCTAGCCTTCAACAACTTCATTGATTCAAGTCAGGATTTTGGACTAGCATTAGGGATGAGAAATCATCGCACGGATACATTAGAGAACTCGCACATGAGCATGCTTCACATTTTGAGTTTCCATTAGACCATGGTGTTGATAATTAAAGGGATTATTATGGACCTTTTCTAGGTCCTGTGCTACAATATATAGACCCTAATTGTTATCAACACAAGTATCATCCACCACCGAGGGATGATGAACAATTTTGTACTCCTCTGAGCCCTTGTATGCAATCTGTGATAGAAAACATCAAACTCATTGAACAAAATAATGCTAGATTTGAATTGCAAGCATTGTATGATCATCCATATAGCAACGCCTCTGAATTCCCCTTCTGTAGTGAATCTCATGCACAACCATATACTGAATATCCATATGAAACAAGCATACCCACTAGTGAAGACTCTCCTTCCATTGAACAACTTAATATGATTCTTAAAATGAACCTGATTCATTTACAAAGTGAATAAAGGAAGGAATTTCATGATAGGATGTTTGTTATTCCTAATGAGGTAGATTTTGAAAATAGTGTTTATGTTTCTACTCTGGAAACTAATATTGAATATGAACCTAATATAGAGGCAAACGAGTGGACTAGAAACGCTATGGTTTGGAATAGAGAATTGCATCCTTGTTACAATGATTATAATGATTTATTGCTAGAAGAGCATGTTTACTCTGAAAATGTTTTTACGTAATCCTCTGTTTCTGAGACATTAGATTCTGTTACCGCATCTTCTGATTCTCTTATTCGTAACACTGAATTTTTGGGTGATGCGGCTAACGATCTGGAGCCTGTGCAGTTATTCTGTGAAGGAGAGCATGACACACAACTTGTGTCTGAACTAGGGAAGGTTGAATTTTTTGTCGACAATAACGTTCTTATGCATGAAAATATATTTGATGTGTCTGATTCCCTGCCTATGTCACAGTATGATGTCTCTTTTGATTTTCCTATGCATGAGACTAAAGTTTTGAATGATGTTAATGATACTGAATTGGGGTTTGGTGATTTGTTCAATGACTATGAGCATGATAGAGCACTACTTGTTTTTGACTTGGGAAAAACTAGATTGCATAATGATATTTGTGAGCCTAAAAATGAATGTAACTTAAATGCATTTGATTCCCTGCCTAGAACACAATATGTTGCTCCCTCAAAGTTTCTCATGCATGACACAAAGGTTTTGGATGATGATGAGTATGAACTGGGGTTGATGATTTGTTCTATGAAAAGGAACATGATATACCTGTTTCTGGCTTTAGGAAAGTGTGTAATGGTACTAATGATTATATACATGAAAACAACTTATATGTACCTACTTCCATGCACATGTCACAAACTGGTAATCTTGCACCCAACTTAGATTTGGTTTGTAACAAAAATTGTAAAACCAACTTCTATAAGAGGACCTAATCTAGGATTTGAACTGTATGCCTCCCAAGTCCTCTTGGACTATTTTGCATCTAAGTATAATACCTTTAAGGAGCCACAGTTGAAATGTGTATCTCTGCCTTTCCCTAAAACAATTCACTTTGAACTAGATCTTGTGCATGATGCACCCCTGAAATTGTTAGATTTTGTGCCCAAAAGTATATGTGTTGAAAAATCTAGGTTTGGGGGTAGCTTGGTCACTTTGAATGAGTTTCTGGATGTTCTCTGTTTTTGTAAATGTGTGAGGTTGCTAAAATCTCTACATGCTATCTTTTGGGTTATTCCTCAACTCTTTCGATTGTTGGTGTTTGGTGAATTTTCTTATGTATAATCCAGTAGATAATTATATTTTCTAGATTTTTTTGTATATATGTGTGCTAATCCAATGTGGCATTAACTGAGTTCTCGTTGGGTTCTAGCCATGAATATGAAACTCTAATCTTGCTTTCGCCGATATCCGGTAATCTCTTCCCTTTTCTCTAATCAACATGGTTCTCATGGTATGTTGCTGTTTAAATTTTTATCATCTTTAGAAACATTAATGTTAGATTTAGGTGTGGGGGAGTATTTTGCATATAGAGTTTTTAGTCTTCTGCCCGGTTAAAAAAAAAATCAAATCTTTGTAAACACTTGCATAAAACCTCCAACTTTTAGAGATCTTAGAGTCACTAGCATGCTCCTAGATATGTTTACATAGAGAGTCTGACCGAAATAACTGAACTTGGAAGTACTGGAGAACACAATCGGGTTTCTTAGTTGATTAGAGCGTTAAAGTTGGATTTAACCATGCCGAAGGGCGAATTAGGTGATGTATAGATATTCGGTAGTAGAATTGTGATCACCCATAGTGGAGACTACCCATTTTTACATCAAGCGAGGCACCAACCTTCATTTTTTGTGACTTTCTAAAAAGCTCTTTTAGAGTGTGTGTCACCGTATGTAAATTCCGGGTAGGAATGGTGAGCTACCCAACTTCACACCACTTTCAGCACTATTTTTGATCTCTTGAGTGCTAATTCCGTCAATCATGAGGATGACGTCTAAAGATGAAAACTCCTTCTTGTAGTTTTATTTGCAGTTGGCACCACTCTCTCTCTCTCTCGACAACATCAACAGGTCTATGGAAACACATCATCATCAACGAGCAGAGCAAAGTCAAATTCTATGAAGAAAGATTGAAACATTCCGAGGTTAACATGCAACAATACAAGGAAAAGTAAAATCCTTATTCAAGTGAAGATACAGTACAAAGAGCAGAACTCATTATACAAGATTAAAGATTTATCTTACAAGAACAAAGAAAATCAAAGAAGATGAGAGTTTTTGAAGTTTATGAAATCAAGATAATACAAGTTGTGAGGAATTGAGTGATAAAGTCCTTCTTGTAGTTTGATTTGCAGTTGGCACCACTCTCTCTCTCTCTCTCTCTCTCTCGACAACATCAACAGGTCCATAAAAACACATCACCATCAACGAGCAGTGCAAAGTCAAATAGATTAATAAATTTATAGTTTATGGAAAAAAAAATGAGAGATAAATACGCTGAGTAGAAGGGTTTGGTATCAAGTGGATGAAGTGGATTAGATGTTGTGTAGAGTTTGTAAGGTTCCCAGTTTTGATAAATAGTTCTTCTGCAGGTTACATCAAATAAAAAAAAAGGAATCAGGCAAGGGGACCCTTTGTCACCTTTCCTTTTTCTTTTGGTGGGTGAAGCTTTGTCCTTCATGATTCAAAGAGCTCAAGAAGAAGGTCTGATTTCAGGTTTTCAAGCTACTATTGGAGGAAAATTGATTAGTCATTTGCAATTTGCAAATGACACTCTAATTTTCTTGGATGCTGATGTTGAGCAAATTAAAAATTTGAGACTTATTCTACTGTGTTTTGAGCAGCTTACAGGTATAAAAATTAACTTTGCCAAAAGCACAATATTTGGAGTTTCTTACTCTAGTGGCCTTACTCAGTTTTCTACTCTTCTTGGTTATTATTCTAGTGTGCTACCAACTACTTACTTGGGATTACCACTTGGTGATAAAAGTGGAGGAGTTGCAAAGTGGGACAAAGTCATTGATAATGTCACGAGAAGATTACCAGGTTGGTCAAAAGAAGATTTAAGCAGACCAGATAAGATAACTTTAATAAATAGTGTTCTAGGTGGTAGGCCTTGGGATGTGTATAAATTTAAGCCTACTTGTAATAAACCGCAAGTGCACGGCGTCTATCGGAGACGCGGCAAGTACTGGTCGAACCACAGAGACTTGTGGTGCTATGATTGATCTAAGGCTATGCTAAACTGAATTCCTAGGAAGTATGTAACATAAATTGAGGTTTTGGTTGCCGATACGGCTAAGATGAAATGTAGTGACTCTAAACTAAGGTAAACAGTGAGGTAAGGGATTGCTAGGTCTTCAAATTCACCTCTAACTCCTATTGTGAGTTCAACTGAGTTGAATGTCTTGTTCATATGGCAGACAAGGGCAATGTGTCAATTCCGCCGCTTGTCTACGGAGTTTCACCTAATGATACTTCAAATATCAGCTAAGGTACTAATTCCTAAGTACTAGTTGTCTAATTAAGCACAACTAGTCGTGGGAATTAGTATTAAAAATAGAAGCAAGAGCTGAAACACTCTCAACTCAAGTATTAACCTAACTACAATGCATACTTGGCATGCACTTTGTGAGAGAAAAGGATTGAGGTGTTAAAATTGAAGCTATCTTGTCAATTAAGCACTCAAGAACAATTTAACACAGTTTAAACACAATTTGGAATTAGGGTTTCATTGAAACCCCAACAACTTAAATTAAAACATCAAATGAAATTAAACTACAAATTAAACCTAAATTGAAGCACTGGCTAGCCCAGGCATGCTTTCTACACACAAAGTTCATTGCTATTTATACATGCAAAGGAAAATAAACCCTAATTTTCAAAAACAAAAATTAAAGATAAAACAAATAAAAAATACTCGCACCCATACTCTCTGATTCGCCTCTCCTCTTGTCGTGCGGCTCTGAGAACTCCATCACTTGATTGATTGATCGAAACCTAACCCTAGTTCTTCCTATTTCTCACTCGGCCTCTAGGAAAGAAGCTATGAGAGAAATAGAGAGAAGCTAGGGGAGAAGGTGGTGCGGTTGGAGGCGTGGTGGTACTTGTTGGTGTCGGGGAAGGAGAGATGGGCGGAGGTGGTGTTGCGAGAGGGTTTGGTCGGGGAAGAAGGGGTGGTTTCTCTGCAGAGGTCGTGGGAAAGAGAGAAGAGAAGAAAGAGAAGAAGAAGAGAGGAAATGGGTCGATCGAATAGGGTATAGGGTGTAGGGAGTTTTCTTTGTGAAGCATGTGCATCGGGGAAGATGAGGAGGCCTCGGCGAGCGTTGGATGAAGTCTGGTGCGATACGAACGGCTCGAGTGTTGGGGTGTTTTGGTGTTGAGCGGAGACATCAAGGGTCGATGCGTAGGAGGCAGCGAGCGTAGGATGCAAGCAAGATGAGATCTCAACGGCTTGGAGTGTACGGGCTCGGATCCGGGTCGCGGGTCGGGTCTAGCTCAAGCCCATGTCTTGTAGATGAGTTGCTACTTGTTGGGTTGCAACCATTGCGCGCGCGAGCTTCGGCTTCTGCTCCATAGATGCTCGACTCCAATTCTTCGCTCTTTGGGCTCCTCGGTTCTCCGAGCTTTATTTATTACCTAAAAACACAAAATTAATTAATACAAATATTTATTCTTGAAAACAAAGAAAACACGAGAACTGGGATAATATCTCGATTTCTAAGCGCAAAAGATGAGTAAAATGCCAATAAAAAGGTGTATAAATATGCACTATTTGGCACTCATCAAATACCCCCAAACCTGAATTTTACTTGTCCTCAAATGAAACGAGAAATGAATAAATCCTAACTATACCCCGTCGCAGTCTCGAATGCATTTAGCGTATGCACTAAGCCTTTAAACCCCTAGGTGTCCCTAGTGGACGAGTTGTAGTCTCGTGAGGGTTTACCAGAGGTGTACCCACAAAACCTTCTCCAACTTCAGAGTGTAAAAGAGTCTCAAGCATCCAAGAAGCTATGAGTACATAGAGTTTCTGCGTGCTAGTAACATGAAGTTAGAACTACCAAAGAACGCATTCTCATCCTTAAGTCTTTGAGCGAGAAGTAACCATACCATATGAAAGAATTCGGATTCGATTGTGATCATAAGTCTCAACTTCTGCCTCACCATTAGGATTTTATGATAATTGCACTCAAAAAGATCGCTTTTTTAGTCTCTCATGTGTGCAGGCAGGAGTAAAGAGAGAAATCCTGCACACGTTGTAGGTAAGAAGGATAACCTTCCGAAGTAAAATATGGAGACTCCACAAAAGTGTGGACACATGCATAATTGGGACCATAATCAACCTGCACACATGCATCATTCACCACAGTGGGGAAATGAACAATTTTATACTCCCCCAACTCCTAGTTTGCAATCAACAATGGAAACACTCATGGAGCAACATGCTAGGATTGAAATGAATGCAATGCATGACCATCAACATAGCAACATGTATGAATTTCCATTCTCTAGTGAACCTCATGCTCAACCATACAATGAATATCCATATGAGGAATGCATACCCACTAATGAAGACTCTCCTTCAATAGAACAACTCAAGATGATTCTTCAAAGGAACCTGATTGAGTTACGAAATGATAGGATTGAAAATAGTGTTTCTAGTCTTACTCATGCAACTAACATTGAATATGAACCTAATCTAGAGGTAGATGAGTACACTAAAAATACTACAATTTTGAATGGAGAGATGAATTCTTGCTATGATGATGATGATGAATATGAAGAGTATGTGTATTTTGAAAATGTAATAGAATCTTTAGGTTCAGAGACATTAAGTGTCTCTTCTCGTGGAACCCTATGAATAATGCTTCTTCCGATATTCATGCATGTGATGTGGAACCTGTGGAATTGTCCTGTGAAAGTGAACATGATTTACCCTCTTCCGACTTTAGGAAAGTGTGTGATGGTGCAAATGATTCTAAACATGAAAATAACTTGGATGTACCTAACCTCTCTCTTGAGTCACAAATTGAAACTCCTTCACCCAACCTAGGTGTAGTTTGTCACAAAATTGCAAAACCAACTTTTCTAAAAATGCCTAACTTAGGCCTAGAGCTTTGTGCTTCCCAAGTCCTCTTGGACTATTTTGCATCAAAGTATAACACTCTTAAGGAGCCACAGTTGGAATGTGTATGTCCTTTCAGTAATTAGCAAAACTCATTTCGAGTTAGACCTTTTGCATGATGTACCTTTAAAATTGCAAGATTTTGTTCTCACAAACACACCTGTTCACAAGTTTAGGTTTGGGGGAAACTCCTTCACATCTGCAGTCTTACTTGCACTATCATATTATATTTGTGTAAGGCTGTTGATGTTTGTACATATTTTCTATTGGGTTGATCCTCAACTCTTTAGACTGTTGGTTTATGGTGAATTTTCATTGTATATATCCAGCAGGACTTGTTAAATTTTTCTTTTCTTGAATCGGTTGAGTCTTCTTGTGCATATATTGTGCTAATCCGATATGATCTCCACTGAGAATGTTGGATTTTAGCCTTGATTAATGAAGCTCCAACCTTGCTCTCGCCGACATCCGGTAATCTCTTCCCTTTTCTCTTATCAGCATAGTTCTCTCGGTATGTGACTTTTTAAATTTTTTCTATATGTAGACACATTGAGGACAATGTTTGATTTAGGTTTGGGGGTGCATTTGCATTTAGAGTTTTTAGTCTTTTATTTTATCTTTTATTTTCAAAAAAAAAAAAAAAAAAAAAAAAAAAAAATTCAAAAACTCTTTTTGTAAAAACCTCCAACTTTTAGAGATTTTAGAGTCACTAGCATGCTTCTAGCTATGTTTACATAGAGATTCTGACCGAAATAATGAGAAGTTAGAAGTACCGGAGAACACAATCGGGTTTCTTAGTTGATTAGAGCGTTAAAGTTGGATTTAACCATACCGGAGGGCTTAATTAGGTCTTTCGTTAGATATTCGGTAGTAGAATTGTGATCACCCATAGTGGAGACTACCCATTTTACATCAAGTGAGGCACCAACCTTCAATTTTTTGCAACTTTCTAGAAAAGTTTGTTAGAGTGTGTGTCACCGTACATCAATTCGGGTAGGAATGGTGAGCTACCCAACTTCGCACCACTTTCAGCACTACTTTTGATCTCTTGAGTGCTAGTTTTTGTCAATCATGAGGGTGACGTCTAAAGATGAAAACTCCTTCTAAATATCGATTTGCCGTTAGCATCACTCTCTCTATCAATCAGCAAGACCCATAGAAACACATCATCGTCAACAAACGGAGAAGCATCAGAATATTAAAAGAAAAGTTGAGATAGTCCAAGGTTTATATGCAACAAAACAAAGAAAAGAAAATAGGATGAGAATTAATAAAATTTATAAAATCAAGACAATACAAGTTGTGGAAAAATTGAGTGACAAAGTCCTTTTTCCATGGAGTTAGTTGTTTCATTATTTGTATTTTATTTTCACTTTTTGTAAGTAAAAAAAAAAAAATCAAAAAAAAAAAAAAAATCAAAAAAATCAAAAAAATTTTGTAGTTTATTTTTGCTACCACCATGGTAAAGAAGAGTTTAAAAAGAAAAATCCAAACAACAAGGAAACTGAGTAGAAAAGTTAAAAAATTGTCAAGTTTTGTGAAGTTTAGAAGTTCGTCATCAACAATCGAAGACCGAAGATTGAAGACGTTTCTATGGTTCTTATGAGAGAGTGATATTAATTGCCGATCGGGTGAGAAGTGAGTGAGTATTCCCACCCCTTGCTAATGGTTGATTTCCTTTCTTAGAGATCATCAGAAAAAGATTCTTTTTGTCCACACTTCTGTGGAGTCTCCAGATTTTATTTCGGAAGGTTATCCTTCTTACCTACAACGTGTGCGGGATTTCTCTCCTTACCCCGCCTGCACACATGAGAGACTAAAAAGCGATCTTTTTGAGTGCAATTATCATAAAACCCTAATGGTGAGGCAAAAGTTGAGACTTATGATCACAATCGAATCCGAATTCTTTCATATGGTATGGTTACTTCTCGCTCAAAGACTTAAGGATGAGAATGCGTTCTTTGGTAGTTCTAACTTCATGTTACTAGCACGCAGTAAAAACTCTATGTCCTCATAGCTTCTTGGATGCATGAGACTCTTTTACACTCGAAGTTGGAGAAGGTTTTGTGGGTACACCTCTGGTAAACCCTCACGAGACTACAACTCGTCCACTAGGGACACCTAGGGGTTTAAAGGCTTAGTGCATACGCTAAATGCATTCGAGAGACTGCGACGGGGGGTATAGTTAGGATTTCTTAATTTCGTTTCACTTGAGGACAAGTGAAATTCAGGTTTGGGGGTATTTGATGAGTGCTAAATAGTGCATATTTATACACCGTTTTATTGGCATTTTACTCATCTTTTGCGCTTAGAAATCAGATATTATCCCAGATTCTGTGTTTTAATTGTTTTCAAAGAATAAATATTTGTATTAATTAATTTTGTGTTTTTAGGTACTAAATAAAGTCCGGAGAAATTAAGGAGACAAAAGAGCGAAGAATTGGAATCAAGCGTCTATGGAGTAGATAGCCAAAGCCCGCGCGCGAATCAGTTGCAACCCAACAAAGAAGACATGGGCTAGAGCTACCCACGACCCGGATCCGAACCCGCTCATCCCGAGCCGTTGAGATCTCGCCCAGATGCATCATACGGTCGCTCCATCGCTCACATCTATTTCTCGATGCTCCGCTCAACACCAAATCAACTCAATACATCCTCAACTGTTCGGATCTTCTCGCCTAAATCCAATGCTCGCCCGGTGGCGCATCGATCATCGCCGTCCCGCCTCACAATGAAGTTACCAACACCCTATACCCTAATCGAACAAGCCTATTCTCTTCCTCAATTTCTCTTTCTTCTCCTCTGCTCTCTCCCGTCTCCATCACAGAGCAGAGCTCTGCTCCTCCACCGTCTTCACCCATACCACCACCAGAGCCACCTTCGCCACCTTCGCCACCAACTCCATCATCTCCTGACACCCCGACATCCGCACCCTCTCTAGCTTCACTTATCTCTCGCCTAGCCTCTCTCGAAACCCTAGAGGCTATGTAAGAGATAATTGAGGCTAGGGTTCTCTTACATCAAATCAAGAGCAAGGGAGTCTCGTAACCGCAGGAGTAGAGCCAACAAACAAATTCGGAGTATGGGTTAGAGTTTGTTCGAATTATTTGCATTTAATTTTTATTTTAAATGAATTAGGGTTTGGTATTTGGGGATTTTCTTGCATGTATAAATAGCAGTGATGGGTGTTGATAGAAAGCATGCCTGGGCTAGCCAGTGCTTCAATTAGGTTTAATTTGTAATTTATTTTTTACCTTGATGTTTTAATTACTTTGGCTAGGGTTGAGATGAAACCCTAGCTTATCACCGTGTTTTTCTTCATGAACTTGTTCTTGAGTGCTTAACTATTTTCAAGATAGGATTTAATCTCAAAGATGTCACACTTTGCTCTCAAAGTGTATACCAATGCCATGGATGCACTTGTAGTTAGAATAACTCGTGAAGATGATGCTACAACCCAAGCTTAATGAAATTATTATGATCCTCGATTATTTGTACTCTAATTAGACAGTAATACTTTGGAAATATACTTTAGTTGTGATTAACCCGTCAGCGGAGAAACACTTTAGGTTTAAGGCAGACTTGACACCTCGCCTTTATCTAGCATAAGAATAAGAATAATGTCATGAGTTGAAAACATAGTATAGGTTAGTGGTGGAAATCGAAGACCCTAGCACCCATTTATATCTCTCGTTTGTAATTCGGCCATTTCATTTTCATTGTCACATTTCCATCCAGCCGTATCGGCACAAACCCATTGTGTTACTTTGTCACTCACTTGAATTCAGTTGAAGAAGCAAGCCTTAGATCATACATAGCACACCCATTTCTCTGTGGGATCGACCCGTACTTGCCGCGTCTCCGATAGACGCCGTGCACTTGCGGTATTACAAGTAGGCTAAATTATAAACACCTTCCGAGGCCTACCAGTTTGTTGGGAAAATACAGCCCAGTTGATGTTAAACAGCTCAACAGAGTGGGTTCTAGCCCAGATGATGTGGGCTCAGATGTGTGTACAGCCCAGCAGTATGGCTTGGTTATGTGGGCTTGAGTTTGGTGCGAACGAGAGCCAGAGTTTGGATTCAAAATGCACAGCCCAAATGTTCAACTTATGTGGGCTTCGGATGCAAAGAAAGGCCTAGTGGTTGTGGGCTTGACTTATGAAGCCCGGCAGCTGAATGAGTTAACGCCCAGTTCGGCTTAGCCCGGCGAAAAGGCAAAGCTTAGTGGTTGGGCTTCGGTGCTGGCAGCCCAAGATATGTGTGAGTTTCGTTTGGTTTTGTGCGCGACCCGGTTATTCTGACTTGGTCGGGCCAAGCACGAGAATAGGTGCACACAGCTTGTGTGCAATTCAGCAATGCACAATGCAAAGCACAAGCTTTGTGCTCAAAGATGGCTTAGGTGCCCGGACAACACAGAGCAATAAGACGACCTAGGTTGGCAGTTCACACAGGTCTAAGTGCAACAACTTATACAATGGTTATGCTAAGCACAGATTAAGCACAAATAATTTCTCAAACTTAAACACAGCACAGCACTAGTTTGCACAGCACAATTCTAAGTGTAACTCACAGCACAGAGTTAACGTGGCGGCTCAGATTAGGTATTGTGCACACACTCATGCAAAGGTGTTGGTAGGTGCAATGCACTGAGTGCACAGGTAGAACAAGAAAGCAACAGATTGCGGAAAGACAAGTCCGAGTGCTCGTGGTATGCTCGGAGTGGGTTAAAAAGTAACTCGACTATGCTCAAGATTTCAGTTGAGGCTAAAAACTCAAGGTACAGTGGCAAATGGGTTGTGTCAACTCTCTGAGTTGATATCAACTCCCTCAGTTGACTTCATCTTGGGATTACAGCCAATCTTGGCTATCCAAGCTGCACTCAAGCTCAACAGAGACTTGTGGTGCCTACTTGTAATAAACCTACTTGTATGTGTATAAATTTAAGCCTACTTGTAATAAACCGCAAGTGCACGGCGTCTATCGGAGACGCGGCAAGTACGGGTCGAACCTCGAGACTTGTGGTGCTCGATTGATCTAAGGCTATGCTAAACTGAATTCCTAGGAAGTATGTAACATAAATTGAGGTTTTGGTTGCCGATACGGCTAAGATGAAATGTAGTGACTCTAAACTAAGGTAAACAAAGTGAGGGTAAGGGATTGCTAGGTCTTCAAATTCACCTCTAACTCCTATTGTGAGTTCAACTGAGTTGAATATCTTGTTCCTATGCGAGACAAGGGCAATGTGTCAATTCCGCCGCTTGTCTACGGAGTTTCACCTAATGATACTTCAAATATCAGCTAAGGTACTAACCCTAAGTACTAGTTGTCTAATTAAGCACAACTATTCGGGAATTAGTATTAAAAATAGAAGCAAGAGCCGAAACACTCTCAACTCAAGTATTAACCTAACTACAATGCATACTTGGCATGCACTTTGTGAGAGAAAAGGATTGAGGTGTTAAAATTAAAGCTATCTTGTCAATTAAGCACTCAAGAACAATTTAACACGCTTTAAACACAATTTGGAATTAGGGTTTCATTGAAACCCCAACAACTTAAATTAAAACATCAAATGAAATTAAACTACAAATTAAACCTAAATTGAAGCACTGGCTAGCCCATGCATGCTTTCTACACACAAAGTTCATTACTGTTTATACATGAAAAGGAAAATAAACCCTAATTTTCAAAAACAGAAATTAAAGATAAAACAAATCAAAAATACTCGCACCCATACTCTCCGATTCGCCTCTCCTCTTGTCGTGCGGCTCGAGAACTCCATCACTTGATTGATTGATCGAAACCTAACCCCCGGTTCTTCCTATTTCTCACTCAAACCTCTAGGAAAGAAGCTATGAGAGAAATAGAGAGAAGCTAGGGGAGAAGGTGGTGCGGTTGGAGGTCTGTGGTGGTCTTTGTTGGTGTCGGGGAAGGAGAGATGGGCGGAGGTGGTGTTGCGAGAGGGTTTGGTCGGGGAAGAAGGGGTGGTTTTTCTGCAGAGGTCGTGGGAAAGAGAGAAGAGAAGAAAGAGAAGAAGAAGAGAGGAAATGGGTCGATCGAATAGGGTATAGGGTGTAGAGAGTTTTTTGTGAAGCATGTGCATCGGGGAAGATGAGGAGGCCTCGGCGAGCGTTGGATGAAGCGGTGCGATCCGAACGGCTCAGTGTTGGGGTGTTTTGGTGTTGAGCGGAGACATCAAGGGTTGATGCGTAGGAGGCAGCGAGCGTAGGATGCAGCAAGATGAGATCTCAACGGCTTGGAGTGTACGGGCTCGGATCCGGGTCGCGGGTCGGGTCTAGCTCAAGCCCATGTCTTGTAGATGAGTTGCTACTTGTTGGGTTGCAACCATTGCGCGCGCGGCTTCGGCTTTCTGCTCCATAGATGCTCGACTCCAATTCTTCGCTCTTTGGGCTCCTCGGTTTTTCTCCGAGCTTTATTTATTACCTAAAAACACAAAATTAATTAATACAAATATTTATTCTTGAAAACAAAGAAAACACGTAACTGGGATAATATCTGATTTCTAAGCGCAAAAGATGAGTAAAATGCCAATAAAAAGGTGTATAAATATGCACTATTTGGCACTCATCACTAGGCAGCCTTCCAGTTTACTATATGTCTTTATTTGTTATCCCAGTCTCAGTTGCTAAAAAGATTGATAAAATCATGAGGGATTTTTTGTGGCATGATAACAAAGGAAGAAAAAAATTGCATCTAGTGAAGTGGCCTGCTTTGTGTAAGAGGAAAAGAAATTGGTGGGTTGGGTATCAAAAGTCTCAAAAAAAAATGAATCAAGCTCTCTTAACTAAATGGCATTGAAGGTTTGCTACTGAGAAAGATGTGCTGTGGAGAGAGATTGTGCATGAGAAATATGGGGCTGATGCTCTGAATTGATTTTCTAACATTCCAAAATGTTCTTATGGAAAGTCAGTGTGGAAGGGTATAATGCAGAGTAATTCTTTATTTAGAAGTCATGTGAAATTCAAAGCTAAATCTGGTAATAGTATCAGTTTTTGGATGGACAAATGGCTTTTGGATGTTCTACTTTATCTGAAATATCCAAATCTTTTTGCAGTCTCAAGATCTAAAAACAAAACAGTTGCAGATACTTTTAATGCTCAGGAGAATCAATGGAATCTAGTACTTCCAAGAAGGCAAAATCTTATAGTTAGAAATGAACTCCAAGATCTGATGGGAAACTTGTAGTTGGTCTCTCTTAACCCCAATGCAGAAGATGAAATCATGTGGAATTTAGTTG
Source organism: Papaver armeniacum (assembly GCA_023531295.1). Classification (NCBI taxonomy): domain Eukaryota; kingdom Viridiplantae; phylum Streptophyta; class Magnoliopsida; order Ranunculales; family Papaveraceae; genus Papaver; species Papaver armeniacum. Next base: position 696,522 of record JAJJWW010011127.1, read on the forward strand.
GTAAGGGTTTGTTTACAGTGAGGTCTACTCATGATGCACTATCTCAAGAGTCTACTGACAATGAGAAGTCCCACATTTCCAAGTACATATGGAATCTAAAATGTCCTCTGTTTGTACCGTGTATAAAATACACGGGAGGTCCGCAAATCAATACAGGGAGGCATGTAGGGCAGATTCATGCCAGGAGGCATGCAAGGCAAGTCAATAGGCATGCAGAGAGTTATATGTAGAATTAATGCATGCAGTATTAATTCTGGGAGGTTTCATGCACAATTAAATCCAGGAGGTTTCATGCAACATTAATTCGAAATATATACAAATTTATGTTTACCTCATAATGAGGGTAAGAGCTAGTTCAGAATTGTATAAATATAGAGAAATGTAATTCTGATAGGAGGAAAAAATGGAGAGGCTAGCTAACATAGAAAAAATCCATTGTGATTTTACATATCAATAAAAACATCACTCCCCAAGGGGATTCATCCGTGGACATAGGCACATCTTGCCGAACCACGTAAAAACCTATGTCACTTTTATTTGTTCTTCAATTCGCCTCCAACCCTAAAAACACACCAAACTATCCATTCATCGTGTTTCGTGCCCAGAATTTATTTTGGGAACAAACATTGGCGCCGATTAAGGGGATTCGTGTAAAACAATCGTGTTTTATCATTGAGATAGGTGCGTCAAAAGCTCAGAAATCATGCCACGAATTTTCATGCAAAAATTAGCAAAAAAAAAAGAAAGATCCGGTGACGAATCTCAAAATCAGCCCGAGAAAGACTTTTTTGGTCGTTGTTTTAATCAAAAAATGGTGATGGTCCACTAGAATCTATTTCCAGTTCGTATTGTTAGTGGTGGAATCACTTTCTAGTTCGTGTTGCTGTAAACATCAATGGATCCGATTACAAAAATAAAATAAAGCCCCTGCAACCTCCGTTCGAAATGGGAGGTTTAATAGATGAAGCTCGCGAAAGGTGTTTCCAACAAACTTCTAGGAAGTTCGCTCCTAAGCCAATAACACCGGTAATGACCAGCGCCAGAAGTATTCAGCCTGAACCGGTCCATGCGATCAGCACGGACAACATATGCAAAGGAGATAAGCATACATTTTTATCCTTAAATCTCATTAAATGATTTTTGATTTAATTCCATGAATTAAAGCATACGTTTCAATACTTAAATCTCTTTTATTTTTAATTTAATTTCATGAATTAAATTGCGCAGTGAACATGCTCAATCTTAGTGAAATCCATAAAGCATCATGATGAAACGTTCAAACCGTTTTTCAATTCCCTACAGCATGGAAGCAAAAATTTCCGTGTTCGAGAAACTTTTATATGCACTTGGGGCAGCAACATGATCGAGTTCGAGGTTCGTGGATAACGACATGACCGAGTTCGAGGTTCGTGCATAACGACATGATCGAGTTCGTGGTTCGTGGATAGCGACATGATCGAGTTCGAGATGAGGATTGCATAGACCCTTCAATATTTAGCCTTGCATCACTTCGCAAGCACCTAAAGCCTCACCTTGCACGTGAGCACATAAGTCTTGCTTTTATCGCAAGCATAAAATCTCGTCTTGCACGCGAGTATGAAAGACTTGCACCTTGGCAAGCATAAAGTCTCGTCTCAATCACGAGCCCAATGCCCGATATTGGTCCAAAGACTCGTACTCAACACAATAAACTGCCATCCTGCCCGAGCAGCAAGTGATGAGTGCCAAATATTGCATAATACTACACCTTTTTATTGGCATTTAACTCATCTTTTGTGCTCAGAAATCAGATATTATCCCAAATTCTGTATTTTCTCTGTTTTCAAGAATAAATACTTATACTAATTAATTTTGTGTTTTTAGGTTGTAAATAAAGCTCGGAGAAATTAAGGAGCCAAAAAGAGCAGAAAATTGGAGACGAGCGTCTATGGAGCAGAAAGCCACAGCCCGTGCGCGCATCAGTTGCAACCCAATAAGTAGCAACCCGGTTACAAAGATATGGGCTTGAGCTATCCAAGATCCGACCCATGACCCGAGTCCAAGCCCGCTCTAGCCTGAGCCGTTAAGATTTGATCCATCAGATTCATCTAACGTCCTAGCCGTGCGACGCATCGGTGTTCGCTGCTCCCGCTTCACACCGAAACCACCTACCCATTCACCCTAACCAACCGAACCAAACACTCCCCACATTCATTTTCTCTCTTCTCCCCGACAAAAACACGTAACCCTTATTTTCTCTCCCGACCAAATTCTCGTGAGCCACCTTCTTCTTCCCGACCAAGCACCACGACCCACCAACACAACCACCAGTGCAGCCGCCTTCACCACCTCCTAGTTTGTCTCTATCTCCTTCATAGCTTCTTCCCTAGAAGCTAAGTTTGAGATAGATAGAGTTAGGGTTAGGGTTTCTTGAACAGTAGAGGAAACATCAAATTAAAGGAGTTTCAGAGCCGAATTAACAGAGGGGACAATGATTCAGAGGTTTTGGGTGAGTGGGTCTTCATTTAATTTCCAAATTGAAGTGAATTGGGGGTTTGCATGTATAAATAGGAAGAGGCAGTGTATGTAAAGGCTTATGCCTGGATTAGCCAGTGCACCAAACTAGATTTTAATTTGTGCTTTACTTATGCTTGTGATGTTCTAATTTTCCTTGCTAGGGTGTAGATAAAACCCCTAGTGTTATGTGAAGTAATCAATTTTCTATGTTGTTCTTGCTGTGCTATTTTGTTTTAGGATTGATAATTAGCTATTGAACCAAATGAACCTGTGATCAATGGTACTGTAAGAAGACCATTGATACTAGGGGTGAGTAAGGAGAAGTAGTTAATAAAATATCCACCTGAGACCTTCAAGGGAAGGTACAAGAACATAACCTGAGCTACATTGCCTTAGCATAAGATTAGAAGGTGGATTCACTACCCTAGTGTTCTTCAACCTTGTTTACAATCCATTTTTTACAACTTACCTTACATTCATTACACCTTGTCGTATCGACACCCAAAGCAAACCATATTTGTGTTACTCCTTTAGAAATCAGTTTAGTGAACCATTGGAATCAACTTTACACACTCCAATCCCTGTGGATCGACCTGTACTTTCCCTGTGTTGCTAGTCGACACATTGTGCACTTGCAGTATACATTGTAGGCATCCCCTTTCTCAGCCTACCAGCAAGCGCTAGCCTTGTTACGTGGCGAGCAAAAATCCTTGCCCCAGCCGCAAGCACACACTACTTTCTACTCAAGACTCGACTAGATATCGAGCATCACAAGTCCACCACATGGAAAAAAAAGTATCGCCTAACACGTGAGCAAATTTTATTGCAGGTTATCATAATTGGGGGCGTCTTTGTAATGTCTCTACTCACGCTTGGGGGCGACTGGCGAGTTACGTCATCGACGATCGACGCGAAGGAAAAACAAAATTCTTAACCCCCAACAAGTTGGAGGTTAAGAGGGGGCGATGTTTGTACCGTGTATAAAATACACGGGAGGTCCGCAAATCAATACAAGGAGGCATGCAGGGCAGATTCATGCCAGGAGGCATGCAAGGCAAGTCAATAGGCATGCAGAGAGTTATATGCAGAATTAATGCATGCACTATTAATTCTGGGAGGTTTCATGCACAATTAAATCCAGGAGGTTTCATGCAACATTAATTCGAAATATATACAAATTTATGTTTACCTCATAATGAGGGTAAGAGCTAGTTCAGAATTGTATAAATATAGAGAAATGTAATTCTAATAGGAGGAAAAAATGGAGAGGCTAGCTACAATAGAAAAAATCCATTGTGATTCTACATATCAATAAAAACATCACTCCCCAAGGGGATTCATCCGTGGACGTAGGCACATCTTGCCGAACCACGTAAAAACCTGTGTCACTTTTATTTGTTCTTCAATTCGCCTCCAACCCTAAAAACACACCAAACTATCCATTCATCGTGTTTCGTGCCCAGAATTTATTTTGGGAACAAACATCCTCCTAAGATTTGTTTCTTTTTTATGGTCTTTGGCTCACAACAGTCTTCCAACTAGAGATATGCTTACAAGGAGAGGCATTGAAGTTCCTCAGAGCTGCCTATTTTGTTCTTGTGATGAAACAGTTAATCATCTTTTTCTCCATTGTGATTTTGCAGTTAAAATTTGGGCTCATTTCAAGCAGAAACTGAATTGGTCATTCACTATGCCTGATGATATCTTTACAATGTTGTTTTCTTAGAATGTCAGCTTCAGTTATAAACAAGAATATCAGGTTTGGTCTTTGATATCTGTGAGTATTCTTTGGAGTATATGGCTTGCCAGAAATGAAAAAGTGTTTCAAGACAAAACAATCTCTGCTGTTGCTGTTCAACAAAAGATAAAATATCAACTTTTCAACTGGTGTTTAGTCTTTCAAGACTTTCAATCCCTTTCTTTTCAAGATGTAATTTCTAGTTGGCCAAAAATCTATTTCGATTTTCTGTAATTTAAGAAGTTGTTTGTAACTTCTTTTTTTTTTTTTTTAATACGAAATTGATTCATTGATGATAAAGCTTAAGCAACAGAGTTTTTATCTGATTGAATCTTTAGATCAATCCATTCAGGAACTTGGGCGTGACTGCTCCATCTAACAAATTGGTTTAAGTTCATAGAATATTTAGCTAACGAGTGAGCCACATCATTGGCTTTTCTGGGTGCATAAGTGCATACCCAATTGGTGAGACTACTACTTAAAAGATCTAAGATATCGATAATGATGTTATTTGTTGTCCACTTCACAACATCTCTATTCCCATTGACGGCAGAAATAACATTTAGGCAGTCACCTTCTATGTGTAAATTTCTTATTCCCATGTTGCTTGCCCACTTGATTCCTTCGTATGCTGCAAGTGCTTCCGCTTGCTCACAAGATCCACAAACTCTGTCTGGTTTGCATCCAATTCCATGTTGTTCACCTGCAATATTACGGAAAATTAGACCAAGCCCTGTTTTCTTAGTTATTAGATCAAAAGATGCATCAAAATTTAGCTTCAGAAAATCTTGAGTTGGTGGTTTCCATACTTCTCTGTCTACTATAGTGTGGACATTTCTATTCAGACTATGCCTTGTTGTACAACACATCCAGTCATTATGAAAAGTGTTAATTCGATTGGATAAATTAACCACATTAACCCGTCGTCGATCAAAAACCAAAGAGCACCCGCTTTTCCATATATGCCATATGGTGATACACACTTTTTGGTAGTTTATGAGATCCAACCCATTCATTCTCTGACTATTATGTCTAAATTAATTAGATAACCATTCATCAAGAAACAGTTACTTACCATACCAAATTGTGATTGAATCCGTAGCCAACCAAATATTTCTAGTAATGAGAGCAGTCTATGAGAAGGTGTTGCATGCTCTCAACGAGTTATTACAAAGTGGGCGGGTCATATTAACATGTTGAACAAATCTAGACAAGTTATCATTTGTAGGGAGAATACCACTAAGACATCTCCATATGAAATGTTGGACTCTTGGGGAAGATCTGTTTTTAAAAGTTTTCAGTTTAAATCTCTATTACTTGTTGAGTCATCAAGAGAGTCATTCAAAATTACTCGGTAAGCGATTTGATCAGTAAATTTACCACTATTTTCGTGTTTCCATCTAAGTATGTCTTTACCTCTAGCCGGAATCCTAATGTAACATATATTTTTAACGGTCTGGTTATTGAAAAGGGCTTCCAAGGTGTGAACATTCCAACTCTTAGTGTCTGAGTCTAAAAGTTGACTCACAGTAGATATATTAGTGGAAACCATTCTATTATCCAGTAAATTTTCATTACTAGGAACCCACCTATCTTTCCAGATGGAAACATCTTCTCCATTTCCTATTTCCCAACAACTAAACTTTCTCACATACAACAGGCCTTTGGTGATGCCTCTCCAAATCCAACTAAACTTCTTTGTATTCTTTTTCGTTCTTTTCTTTGTACTCTTGAGGTTGGTACAAGCCTTTTTGTACCCTCTCTTTTTTGATCAATATATTCATCTTTACGGATAAAAAAAAAAAAAAGTTGAGAAGAAGAAACTTTTTGCTTCGAGTAAGATTTAAGTTTAATTCTTCCGTAAAATGGGCTAAAAATTACATAGAAGTTTTACATCGGCTAATTATACTTTTAGGTGGGCTAAAATACAAATATCTTAAATATGATTTATAGAAAATTTTGCCGGGCTATAAATAAGGATGGCCTATAACCTAGGTTATCCCTTGTCAGGTCCATCCCTGCACAAGAGAAGTCCACCCGAAAATGAACACCTAGAAAACTCATATATATATATATATATATATGATCATTTTATCTGATTTTCAACTGATCTTCATTCCGAAGTAGAAGCATCCAAATGAACATCTAAATACAAGGTATTGAAATCGGACTCATTTTCATTTTAAGGACATATGCTGAATCGTGAATTGAAATTCATGGTAAATTTATGATTTTAATTTAAATTATGTATTTAATAGTCGTAATGTACAACTTAAACGCAGCAATAAGTATATATATCAATAAAAAAATTTATAATCAACAATTAGTAATAAGGAACAAATGGTCAATCTGTGAGATGCTCTGCCTCGCATACTTATAGGAAAGTTAATCACGTTGCTGACCTGTTTGCAAGTTTTCGACCAGCTAGTAGGTTTGTTGAAATTGATCATATTGATTTTCCAGAAGACGTGAAGAACATTGTTTTGTACAAAAACACGCTATGAGCAGGACCTATTATAGATGAAATTAGATCATATTGATTTTAGAACTAAGGAACAAAAAGTTCTTATAATTGGGTTCTTAAGTTAGCTAGTTCTTAATTGGGACAATCGGGTTTGCACCCGCAGACTTCATCATATGTCAACACACTTGTGTCAACGAGTGCGAACAAAGAGTATTAGTTCTAATATTTTCGATGAAAATGAAATTGCAGATCTTGTGTATTACATTGCTTGATTTAATATATTAAGCTTTTGCATCAAAAAAAAAAAAATAAGCACTATATTAATTTATCCCTATATTAACCCTCGAAACATTAAAATAGCTCATTTTTTTCTCTTTTTTTCTATACTATAATGCAACAATAATATACTTTATGATATTATGTATAAATATCGTTTTTTATTTGTTTCAGGTCTACATCCCCAAACCTCCTAGTTTGATGCATTCTCTACATCCCTCCAACCTCCTAGTTTGATGCAATCTAATACTATTATAAGGTAACATATAACGAAGGTAACAATTAGCTGTACTACAGTACTAGCTAGCTAGAAGGTACTACCACTGGTATTTCCGTTGCTAATTAATGACATTCTTTTCCTTAATCGATAAGTATTATTAAAGTTTGTAGATTTCTTTTTGGAAATTATGTCGAGTAAGTATTGATAAGAAGCCAAGGTTCCATGATAACCCATTAACGAGACACTTTTCCAACCCTGATGAGCGCGAGGTAAGCAATCGTTCTAAAAACCACAAGCATTGCAGTTAAAGAGAGATATGAGATGGCTTCACCTCCAAGTCCAATCTTCTCTATAGTAGGATTACTCTCGATTTTGCAAGTGGTATTAGGTCCGCATGCATACATCTCGTTGCTCTTATATTGCGAACTTAATAGGAGTTTGTAGCTATGGTAGGTGACGGAAATGTACTTGAGCCATGCTATAAATTTTGGGACGTTTCTTACGTAATAGCCGCCGACTAAAAAGAATGCATTCACTATGACTCCTGCCGTTATTGTTGCAGACCGAAGATTCATGACCAGTGCACCAATTGCGAGCCCTACTCCATGTGAAACTAGCACTGTGTATAGAATGGCAATTGATGTTTTGAAGAAATGAAAAGCTGTTGGTTTTAGGCCTGCCATCCAATAAGTTATAATGATAAACCCAAAGGGCAGAGCAAGTTCCATTGGTAGGTCGCCTGCTGATCTTGCCATGAAATAAGATGAGAGTCTGTACATGCCTGATGATCGCTCCTTAGTAAGCATCAGCTTCTCTTGCGGGAATGTAAATAAAGCCTGGAAAAGTGGGATTAATCCCCACATCATGGAGTAAAAGAATAGTAGCCCAATCTGTCACACAAGAGTCAACATGTCAGCACGTGCAAACGATACTACTACAAAATTGAGCTTTTTCGATTTGTCAACTAATGTTTATTAACTGATTATTCGTACGTCAGTACTTTGTTACTTTAAATAATTATTGGAGTACAAGTACTTAGTAGTAATTAATTACTATAGTAATCACCAATCGGTAAGCAAACGAAAACGAAATGAGAAGGAAAGGAAAGGAAGGGAAGGAAAATAAATAAAAAGAAAATGAAAATGCGTGCAGAAGACCAGCTTGCCGGGAGGAAGATTCATCATAAACAAAAGTGGTCAAGGCAGGAAATACTGTTTTTAGATTTTTTTTAATTTTTTAATTTCAAATTAGAATGCGTAATTCGAAGGCATACCTGGTCTTGTAAATCAGCAGTAGAAGATTTCCACCAAAGAAGCCCGCAAAGAAGCGACATGACCAGAATTTGAGTGATTTTTATGAATGAAAATGATTCGTTCTTTCTTTGTTTAATATCCCTTGTTAACAATACCCAGAATTGTTGACCCCAACTTGTACTCCATCTATCAAAATCCTTATCATGATCCTTTGAACGATTATCATCTTTATAATAATCTAGGAACAACTGGTCTTCCATTTCCTGACTAACATCTCTCTTCACCTTATCTTCGAGATGCTTGTAAGCAGAAACAAGTTGTTGTTTTACTTCCTTTCTTTTATCCATGGCCATTTCATCCATATGAACACCTAAAACACACACACAAAAATATTAGTGGATATAGAATCTTATGGATTAGAGTTGAGAACGTATAATTACCATTGGCAAGATCTAAAAGGAAATCTGCTGGATTCATAGTAACGGATGGAGAGTATCCGATGCCGGCGAAGTAATCCATAGTTTCTTCTCCCTTTCCGAAATACAAAGGGTTACCCTCCGATAGGACCAAGATCTTACTGAACATGTAATAAAGTCTACTGGAAGGTTGATGAATTGACATCAAAACTGTTCGTCCACCTCTGGCTAACTCCCATAACAAAGTCACGACTTGCTGAGCCGATGTTGAATCCAAACCAGATGTAGGTTCGTCGAGAAACAATAAACTTGGGTTGATAAGGATTTCTTGCCCAATGCTAACCCTCTTACGTTCTCCCCCGGAAACACCTCTCAGAAATGGTCCTCCCATTATGGTGTTCTTACACTTTGTCAGACCTAGTTGATTTATTACCTCTTCAGCATGCTTAATCTTCTCTTCTTTTGACAGGGTTTTTGGTAATCTCAAAAGAGCTGTGAATACAAGTGTTTCTGTTACTGTGAGGTGGAAATGAAATTTATCATCTTGAGTGACGAAACCGGTGTTTCGATTCATTGAGTTGGTGAAAGGCTTTCCATTATATGTAATGTTTCCGGTTAGACGTCCGCCAAGGCGACCTCCTAAAGCCGATAATAGTGTTGTTTTGCCGCTACCTGATGGACCTAACAACGCCAGCATCTCACCAGGCTGCACTGAACCTGTTATTCCCTTCAAGATTGTCTTCTCTAATGGCCCTTTCCCTCCTGATCCGTTTTTGAGTTTGATATCGTAACAAACATCTTGAAACTGCATCGAATCATTAGTATTACTATTAGCAACCAAGGTAACTAGAAGATGACATTTTTTTTTTCTTAAACTCGTTCTAATTAAATCTGGCTTTAAGAACTTGATGAGCTCAGTTTATTACTCTGTTTCAAAACAGGGGATTAAAATAAAAAGTTGATATCATTAAAACTTATGATTATCGGCATGAAAATCGTACTACTTACCTTCAATGTTACGGGTCGATTGACTTTCTTGATGATGTCTATAGCTGCAGAACTACTCTCATGTTTAGCAGACTTAGTTTGATCGTCTCCATTAATCATCTTTTCTTTCTTCTTCTCCCCGAAAATGAATCTGAAAATGTTTATTAATACGCAATATATATAGAGTGTCTCATCAAGTATTTGTATTACTAAAGGTGATCACAAAATCTACGATAGACGTTGACTTAATTTAGATACTAATAAATTAAGAAATCTGTGCCATTTGCCTCCTAAACAGCTAGATTTGTCCTAACGCCCAAGTTACAAATTATTACTCCCTCTGTTCCACTTGATGTTTTTGGAGTTTTCACGCGGATCAAGAAATTGAGATAGATATGAAGATTTTCTATCTATACCCTTAAAAAAAGTCTTCAAATATTAATTATTATTAGTGCATTTAAAAAAAAACATAGTTTCAAGATAAAATATAAGGGTGTAATTGGTAATTTTGTGGAAAAATATGAAAACTTTGTGGAACAAAAAGATAACCCTAAAACATCATCTAAAATAGAACGGAGGGAGTAAAATTTTTTTTTAATATATCATGTTTATTTATTTATGAATAAATATAATAAGAAAATTACTACGTGATAATCACTGTTGCAATAATTTTAATAAACTTTATTGATACATATACAATCAAATATAATCGTTATTAATTACGAGGATTTACACACTATCACACATTTTTTAGGTTAATTTTGTGAATAAAGTCCAAACGTTAATGGACTCGAAACTAATATTTTAGGGATATGATTATTTTACAAAGCTCTATATACCTATAAAAAATGAACGTATTCCGTAACGTATAACATCACCGATTACTACTTTAAAAATGAGTCGTCGAAAATAAACGAATTTCTAACCATCGAAATTTATGCCGGTGAATTACGAGGCTTAGCATTTCGGAATGCCATCATTTATGATAGGTATGTAGAGCTTTGTAAAATGATCATACACCAAAAATATTAGCTTCAAATCCATTACCATTTGGTTATTATTCACAAAAATAACATAAAACGTGTGAGATAATCTAAGATCTAGAGTGTGAAGGGATCCCTCATGATTAATTATAATTAGCAGTATACTTTATTTTAAAAGCTATTTGTATCAATGTTGGGTGTTAATTGAGATGAAATTCTTCTTTTTTTGTTTAAGCATCCATCGACATTTTTTACCACGACTTCAATAAATAATTCGTTGATTTTACCAAAATTCTTGGGAAGTAGATTATGGATTTACAGATGAATCCACGGGCTTTACTTTTAGGGTTAGTACAATTGATAACCTTCTTTTTTTCGGCGGCAAGTTATATGGCCCTTCATGGCGTTTGTTTGCTTTCAAAGTATTTTTTGTTGCCTTTCATGGTCGTTTTATGTGAGCTTATCAGTTTTCAGGTACACTGGCGGTGGGCTTCGACTATCATGATTCTCATTAATGAATGATTTTTTTTTTACTAAACATACTTCAAATCATTAATGAAAGCTTCCATCAACAATATCTTCCATCACCAAGGAAACGAAAAAAAGACAAAAGGAAAAAACAACAGAGTAAAGCGGGAAGGAGTGACGCTATGTTGACCCGGAGAATGTACCGTGCATTCTTCATGTCTCACACAAAATACCTCGGCCCCCTGTTCTCCTGGTGAGGCTCCCCTTTTTTTTGTGAGACACGGAAGAATGCACGGTACATTCTCCCAATCAATATATCATTATTAAGCGGGAAGGGAAACACGTTTGGTGGTTTGTATAATCCGAAAGAGACAACACAACACCGCGAAAATATAGAGCCTATCAAACACATGGAGCCTCACAATCCATTTAAAAATATAAAGCCTTTTCGTTCAAGGGAAAGTGAGCGCCGAGACATAAATTGCTATTTGCTACCTTCGGACATGAAAGTCTATCTCTTTGCCAGCTTACGACACCTATCATATTTTATTGGCTATCCCCAGATACCCAAACAGGATACTACGGAAGATGCCACATTGAATCCATTTTGTTTTCTACTGGAACATACTCGTTGAGTCTTCGATTTAAACAAGGCGTGCCCTTTGTGTGAACAACAGGAAGAAACTCTAACCCATATCTTTATGGAATGTGTTTTCACTTTAACTGTTTTTAATAGTATTGGTTTTAACATTGATTTTGTTTTGAACAATCAGGTACAACATATTGGATGGATTAGAAACTGATTTTCTAGAAATGATATTAAAGAGAAAGGAATACTAAATTGGCCAGAAACTATGGCAACAATTATGTGGGGAATTTGGAAAACTAGATGTGATCTAGTCTTTAGGAAAATTAAGCCAAATGTAGCATACACTAAGTACAATATTACTTCATTAGTCAAGGATAATGTTAGAAGTAGGATGTCCTTAGATAAGGAGGAAGAGATAAACATTGCTAGCAGTGAATGTATGACAAATCCACCAATCATGTTTATGAAAATTAATGTTGATGTTGTATGGGATTTGGATAATAATAATTCTGCCATTGCTCTAACTTGTTCTGATCATTCAGGTGCTTACTCCGGGGCCAGATGCTTCCATACACCAGGAACCAGTCAAGAAGAATTAGAGGATAGAGCGGCTTCACTGACGATCAAGTGGATTCAACAATTGCATCTTCAGAAAGTACAACTTGAGGGTGACAACTTGAAAGTCCTTGAAGCTACTAGGAAAGTGGTAAACAACATAACGAAAAGCTACACAAGGTTGCCAGACGGAAACAACCTAAATTTTCATGTTTGTATGAAAGGAATAAGAACCCTTAACTTAATACCAGCATCTGAAAACTGTTTACCCAGAAGTCTGGCAGCAGTAAGTCTCGCGGAATGTTTAACAAACTCATGGCCCGGTAATTCCTTTTTGTATTACTTGAATCACCGGCCTGAAGAGTTCCAAGGAAACCGTTATCAACTCATGTAAACATCAGGGTCTCCCTGGTTTCTTATTTAAAAAAAAAAGAAAAAAAAAAAAAAAAGTCTTCGGGAGTCTTCTTCTTCTGTTAATATAAAAGTGGGAAGTCGTATGCAGGTCGGATTTTTTTTTAACCTGTCGTGCTGTAATTGCAAATTTTACGAAGGTTCGATCAAACTCAAAAGTTACATATCTAGTCGGACTAATTTTCTTCGAAACCATTTTTATTTTAATTATATGACATTCTTAATTTCTTAAGAAATTAGTCAGGCGTTTACTTGAACTAGCAGAGTCTTATGAGGCTCGCTCGTTCTAGTTTATAGTTTATTTGGCGTATACGACATCCACCTGCACATACTAGCTCGCTTAATCAGTTGACATAAGTCAAAAACGAAACACAAAATTGGCTAAAAGACCAAAATCAATAATTTCTGGGTGAAAAAGACATATAGATTTTGATACTGTTTAAATGAACAAAAATATAAAAATAGCCAGGATGTAACCAGTTTCATCCTACCCATTTTCAAATACTTTTTCTTATTTTTAATTTACATCAGGATGCATCCGGTTTCATCCTCGCTATTTTTTAAGTTTAAGCCAGGATGAATCCAGTTTCATCCTTGCTATTTTTTTTGTGTCCATTTCACCCATAAAATTTTTACTCGTCCATTAGAACCATGTTTTAAAAATATTTGGACAAATGACCCATTTTCCGAAAACGAAAATGGTAACCGGATGGTTATTACAAATCACTTGTTGGACTAGCTCTTATGGAGCTTCACAGCTCCATACGATTTTCATGGTCGAGATAATTCATGTTTATCTGTTTATCGATATGTAAAACTTTTTTTTCTCCAGATAATCGAGCTCTTAGTTTTTATAGGTCGCAAAAAATTACAACAAATAACATTGATAGACTCCATCGTCCCTGTAAACACCATATTCTTATTATAAGGTTATGAGGAGACTAATCCCAATACACAGTACAATTCTCTGAAAGCTCTACCTCTCTCTGGAGGATTGCTCTGCTTTTATAGGCAAAGCCTGATATGAAAATGGCGTACACGTGTACCCTAATACCTTTTCTAGTAAGTCTCTGTCTTAGCCGTACACGTGTGCTATTACAGTTAGGGTTATTTAGGCAATCACTAATCTTCTCTTTGGGGCAGCCCGTCCGTGCCATGTCATCGTTGCTGGCGACCTCGGCTTGCCATGTCATCGTTCGCTGAGACTTCGGCTTGTCGTGATATCGTCAATGGTGGCTTCAGTTAGTCATCATCCGAAGCCCCCATTCTGGTACTTTCGGCTTTAGCCAAAACCATGTGCTTACATTAGCCCCCTGACTGTTTTGTCAAGACTTGCATGCTTGGCAGGCAGTCATAGCTTGTGTTAAAATGTGTTTTTCGAGACTATCGGTTTGATATGCCTTCTTGTCTTCTTGAAGTCCCCTTTTTTGGTCGTGACTTCGGATTTGGGTACTACCCCGAGCCCCCTGTCAACTTATTTGAATGTTCTTTTTAAAGGTCTGCATATCTGATAATGGCATTGGGATACGATTGCGATTCATAGACGTCTTCATGAAAGCGTCTTCTGCCTTCCACGTATCTCTTTCTTGTTGTTGACTTTGGTTACCCTTTTGCTTGTTTCAAAATCTCTCTTCGCGATGGATGTTTTGGTATAAATTTCTCCATGGCATTGATCTTGTGTCTTCAATTTTTTCTCTTTTTCTTGGTAATTAGGGGTAGTTCTGCGAACGAGATCCAGCGTTTACAATTGGTCCGAGAAGAAGTGGAGTGCTTATTGTCCCATCGTCAGGCGGTGCGCACTCGCCTTTGTGCCAAATGGGTAGAGAAATCGGAGACGTATGGGATGACACTTCAATCAAAGGTTTCTCCGGAGGCGTTGGAGTGCACTCATCAACTTTTCCTGGATGTAGATGTCGTCGTTTATTGTATGAGGCCCGTGCTTTCTTGGAGGAGGTGGATCGAGCAATCTCCCGATGTCGAGAAGCTTAGTTGCAAAGTGCTGATAGAATTGCTTATGGATGCTCCTTTTTTCGTTGCCTTGTTTTCAGTGTTATCAGCCATAATTAGGTCCATTAATGGTTGTAATTAATTATCTCCAGATTTTCATTCCTTATAAAAGGAAGTTTAGTTGTTTTAATTTTGGCATGTTCTTCTGCTTTCCGTTTCATAATGTCTCGCGCTCGTTTAATTTTGGAAATAGCTCATCTTGAAAGGCTTTCTCGGGTTCTTCCTATTGTCTTCGACCATCTTGGTTCTTGTCATGATCACTGGGACGATCTTGTGGTGAATTCCGAACGCTTGATGGATGAGGCCCGAGATGAGGGTCTTTTGTTGCCTCCTTTGTTCTTTGTTTACTACCGTTATTACCAGAGGCAGCATTTGATGACGTTCTTTCGGATGCTTTCGGCACTTCGTGGGAAGGACACGGTGAGAGTTGCGTTAGCTCGGGCTCGAGAGGAGTTTCGTTTGTTGCCTTGATGTTCTACCTCGTATTTGTAGGTTATACGGGTAGATAATTTTTTTGTTTTCCTTGTTTCGGATGTAAGATTGTAGTTGGTTTGCTTTCGACTTCGTTATTTTGTGTTTGATGTTTGCCTTATGTTTAATGAGTGTTATGGATGTGATTGTTAGACTTGATGTTGTCAATTGTATTGTATATGTTTCTTTCAAATTATTGTCGTGAGGTTTGTCACTATCGGGTTTTCCGAAGAAGGTATCGTCCGCCTCCTTTTGTGTTAGATTCCCTTTTAGCGGGGTTAAGTTTCTGGAGGCTTTGTAATACCTCGAAGTATGAGCATCGATCTTGATTGTGCCATGTGTGTCTTTCAGGTAGGTTGATGGTAATGTGCTACGTTGGCTCTTTGCCATTTGGTGTGTAAATAGGCTTATCGTCAGATATGACGTTCAACAGATTGTGTAAGAATATTTAAAAGATTAAGTTGTGTCTTTAGCGGGGGAAACCCGAAGATGCCACAGATTGTAGTGTAGGAAGAAGTGATCGGAAAAATATACATGCATTTTGCAATGTTAGTTTTCCAATCTTGCGCTTTATGAGTTATAGTCCTCCCATCCTGTAGGTCTTTGGATACCTTTTGTGGGGTCATGTTCCTTTTAGAAAGAGCTCTCAACCGGCTTTTTTGGGATGGAATCCCAGTGCCTTTTGTGAGGAGTTGATTCAGAACACGTGTTCGCAGCGAATGGTGGTTGTTTCGATATGAACCGAAGTTAAAAATGACTCATGTCATCAGAAGTGTCATTTTTTTATTCAGAAAACAAGAATTATTGTAGTAGAAGGGTATTGTAAACATTATCCTTGTGATGGACGTTGATTTTGGAATTTTTCTTCCCTTTGATTTTAGTGCTATCAGCGTGTTCAAGTTTGTAGTATCCAAATCCCCCTACTTTGTGAATTCGTAAAGGGCCGTCCCAGTTTGGAGCAAATTTCTCGGCGTTGTCTTCTCTTTGCACGTGTGGTGCTACAGCGAGTACCAGGTCGCCCTTTTCAAAGTGTCTTTCCTTGACATGTTGATTGTAATATCTTGCTAGCCGATCTCGATATTGTTAAGATCGTTTTTCATCTGTGTCTCGGCGCTCATATATCATGTCAAGTGATCGGATGCGCTAGCTGTCTAAGTCAACCCCACTTGCAGATAATATCCTAGTCGAAGTCACAACTACTTTTGCTGGTATGATGGCGTCCTCGCCATACACTAGGCTATATGGTGATGCCCCGGTTGATGTTCGTTTAGCAATTCGATATGCCATAAGTGCTAATGGAAGTTCCTCATGCCACAGGCGTTTGTTGTCATAGAGACTCCTGCTCAGGATTCTGAGTAACGTTTTTTTTTTTGTAGATTCGGCCTGACCATTTCCTTGTGGATAGTAAGGAATCGAAGTCTTGTGTCTGATTCGGAATGATTGTAGGAGGTCCTTCACATGACTATTCACGAAAGGTGTACCGTTGTCGGATATGATATACATTGGAATTCCGAAACGACGGATGATATGCTCCTTGATGAATGCTGAGATTACTTCCTCGATTGTACCCTTTAATGGTATGGATTCCACCCATTTGGTGAAGCACTCTGTTGCTGTAACGATGTACTCGTGTTGCTTTGAATATTTCGGATTGATGGGTCCGATAATGTCTAGTCCCCAACTATGAAAGGGCTAAGGAGTACAGACGCTCTGGAGCATGGTGTGTGGTGCATGGATTAAGTTACCATGAATTTGACATTGTTCGCACTTCTGAATATATTCCTTGATGTCACTTTCCATTGTGGGCCAATAATATCCTGCATCATGAATCTGGATAAAGAGTCTTGATTTTCCTTGGTGTTCCCCATCATGACTTATTTCCATTACTCTGGTGGCGTTTTCCTTATCGATGCATTTATGAGGAAACATCAAGGAAGTTATCGGTTCATTCTCTCTCTAATAACGAGACGATCTCCACCATTATATGTAGACAGCCAAGTTCGTGCAAGTAACTACCATGCCTCTCCCTGCCAGTCTGTTATGATCATAACTGCTGCCAAGAATCGTTGTTGCCCGCCAGAGCTTCACCATAGCAACAACCACTACGAACAGAGGTAATCCGAACTTTTGCATATTTTGCTTTCCCATGGAGAAGTAATAGAGTCACCAGTACGGAGGCGAGATGGTGATATATTTGTTATGGTAAACCCACCGACCATACAAGATAGAGCCACGTAACTCACGCTTGGGGACTGAGGCTCGGCATGAAATTCCTTCGCCGTCAGTCAAGGACTTCTTCAACTCAAGAGAGACGGTCGATCAAGAAGCATGTAATTTGCAATGGCAAATCAAATTGAAGGTTGGTCGAATCCTTAACCATTATTGTTATCTCCCTACGACTTGCCGGCAAGCATAATTTGTGTGTCGTCTTCCCATCTGTCATATCATATCGCCTCAGAAGAATGGGAAGAACTCATTTTTCGAAATCAAGGGTTAAGGGCGCCCTTACTGGAGTTCTCTCCAGAAGCCGCTTCAACGCACACTCTCTCCTGAAGCCGCTTCAACGCTCTCTCCCGAATAAGTCGTTTGAACGCATGCTCCAGAAGCCTTCAACGCACGCTCTCCCATAAGGCCGCTTCAACGCTCTGTCTAGAAGAAGTCGCTTCAACGCTCTCTCTCCAGAAGCTGCTTTAGCTTTCTCTCCCGAAGCCGCTTCAGCACTCTCTCCTGAAGCCGCTTCAGCGCTCTCTTCAGAGGTCGAAGCCGCTTCAACACCTTACCAGCAAATGCAATGGAAGTACATCTTTCAAGAGAAAATAAACTCGGGATAATTACTGCCATCACAGGATTCCTTCACGTCCCTCAACCGGTTTATTTCTAATATCAGCATCATCACTGTTGAATATTTACGAGCCGCTAGAAAATTATCAACATGAAGATGTACATGTACATTAAAGACTCCAAAAGTACAAATCGGGGATGTTTTCACGTATCCAGTCACGCCATCGAATCTGAAGTGTAACTGGGGACTGCTCATCGCATCCCATTTCATACAACCATCCAAGATTTAGAAGACGGTTTAAAAGATATCTCTTGGAACGAAGTCCTTGAAGATATCCCAAAAAGCAGCCTGCTTCAACATTGATACGGTGGCGCAATACTCAGTGACAAAAGCAACATAAATGAGGGATTATTATTATTCAATCAAGCCCTGGATTCAGCCGCATGAAACAAAAACTATTAAACATCAAAGAAGTGTCATCAACGCCAGGGCAAAGGGCGCCTTCATTAGAGTCCTTTCCAGAAGATGCTTTAACATCCTCTCTGGAAGCCGCTTCAACATCATCTCAAGCCGCTTCAGCACGCTTTCCGGAAGCTACATCAACGTTCTCTTTGGGAGCTGCTTTAACATCTTTTCCAGTTGCTTCAGCAGCCTTTTTAAAGATATTCCTCATGATAGGGCTCGCCCACATCAGAGTCGAGGATTATGACGTCGTCAGGAAAAGGGTATTCATGTTTATCCAGGAGTTCATGTTATGCTCCACCCTCCTTCACTTTAGCCGGACAGCAAAACTTTCATCCCTATCACTTGTTAGCTGAGATGCTTTACCACGCCTCCACTTTTCCTCCATGCTAACCGAAGCCAGGAAATCTCGGACACACTCTCGAACGATGCTCAGATGTGCAAGGGACTTGGAATGCAGTTTGAGATCCCAACCAACAGTATGCCTAATCTACCTTGGCCAACCGACATCATGCTAGGGGAACGCTTATCTGGACGCCTCTTGAACGTGACATGTTCCAAAGATAGGCTGACCCATCTCTCCGTTAACATCTAACTTTGTCTCATAAGTTTTACCTTTATTTGTCACCATCTAGTGCTTACCCCGCAATAGTGTAACTATTACGTGCTAAGCATGGGACTTAATATTGATGGTGGATTTTAGTTCGGGCTAAAATTGTAAAACAAGTATTTAATGCGTTGTCACCCTACAAAGGGAAAGGCGGTTTAAGAAGTGATGAGTGCAGAAAACCTCTTCGCTTTATTTGAAGCAATTCAATATATATACATGAAATCCACTCAGAATGGTGCGTGCAACAGCAATCCCAAATATTCTTTGAATTTTGTTAGCATTATTAATTAATGCGTGATTTGCCTAGTATTTTCCATGCTATGTTCTCACCCGAACTCTCATCATTGACATGACATGACGATTAAGTGTTCACTCTCAGCAGAGTAGCATGAATCTCCCGAAGTGCCAATATTGAGATCTGCATGAAATACCCACATAGGCTACATCACTCTCTAACAAAGGGAATCTTGCATCGACACACTTTTGATAAAGGTTAGCTCGATCAAACATGTTTAATTTCCTTAAGGGAAATCTAGACTGTTCATGCCAATCTCAGAAACGATCACGGCCACACAAATTGACCGCGCAATTTAACAATCCTAGCCAAACCCTGGCAGGAATAGGCAAATCGTCGTGATGACCACTGATGGGCCCACTAATGCCCTAACCAACCGAACATCACCCATAAGTCTCCAGTGTTGTCAAACGCCAATCCTAAGTAGGGTGGTCGCGTTGCTTGGGAGAAGTTCGATCGAGCATGGACTGTCCAAGACAGTCTTAAAATCATCGCAACCGTCCAACTTCGCCAGCTTGGTTGGACGGATTAGATCATCCCATGAATGATTAGGGAAGCGCTAACATGCACGCTGGTGGCCCCACCTTCCCCTCACTCGAACGGTTTGCTCACAGTGGGCCCTAGAGTAATGAAACACTTGCCCAAATCATAGCAGGTGTGACGCTTCTAAACCCTAATTTGGGTCGCGGAAGTACACTAGTGTCTTAAATCGATCACGACCATCCAACTTATCCAGCCTATTTGGATGACTTAGATCGTATTTTGGACCATCAGGAAGGTGCACATAAGTTCACCGTCAGCCCAACATTGTCCCCACGTGATCGATTTCCCCAAGGGAAGCCATCGCCATGTCAAACCTCTTGGTCAAAGTCGTGTGGACGTGGCCATTTCAAAACCCTAATTAGGGTTTACGGCAACATGCATCTGTCGTAAATTTATCACGACCATCCATCTTCACCACCCTAAACGGATGGTGTAGATATAGATTCAAGTGGTCCCAAAGGTGTTAACGTGTCCACCATTGGCCCACCTTTACATGCGACCGGCCGACCTGTGCAAACCCATGTCAGATGCCTCGAAACGCACGCCTAAAAGGTGATAGGTCACACGGCCTTCAAACCCTAATTTATACTTTGCGGCAATGTATTTATGTCGCAGATCGATCGTGACCACTCATCTTTGCCGGTCAAATTGAGTGGCCTAGATCTAATCTTTGAGGGACCGAGAGGTGTAAGCATGCACGCCAGCGGACCGTCTTCACGCATGCCTGATCGATCCATTCAAGTTAGCGCCTAGTGCCTGGATTCGATCGGCCAGAGGGGATGTCCGCACGGTCCCTAAACCCTAAGTTTCATCAACGGCAATGCACAACTGTCGTAAATCATCTTGTCCACCCAACTTCGCATACATAGTTGGACGATGTAGATTTATTTCCAGCAAACATGCAAAGCAGCATGACAACCACCAGCCGCCTCTCTTCCACAGAGAGTGATCGACCAAGTGATGGCTTGATTACACAGCCTTCAAACGATCACCCAAAGGCAGTCTGGCATGCTGTCATTTTAAGACGCTCAATCTGCGACTTATCCAATCAAGCTTTAAAACAACAATGCTTCATGCATATCGATTGTTTTGAGCTGCTTGCTTAAAAGCGATGCATTACATACATCGAGCACGCACGATATTTTATGAATATCAATTCCATAAATAACTTAGTTATTTAACCTAATAGCACCGTATGCTATTTTGTGCGGCAGGTCCCACGACTTGACCCACTCATTCGAGACATCAAGCATGTCACAAACTGGGGGATACTTACTGGGGTATTGGTCTGGCGGTTTACAGCATGCGGCGTGCAACACGCCCATTACGAGAACGTGTCAGGAAAAGATAGATGGTTAACAGTGATGAGGGAAGTGGGAAAAGACGTGATCGTGTGGCAATCACCATCCCTACACGACCCCACTACTCCATCACTTAACTTCTTCCACTTCCTACGAGATGAGGATTGCGCTCAAATGACTTGTATAAATAGGTTCTTTGACCTATTTTCAAACAACACGAGAAACCAAGTTGTTGTTAACACCATATCCAGAAACACCCAGAACTGATAGCTTACATTATGCAAGCCAATTCAACATTCTGATACAAGTCATAAACAGCCAACACCTTCACAATCTCAACACCTTCTTCGCTTCCCTCCCTAAGATCAACCCCATCTCCTTCACTTTGTGACCGAAGCAAGTCTGGAGCGGCCATTTCTTGGTTTATGCCAAAATTGTACAGATTGATCTCTCGAATCTAAAGTACTCCTGTGCAGTGCATTTGTTTAGTGTTTAGATTCGTTTCTCATCCGCACACACCCAAATTTACCAAAACCAACAGAAACAGTTTTTACCCATAAACAGGGTCTCATATTATTTATCATTTTATCCAAATTTAATTGAGCGGTTTTGAGTTTTCTAGAAAGAATTATTGAAGTACGAGAATTTTGAGTAAATTGATTTTGTTAGTAAATCTAAATCGAGATGTAAAAACAAAGGAGCAATAAATTTCTGAACTATATGACCAAACTAACACCATGCTCTGGTGACAAGTAAATTGAATTGTGACCAAACTTACACCATGCCCATAAATATACCATTGTGATCTCGAATTTGAGTCACAATCCAAAATTTTCCATTGCATACTATAGTGCAAAATCATCCCTATTTTCAAAAATTAGCATTATGACCCAAAAAGTTTACCGCGACCCAAAACCATCTAAGATTTTCCTTGTGATTCAAATATCGGAAAATGGGTCATTTGTTCAAAAAAAATTAAAACATGGTTCAAATGGACGAGTAAAAATTATTATGAGTGAAATGGACAAAAAAAATAGCAAGGATGAAACTGGATTCATTCTGGCTTAAACTTAAAAAATAGCGAGGATGAAACTCGATGCATCCTGATGTAAATTAAAAATAAGAAAAAGAATTTGAAAATGGGTAGGTTGAAACTGGTTACATCCTGGCTATTTTATATTTTTGTCCATTTAAACAGTATCAAAATCTAAATGTCTTTTTCACCCAGGAATTATTGATTTTGGTCTTTTAAACCAATTTTGTGTTCAAATATGTATATGCGTATGGTTTATTTTCGGGAAAACAGCCAAGCGGTCAAATATGTCAAAGTGTTATCTATATTGAAGTTTGTCTGAGGTCATAATTCACCCAGATCATCCATGGTTAACAAGAATTGGAGATCCAATGTTGACAAAATTTCTGCCAAGATTTTAAATTTTGTCCGACCACATTCTTAAAAAATATAACTATAGGTTTGACATTTAGTCCTCGTAATTGTTAAAAGTTTAAAAATTAATTATATATATTGATTTATTTCGATGAACTTAGAGCATCTCCAAAAGAGTGTGGATTTTTTATTTTTTAGTGACACATAGGATTTTAGACCTCTGTTTAGCATAAATCCATCTCCAATAGTAGGGTCCTACATGATAGGAGGGACCAATTACTAAATATGAAGGTGTTCAAGAAAGTGTTATTTACACCTCCGTTTGCACCTCCACGTCATCTTTTTCACTAATTTTCTTTTAATTCTATGGTTAAAATTCTCTACTGTTGGAGATGATTTTTTGGATATGAAGTCCTACATTTACTCTATGTGTAGACCCCATAAATAAAAAGACTAAATAAAAAATACACATAGGATTTTTTGCACCTTCTGTTGGAGATGCTCTTACTGTTGTGGTTAATAATTTTTTTAGTTTAAACAATTTGCATCAATATCCTCTTCAAAACTGGCCAATAAAAGTTATACCCCATGGTAATAGGACCTTTATAATTATAGCATGACTTATGCAACCTACAGTAATTGCATGTGAATTGATAGACGAAAATATATATGTTTTGTTCAAATGTTTGAGCGACAAAGAGGAGCACTTTTTTCGCATTTGACCGACCGGTCGAGACATGGAGACGTCTCCATGTGATTCCAAGAAATTGCAGGTCCAGTGTTGTGGGTTGGTGGAATTGTATTTGTATAAGTATGTAATCAACAACTTGAGAGACTCAATAGTGTTAATTTTCTTTTTTAATCTAGTTATATATACAACATAGTGAACGCTTTCATTATCTGATATGGGGTGAATTTTAGGGAAGACGGTATGATGATTTTAGGGAAGACGATAGTTCCAGTTAACATGTAGATGGCCATCAATAAATTCAGCTCATTTTTTAATTTGCGACAATTCTCTCAATCTGCCGATGGATTTGAATGAGCAAAAATATCAGTGTTGGCAATATAAACTTATAATTATTATTCAAGTTTGAATGAAATCTCACCAAGAAAAAATCGTTTTCATGGATCTTTTTTTTTTTTCATAAAAAAGATGAAGAAACCCTCTGACATTACAATTGGTAGTTCATATTCCAAGATAGAATTGGAATTCGACCAAGGAAGAGGTTCATTAAAAAACTGATGGTTAAAAGAGTTAATCAAGCCTCTTAGTTTATTTCCTATCCATCTGTGGTGGAGGTTATAAATGTTACAAAAAGCTGCAGTGTGTGCTGCCCAAACCACATTTAATCTATTACAAAAGATAAGTTCTGAGATTTTAAAGTTCACTACTTCATGATTGAGTCTTTGGAAATCGTTACTAATAGAGTATCTCTTTTTTCTTGCTTCGATATACATTCCTTTAAGCAGCACCAGAGTAGGCATTGAATCGCTTTGAAAAGTTACTTCTTGTACACTCCATTGTGTTGCCCACCGGAAAGCAATTTCAGCACCTTTCTTCTCTAATTCTTCTCTATCGGAACAAAAGCATGCACTTTCCCTAGCTTCAATGGTGTACCCTGCAAAGTCAGTTAAAGTTAAGCCAATGCCAGATGAAGAAAACCTCGCTTTCATGGATCTAACTAGTTGAATTCCCCTTTTGCCTCTCCATCGTACTTGTTGGTATGGTTTATGATGGCATACTCGCTTCATATAATTTTTATGACCTTTAAAAGATATTATGACATACAATTTTTATTTTTAAATTACTCACTGAAAACCTCTCTCCAAAAGAAAAAAGTAGTGACAAAACCATCTTTGCCAAAGGAGCCAATCTGATCCATTAGTTGATTCTCAGTTGATCATCCATTGATCAAAATTAGAGTTTTCAACCTAATGCTTTGTCTAGCATAATTCTGAACAGGTTCAGGCACCAATATTTTAATATTGATCCAACAATCAATATTTTAATTAATTAAATAACATTCGGTCCAGCTATCATTATTTTTAATTATATTTTATTCGGCCTAACTGTCAATATTCATTTATTAAGCGGTATTTGCTTTGACTAGTAGTACTTGTTCTGACCATCAATTGCTTCATATGTCAATAACCCTAATTGCTCCAACTAACAATATGGGTCGCGGCCAACAAGGTTCAGAACCGTTACCTCTGGAAATATTGATTCAAATATCAATATTTAATTGCTCTACAAAGTAATGTATTTAGCTATCAATATTTCTCATGACACATGGATCGAGAAAGATCTTCTTTGATTATTCATTAATGATTATTCTCATAATTGCTCAGTGCACCAACATAATGGTTTATGATCGATCCAGAAATCTCATCAAACCATATTAAAGTCATTTAAGTATCATTACTGTGTTATGTACCTGAGTGCCCCCTAGTAAAGTAGTGAGTACCTGTGTGTAGTAGGTGCACCATTTATCATCTGTTAATCATTTAGGGTTGTCTTAGTTGGTCAACGAAGTCACCAGTCAGGTGTCGACAGGTGTACTATCTGGGTCCAATAGAATGTTATCTTAAATCTGTCTGTGAAGCGTGGGAGTGTTTATGAATTATCATTATTGTTTTGCAATACAATTGTTATTCTTCATCTTCACAGTAACACCCAGGCTCTCATCCTTGTGATTTGAGAATAAACCTTCATTTTCTGTTGTAATTTGTTGTGGTAACACAACAATTGGCATCAGAGCCGTTTTGATCCTTGTTTCATCATGGGAGGAAGCGGTAATCCAACTTGCAAAGACTTACAAGATAAATATGATTCACATCAGCTACAAATCAAGTCATTGAATGACAAAATCGACAAGATGATAACTAAGGATGACTTCAAACTTCGGGGATGGAGGATACGCTACGTAATTCAAATCTCATGTGGAGACTTTTATAGAAAAAAATTCTTTAAAGTTTCTAAAGAAATTGATCCAGATCGAGTTGAATCTTCACATCGTTGAACACATCATGAAGATAGAAAAATTTGACCTCATCAACGTCTACCCAAACTCAATTTTCCTCGATTTGATGGTGAAAACACCCGCTCCTGGATTCAGAAGTTCAACCATTACTTCCAACTCCACAATATCACCGATGAGCTGCAGAAGGTGAAAATGGCAGCAATCTATCTTGATGGTAAGGCTGAAACTTGGCTTTTAAACCTACAATCGTTTAGATCTATCGTATCTTGGTTTGAATTAAGCCACCAAGCTTTTTTACGATTTGAAAATCCAGCCAATGAGAATATTGTTTGTAATTTTAATAAGCTAGCTCATCGGACTACAGTAGATGCGTTCTTTGAAGAATTTGAACATTATAAGTCTCTTCTACTTACATTGCACCCTGATTTGCCTTAAAACTATTTCATTAACAGTTTTATTGGGGGTCTAAAGGCAGACATCCAAAATTCTGTACTTATGTTTCACCCTACTACCCTTCTGCATGCTTACTCTCTTGCTAAGATGGAGGAACAAACTGTTTTGCATCGTCAACAGCTTCACAAACCCATTCCCAAGTCCTTTGCAAACAATTTTCCTTCCAGGCCACTTAGTGCACCTAATTTTCCTCCCAAACCTCTTTATACACATCCTTCAACCTCCAAACCACCACCTAAATCTGTGCACTCCCCCATCCCACCTATTAAGAGACTCACACCAGAACAAGCTCGAAAACGCAGAGAGCAAGGCCTCTGTTATAATTGTGATGAGTTTTACAAACCGGGGCATGTTTGTTCTACTCAACAGTTGTTTATGGTGGATACTTCCTTACCAGAAGAACCTGAAGAGATTCTATTTGAACATTCAGCTGAGGAACCCCTTTCGCCGATGGACTCTGACATGGAAATATCACTTCATGCTCTAACATGACACACTAGTGGTGAAACAATAAGAATTCCGGCTAAAGCTTTGCACTGTGACATTGCTACTACTGCACAATTACTTGTCACTGTGGCTAATGGGGAAAAACTGTCAGCTCTGGAATCTGCCCCAAATTGCAATGGTCTATGCAGGGTTACAACTTCAGTGCTCCACTGAGGCTTCTCCTACTGGGTGGCTGCGATATGGTCCTAGGTGCTGACTAGCTCAAACAATTGGGTGATGTCCTCTTTAAATTCTCCAAGCTCAGTATTTAATTTAAACACCAGGGTAAGAAAATAACACTATCAGGTAGCCACAAAAATCCACCTTACTTCACATGAGTGGTTCTGCACTTAAGAATTTTTTCAATAAGCACACTCATGGTGTCATTGGCCAGCTCTTTTCCATCTCCACACAACCCTTGTTGCAGCCCATTCCACCTCAGATATCTACCATTTTACAACAATATGCTGATGTTTTTTCTGAACCATCCACATTACCACCTCAAAGAATCTTAGATCATACTATTCCCCTCAAACCAAACTCTACACCCATTTCCATGAGACCATATAAATGCCCCTATATTCAGAAATCTGTGGTGGAAGACCTGGTGAAAGATATGCTTGCTTCTGGCATCATTCAACCAAGCCATAGCCCATTTGCAGCACCTATTCTCTTGGTCAAGAAAAAACACAACACATGGAGGTTTTGTGTTGATTATAAAAAGCTTAACTCTATTACTATCAAAGACAAATTTCCTATCCTAATCATTGATGAGTTACTTGATGAACTTCATGGTGCCAAATGGTTCGCAAAAATTGATCTCCGGTCTGGGTACCACCAAATTCGAGTTTCCTTGGCTGATATTTTCAAGATTGCCTTTAGAACACACCAGGGCCATTATGAATTCAGAGTGATACCTTTTGGCCTCAAAAATGCTCCAGCTACATTTCAAGCCTTGATGAATGACATTTTTCAAGCTCATTTGAGAAAATTCATCATAGTTTTTCTTTATGATATATTGATTTATAGTTCCAGTTTATAGGACCATATTCTACATCTACAAATCACTTTGGATATCCTCAGGCAGTACCAGCTCTTTGCTAAACTCTCTAAATGCTATTTTGCTCAAACGGTAACTTGAGTTTTTGGGACACATCAATGCAGAAGGTGTTAAAGTCGACCAAAGAAAGATCGCAGTATGACCGATCGGCCTATACCCACTACCATCAAGGAGTTACGAGGATTTTTGGGTCTCACAGGGTATTACAAGAAATTTTTTCAAGGCAATGGTGTCCTCAGCATACCTTTTACTGAGCTTCTCAAAAAGAATGCCTTCACTTGGTTCCCGACAGCTACTACATCTTTCAACAACCTCAAATCAGCTATGACACACACCCATGTTTTAGCACTCCCTAACTTCACCAAGGAGTTTGTGTTAGAAGCTGATGCTTGTGAGAATGGCATTGGAGCAGTCCTCATGCAACAAGGAAGACCAATTGCTTTCTTCAGCCAACCTCTAGGCCCAAGGGCTGCTGCTTTATCTACTTATGAAAAATAAATGCTTTCCATTGCTCAAGTTGTTACAAGGTGGAGACACTATTTACAAGGCCACCATTTCATCATTCAAATAGACCACCAGAGCATCAAATACATTCTTGAGCAAAAGATTGCTACTGTGGTACAACAAAAATGGGTCATTAAACTACTGGGTTTTGATTATGAAGTCAGATACAAGAAAGGGGCTGACAATAAAGCAGTTGATGCCTTGTCCAGAAGAACACACCCATCAGCTTCATGCTTCTCCATCTCTGTCACTCAACCCCTTTGGGCTCAAGATGTTATTTCCAGCTATGATGGTGATGCTAAAGCACAACAACTTATATCTGAGCTCTTAATTAATACTTCTGTTATAGCTCATTTTTCATATCATGAGGGTGTTCTGAGATACAAACAGAGAATTTATGTGGGATCTTCTTCATCCATAAGGACTATTATCCTCTCCTCAGTACACTCTTCAGCTGTAGGTGGTCACTCTGGTATACAAGCTACCTACATGAGAGCAAAAACTTACTTCTTTTGGCCAAAACTAAGAGAAGGTGTATACCTTTTTGTCTCCAATTGTGACATCTGCCAAAGACATAAAGGTGAACATCAACACCCTGCAGTTCTCCTCCAACCACTACAATACCATCTCAACCATGGCAACACATATCCATGGATTTCATTGAAGGCTTTCCACTTAGTGACAGGAAGAATGTCATACTTGTGGTAGTAGATAGACTGACTAAGTATAGTCATTTCATTCCTCTACTTCACCCATATACAGCTATCTTTGTGGCAAAAGAATTTCTCCATCAAGTGATCAAACTTCATGGGCTACAAACCTCCATTGTCTCTGACAGAGATAAAGTTTTCACTAGTTTGTTTTGGCAGGAATTATTCAAGGCTTTGGGGACAAACTTGAACCTCGTCATCGCATATCACCCCTGCATCGATGGCCAAACAGAAGGGTTAATGCTTGCTTGGAGACCTATCTCAGATGCATGTCCAGCCACAAGCCTAAGAATTGGTGCAAATGGTTACCACTGCAGAATGGTGGTACAACTCTAACTTCCACACTAGCCTCAAGATGAGCCCCTTCAAAGCCTTATATGGGTATGAGCCTCCACTTCTTGCTTTTCCTTCTACTGTTACTACATCTGTTGCTGTTGTTGAAGAGTACCTTCAAAAAAGAGATGAAGTTCTCAATCTTTTAAGAACATTTGTTGTTGGTGACATGGTATATCTGAAATTACACCCTTACAGACAGTCCTCTATTGCCCCGAGGAAGAATATCAAGCTCTCGCCAAATACTATGGCCCTTTGCAGTTCTACGAGAAGATTGGAGTTGTTGCTTATAAACCGCAATTACCTCTCGGTTCTAGGATACACCCCGTTTTCCATGTGTCTCAACTCAAGAAGAAGATTGACACCAACCATACTTCCTATCTATCTCTTCCAGTTGTTGATCATGAGAGCGATTGTTCTCCACCCGCTGCCATTTTGGACTCCATAACTATTTCAAGGAAAGGTAGCAGGTTGATCATATGCTCATTCAATTGACCAATGCTTCTGCAGAGAATGCCACTTGGGAAGACGCTCCCAATGTCCATGCCCACTTTCCAGATTTTAATCCTTGAGGACAAGGATTTTGCAGAGGGGATGGCATTGTTATGTACCTGAGTGCCCCCTAGTAAAGTAGTGAGTACCTGTGTGTAGTAGGTGCACCATTTATCATCTGTTAATCATTTAGGGTTGTCTTAGTTGGTCAACGAAGTCACCAGTCAGGTGTCGATATGTGTACTATCTGGGTCCAGTAGAATGTTATCTTAAATCTGTCTGTGAAGCGTGGAAGTGGTTATGAATTATCATTATTGTTTTGTAATACAATTGTTGTTCTTCATCTTCACAAAGAATACCAGTGCTCTAATCCTTGTGATTTGAGAATAAACCTTCATTTTCTGTTGTAATTTGTTGTGGTAACACAACATACTACTTCAACTAACATAATGATATGTCACGGTCATCAATGACCTAATTCAACGTCCATGGTATGCAGAGCATGTTGTTGTTTCTACATTTCATGCTTCATCCATCAGAACCTTGAACTTCGTATGTTCAGTTCATAGTTAAGACTCACAGTCTTAGGTAAAAGATTGACCACATTAAATACGTATGTAAAGCAAACTATTACATGAGATATCAATTCAGGTCACATGGGGGGGTATCACTAGGGTTTTGGTATGACGGCATATAACACGTACGATGTGAGGCACATCCACGATGACAGTTGTGGTAAGTCGTGCTGGAAGTTAAAAGAGAAAATTGGTCGATCAACCAAGTCTTTCATGCAAAGTGGAAGTGGTTTTTGCACGATCTCACACTTCCCCATGCTTCCACTTCCTTCAACTGTCACCACTTACAGGAGATTGATGTGCTGTAATAAATTTTGAAACATATGCTTTGATAAGAAGACTAACAAGTCTCAATGTAAGCAAACCTACGACAGTCAAATTATCAAACACTTTGAGAAGATTTCTCTCGTTTACACAGAGAATCATCTTCAAAGCAGTTCAACACATCAATCAGCTTCCCTCCCTATAGACCGACGCTTCTCCTCCTCTTGTGACCGAATTGAACTTGAAACGACCACTGTATCGGATTAGGCCAGGGTCCTGCAGATTAGTCTCTCGAACTCAAAGTACTCCCACGCATTACATTTATTTAAATGTTCAGACGATTTGATTCATCGAGCACTTGATTCATCGAGCACTTTCCTCCTTCACCACTTTTACTAGAAAGCTAGCAGGTCGTTTTTGCCCGCAAACAAGAGGTATTCCTAAATAATTCTCATTTGAATCCATCCCTTTGACTTTGAGTATTTAGCATCACGTCCATATTGGTGATACCTTTAAAGAAACAAATACTCGACTTCGATAGTTGAGGGGTTGACCAAGCACGATGAAAGATTGAAGTACTTCTTGAAGATTATTAATATTATCTAGATTATCTTTAACAAAAATTAAACAGTCATCCACGAATAGTAGATAAATTATGGGGGAGCTCTTCTGGCTATCTTAATACCACTTATCTTCTTGGAGTATTCAGCTTGCCATCATAGCACGCGAGAATGCTACCATAGCGATAATAAATAAATATGGAGATATTGGGTCTCCCTTAGGATACCCCGTGTGGGTTTGAGTGGAGAGCATGGAGACCCATTAAATAGAACAGAAATCCCATATGTAGAGATACATTGCAAGATAACTAAACATCATTTATCTCCAAATGTTATACGCTGCATAAAATCTATGACAAAACTCCACCCAAGTCTGTCGAAAGTCTTCGACATGTCTAGATTTAGAGCTAGATAATTGTCTTATTTCTTATTTATGTTTAGGGTATGGATTATCTCATGAGCGAGAGATATAGTGTCATAGATAAGTCGACCAGGGACATAAGCAGATTGTAATGGTTAAATAACTCTGTCTAAAAGATGTTTCATTCTTCTTGCCATAAGATTAGATATAAGATCATAAGTTGTGTTACATAATGCTATAGGCCTATGATCAGAGGGAGAGCTTGGTGTCTTAACCTTAGGCACTAACATGAGTCTTGTTTGATTTATTTTCTTGCTGAGAAAACCACTTGTGAAAAAATCTTGTATCATGCAGACAACATCATTTTTTTATAATCTCCCACTGAGATAAATAAAATCCTAGTGGGAAGTCATCAGGTATCGGTGCCTTCCACGGGTCCATACTCTTAAGAGTGTCTAAGATTTCCTTTTCTGTAGGAATAGCCATTGATCCATCCTTTTCTTGAGATGTACTAACTAAAGGAACATGTTGCAGCAAGTCTTCATCCATAGAGGGGTTAGAAGTAGTAATGATTTCTTGAAAATGTGAAGATAATAAGTTTGGTAAAGAAGTACGATCTGTGCACCATTTCCCATTTTTGTCTTGAAGAGCGTTGATCATGTTCCCTGACCTCCTCCTATTTGCACTTGCATGGTGGAACTTAGTGTTGTTATCTATCTATACATAATAGAAGAAAGTAACTTTATTCTTTTGCATCCAGATTTTCCCTTTTAATCTCTTCCTATTTATGAATTTCTTGTTCAACCTCAAGAATAGAAGAAGTATTGTCTTGAGTGACTGCTGAAAAATGAAGAGAATCCAATCTAAAGTGAAGGTTCTTGATGTTGTGTCAATATGTCCAAAAGACTCCTTGTTCCAAATGCTGAGAGTTTTAAGAGTTAACATTAAGCTTGTGATTTACTCTATATGATGAAATGCCTTGTATACTAGCTCCCCACGCCTTGACTATTTACTCCTTACAAGAGTTATCATTCAACCAGCAAGAGATCAACTTCCAGTTTCTACTATAATAATTATCAAAGTTATACAAATTAAGTGGAATAGGTGTATGATCTGATTCTAATTGAGTAAGATGAGATAAACTAGTATCAGGAAAGTTTATAAACCAATAATCATTAAACATGGCTCTGTCTAACCTGGATTTTATCTTACCTGTACCATTCTTATTACTAGTCCAAGTATATGGTTTACTATTGTAACTTAGGTCTACAAGGCTTGCATCATAAACATATTGGACTATATAATGATATGTAGAACTAGAAGCTGTAAACCTACCACTCTGATCTATAAGGTCTAGGACAATACTTAAGTCACCAACTAGCACCCACGACTGTTGGACTTCTAAACTTAAATCTCTAATGAAGCTCAATTGAGCTTTCTTTTCATGTGAATAACAAGACCCATAAATGCAAGAGAGAATCCATTCTGGTTTGGATGGATCATTTTTGACTAGGCAGTGAAACATATTTATATACGAATGAACTATTTCAAATTCAAACCCATCCTTCCATAGGAGAAGAAGTCCTCCAAAGATGCCAATATAGGGTTCAAATGCAGTATTAAGAAAATCAAGATTCTTAGAGAGTCTGAGGATCTTGTCAGAGTTGACCTTTGTTTCATAGATAAAAATCATATCATGGTTGTGAATTCTAGAAAGATTTTTTAAATGATTACGAGTTTTAACATCATTAAATCCTTCACAATTCCATGCAAGTACTTTCATGTTGAAAAAAAAAACGCAGTAATTAAGACAGGATAATAAAACTAAAACACTTTTTGAAACAAAATTATTATAGGAATTAATGCAATCTAAGGTTGTTAAATATACCTGAGAAAGGATTCCTTGGCAATCATTCATGGGGTCAGAGTTATTTGCAGCTGAATTGTCTAAGTCCATAATTGATATGTGATCAGGGTTCATATTAGTAGCATTAGTTCCATGCAAAAGATTTGGTGGCTAAATATGAATGTTATGAGGGTTCATGGGTGGTTCAAGGTTCATAGGATATTTTTGCATCCTGTTGACATTTCTTGTTCTTTCATCAGCATCTTTATCATCCAATTCTTCTTTCATTGAGTTACTTAATGATCTTTCATCGTTTTCTTCATAGACATCTGCTTCATCTCTAAGATAAGCTTCATATTTTGCTACAATTAAGCTATTTATATAAAGAATATAGGAAATATGAAGACAAGTTTCATCCACATGATCAACTACAAAGCACTTAGGACATATGTTTTGTGGTTGAATATCCCAGTGATATCTAATCCAAACATCCTCTCCTGATGTTGTTCTCCACCATCCACATATACGAAGTGGTTTCTTAAGATCTATTTCAGTTTCAGCCTTCACGGTATTTCCATAACTTGGTCTACAATTTTTTGGTTTTTTAGATATTTTCTTCCCCATAAAACCGATTGCTTCATCAATTATAGAAAAATCCATATTTCAAGCTTCAGATATTTGAATTGCGCCGTGAAAATCTGATTCTTAAAGACATAATCTTTAAGTGGAATCTGAGAGTAGTATTTTTGAATATGAAATAAGACTCCTTGAATTAGACAAGGTCCATCGGTAATAACTTCATCACATTCGGTTTCACACGGGCATAAGATTATGACCCATGATTCGAATCTCCTTATTATGATATTTCCTCCACGAAGAGTTGATTTCTGCTCATATGGTTTTCATCTTTATTTTTTTTTTCTCCATAAGTTTACCAAGAATACCATATATCAATTCTTCTGCAGCTTCGTTGATTGTTTGAGATGAACCTATTGTTCTTCTCTGATTGACAAGTATCTCAATATTTGCATTCCTCAACTGACAAGAGAGTTGATTGATATGATCTCCTCTAGTACTAGCCATCTTAAGAACTCACAGGTTTAGGGTTTGACACGGGATGTATCTCTTGAGTATTAGCAGTATATAGCCTCCAACTTGTTTCCTTATTTCCAGATAGACAATCCCTTATATCCTGGATAATTATGTTGAATCTCCTATGAAGAGTAACACAATAAATTTGAAAATAAGATAAACCAGCTTGATACCTTATGTGACTTTTTTGGATGCAGGATTATCGGTGCTTTTCAACAGAATATTTCCATAAAAGTGGAAACAAAATTAACGTCTGCATTTGAAAAAAATTAGGGATAAAATTCCGGACAGTGGTTGACCGAGTTTTGAGAGCCAAAAAAAGAATTTGAATTTTAAGGATCTCATTAGACCAACATTATAAGGATGATCATGATGCAAGATAGTTATTGAGATTATGACATTGATATTGGTATGGATAAATGAGTATTATGGTATTATTTTTTGTAAAATAATTTGGTTTTGAAGGAGACTTGACAACTTTTGATCTATTAGTATAAACCATCACCATGAAGAGGATGGTTTGCACCACTCGCTAGCAACACCATTGTTCTTTTGTTCAGCTGCAAGATACATCTTTGAATTCCACCACCTGGATACCCCAGAATAATTGTCAAAAAGATCTATGCAGATTTACAAACCCATTATCAAAATATATAATCTACGTACAAACTATGATGAAATTTGAAAAAACAAGAAAAAAATAATTATAAAACTTATGATTAGATTACATAGATAGTTCCACAAATGTCTATGAAAACTAGTAAAGAATAGTAAAGTTAATCATATTAGATAATCATATAATCATAAAAAGAACATATGATACGATTAACATTAGAAAAGATCAAATTGTTGAAAACCGAATTTTGGAAACGAGTCAACTCATTAATCGCCGATCCTCATAGCAAAATATTGTTTCCATCTAATAAACACCATAGATGAAAATGCGGGGTAACACCTTTAGCAATTCGCACCAATATACTTCGAGTTCTGAGATCGAGTATGTACTCCTTATTTGCCTTCCTTCACAGTACAGTATCCATATTTCGACGAATATATTCCTCTTCTATCAGTTCTAGAATTGGCCTCCAATTGACATTCTCGTGGCATGGATTTTTAGCCTTGGAAAAGAGAATTTGACGTTTAACTCCTCATTCCACAATTTGGGTTTTTGGTTTGACAGAAGAAACCTAAGGATTTTGAACTATCAATTAAACTTTGCTTTTGGTATCTTTTCTTGAACTATTTTTTATGGCATTGCCATTTTGCTATTTGCACAATAACAAATTCTTTTAGAAAGAAATATATAACCATTACTAATTCAATGGACAAAATGCAACTTTATTAATCAAAAACTATTAATTTGTAGGAAATACCATTAGGTCCTAGGAATAATATATTAGGATGAGTCTAGTCCATTTGACCCAGTCAAATATCTATTTGGTTCTATTTGGTAATATAAATTATAGTCTGGTCCTAAAAAATATTGTTTGGTCCTACGCTGATGTCATGGATGATGTAAATGTCACCATGTAGTGGCAGAAATACCCTTATATTATTATTTGGTCATAGGGGATCACATATATACAAAAATCAATAACAAAATATCTTATTTTCATATTCACATTCTCTCTCTTCTCAATTTCAGATCTAGTTTTCTTTCTCTCTCCATTTGTTTTTCTTTTTTTCTTTCTGCTTGTGTTTATGTTTGCAGACGATGAATCTTGATGTGTAGATTTGATCGGTTACTGTTTGAAGACTAGAAAAATGATAAAAACTTCTCGAGATCTGCTGCTGTAGAAGATGGTGTTTGTTGTTATTGAAAAAGAAGATTGAAAACGATGAATATGATAAAGACGACGAAGAAGATGATGAACGATGGAGTTTTTAGGGTTTTTTGTTCTCTGCTGGTGTTGATGTTGCTGCTGATGATGTTGAAGTATATGAAGATGATGAAGACGATGAAGTTTTCCGTTTCTTTTTTTTAGCTTTTGTATGGACTTCATTCCTGGGAATGAAGTCTGTTTTTTTAGCTTTTTGTATGGACTTCATTCCCGGGAATGAAGTCTGTTTTTTTAGCTTTTTGTATGGACTTCATTCTTGGGAATGAAGTCTGTTTTTTTAGCACGGAAGAAGTGCTACAAAAATAAAAATTTAACACGGAAGGATATTTTTGTCTATTTAAATATTTTTAAATAATTATGGACCAAACAGTAAAGGCGTTTGACCAAATGACTAAACAGACATGGGCCCACCTAGAAAAGGACCAAACGATATTTTTCCCTAATCAAAAACTATTAAAAAAGACAAGAAATAATTACAATAGGAAAATGCTATAAATGGGATGAAAGCAAAGGAAAAAAAATACTTCCTCCGTCCCACTATTAGATGACCTAGTAGTTTTATAATTTTGTCCAATTAATAATTGATTTTATATAATTTGATACTCATATTTATATTCGTTACGTAGGTGTTTTAAAATGCTTTCCAATGATATAAAATTTACAAATATCCATGTGATAATTTGAGAGATAAATCATTTTTAAATTGTGCTACTAGGTCAACTAATAGTGGGACGGAGGGAGTAAAAAATAGTCCAGAAATAGGATAGGAAAAAAGGAAGTGGGAAAGTGGCGTCGCTCCCATCCGGTGGCTGCACACAAAAGCACTCCCTGCTAATCTATGATCCCAGGGGTGCCACCTCTTGTCCCATTGCCCTTTTATCCCGACTGTAGCAGCTTCCATTAAAATACATGGGTTTTGAGTCCTAGTTGTCAGACTCATAATCTACAAACTTGGGCTATTTCTTTTTCTTGTTTTGGTGGTGTCCGGTCTTTAAATTCTTTCCACCCAGAGGTTTCATTGGTTGAAGGTTGTTCATATGTGGGATTCCTTGAAAATTGCCCAACTCGACAAACTCTCCATCCAGCATCTCGTTCATAATTTTAGTTTTCGCGTCATAACAGCAAATACCTGGTCCATTCCACCAAATTAGAATTTCATTGTGCGAAAGGTTCGTAATTATCGTTCCCGCCGAGAACAGAACCTGGTATATGAAACTCCAGACTCCAACTACAAGATTGATTCCCTGTTTTCTTCTGCTTATTTTCATATGACCAAATGTCCAATTGCCGACCTCTATCGTAATGGACGAGACATAATTTCCCCCCAACACCTTAATTTGATATTCAACAAGCTGACTGCTCCCACCAAAACATTGCGGCATAGATGGGAGCAACCGGAATTTTTCATCTGCCAAATCAAAAGCCACGATTTGCTTTTTATCGTAGTCAAGCCAGTATAATGATCCATTTGCAAGGACACCCCTCTTGTTCAACTTGTAGGTGACTTCTCCTAGGCTTCTCCACCCAGCAGCAGTGTCCCTACCAAGTGTGTATATTTCAACAAATCCTTTGGTGACTGGCATAGACAACATGAGTCTGTCCCGGTAATGGATGCGAATGACCTTGTACTCCTTGAGCCAAGGATGGTTGCCAAATCCACTGACAACATACTGTAACCACATCTATACTTCAAACGGGGAAGGTTAATGTATTCCCTAGAGATAGGATTGCAGATGTAGACAGGATCATTGATTTTGTGATGGGATACACGGAAACAAACCAAGCCATTGCAAGAACCGACATCTGATGCACAGACGACATGTGTTCTCGACCGTTAATGACAGGATGATTGATCTTTGTGAGACGTTTGAACGAAAACTCCTCTTCACCGGAGTTAATTGTACTCAGAATCTCCATAATAAACCTGAAGGTTTCTTTCCCAATACGATCGAAACAAGAAGAGAATACCCACTTTTTTGTGCGAGAGGATATTTTCCCATGTTTTGCACTTCAAAAGTGGCTCCGGGGGAAGATCCTCCATTAATAAAAAGAAGACCCAAAGATAAAATAGTAATATTTTTAACCTAGTCAATCCATCCCCTAGCTTAGAAAAGGAAAGAGTTTAGGAGTAAAGGGTCTGGTTTTAGAAGCAGACCCTGTTTAGGAATCTTATGCACCAATCGATTTAATCGGATCACTGGTTTCAACACGAATTTTGAAACGACCAAACTCAATTGAGCATATGAGCATCTTTCAGCCATTTAGAATATTCATTTTTAACCACAAACAAAGGACAATCTCAACATGGCACATTATGAGTTAACTGGCTGGAGTTGGGTAAAACCAGGAGTTAGCCACGTCCTGTAATATAGAACCTTAATGAAGTTCATTGCCTAGATTCAAAATCAAATTTCAAAAGGAGAACATTGTTAACTCTGCAGTACAATATCTGACATACCAGACTCATGTTTTACAACCTTTCACCAAGAACCAAGTAAATACCTTACAGGGATTACCTATCAAAATAATACAGAAAAGATGCAACTACTGTCAACTGAACCTGCACATACCTTAGGTTCTTTTCTTGCCTGAAATTTGATTTGCCTCTATTAATGCATTTCTCTCTGCAACATCTCCATGGAAAGATCTGGTCTCCCCATTTATCGATGAATTAACGTACTCCATGAAAAGATCTGGTCTCCACCTGGTGCATTTACCAGTGGTTTTAACTTTGTAACCACTGCACATATCTTGCACGACAGAATTTAGGGCAATCACATCAGAAGCTGCTGTAACCTTTGCTCCAATTCCATGCGCACTCAGTTCATTTACCTAAATGTTAAATATAATAATGAAGATAAGATCACCTTGAATTTATATTCATCCTCAAAGAGGGAAAATTTGCATCAATTCTAAAAAGAACAAGGAAAACATGTAAGATTGCGTTTATGTTCAGATGAACACTAACTTTGAACACACGTGTTATAAATTTCCATAATCATCAAATTCTGAACTGTGTTCCTTCTTCATCAATTCTAATCTAATACAAGTCTTTTGTTTACGATGTGAAAGATGGATTTGACAGAGGCATCAAGCTTTGAAAACTCAATACAACCTACTATATTAGTTAGTAAAATTGAGAAATTCTCAATACTACATTTCGAATCAATGGAAGGTGCTGATAACTATGGGTATGAAAATAGTGGGTTGGGGGATCATTTCCAACTTGAGTCAGATTTTTCTTACAGTTGCAGAATCATAGTGGGCGAGAGAGAGAGCTCGTACCAAGTTCCCAACCGTAGATGTTGCAGTTTTTTCCGACTGGGTAGTGAATAAGAGCGGCAGCATATTTGCAATCCCAAGGCCCTACAGCAAAATGATAGCGTGTAATATTCCCACTATTGACTGCGTTCAACCCAAAAATAATCGACGCCCTGGATAGATATAACAAAAAAATAAGAACAGTTCATTCATTGACACAATGAACAATTCAACCTTGCAAAATAAAGTGAAAGAGCAAATTAAATAAAGAAGAAAGAAAAAAATATCTACCCCAGCCTTTTCGAAGAAATTGTTCAGCTCATCCCATCTAGGCATGGGTAAGCACCCTTCACACAGTATATCCAAATAGTATAGAACCAGAGGTGCTTTTTAACAAATTGGTTACAGGGCGGCCGAGCGAATCCCAACATCATATAAGACCTTATCTTTTAAAATACCTCCCAGCCCAAGCTTTAATGGTGATAAGGCTGCAAGAATTTAAGGTCTATATATAATAAGTTCATCGACATGCTTGTCAGTGATGAAAAGG
Organism: Papaver armeniacum; assembly: GCA_023531295.1. Taxonomy (NCBI): domain Eukaryota; kingdom Viridiplantae; phylum Streptophyta; class Magnoliopsida; order Ranunculales; family Papaveraceae; genus Papaver; species Papaver armeniacum. The sequence continues at coordinate 736,608 of JAJJWW010011127.1, forward strand.
CTGCAAATTCAAGGAATATCATTATCAATATAACTGCCTGAAATAGTTGTTACCTTTGACAGCATTTAACAAAATTGCGTTGTCAAGAACATGCAAAATGCACAGATTGAACAGAAGAAAATTGGAATACAGAGAAAAGGAAATGATATATCAAACAGTTTATGCAATGTGAAAATCCATATCACATCAGTTAATAATCATACTTTGTGTTTGAAAACCAAAATTTGAATCTCAAACAACATATGAACATAACCAGATTGACAAAGAGAAGCAAGAACCCCCAACTACCAGTTCCGTAATTACATTTCTCAGGAGGCCACCAATATAGAGTAGCATAATCTCGGTTCATAGCTTTATATGCAAAACCCATTATGGTTTCTGAAGTAAAAAATGTTGAAAAAACAATGATTATTGAATCTCGAAACAACCAAACTCAATTGAGCATCTTTGAGCCATTCAGAATTTTTATCTTTATCATTGATAACCACAAACAAAAGAAGAATTTGAGTAATCTAATTTTTTTTATCAAAGTCAAAATTTAAAAGTGGCAGCAACTTGCTAACTCCAGTAATCATGTCATACTGATGATTGGGTTCTTAAATGTAGAGGTACCGATGTTGATACTAGCACAATACTACCCACAGTGAACAGACCAAAACTCAAAACAGCACATTATAAGTTACTTATGTTAACTGGCTGGAGTTGGGTAAAAGGTGATTAATTTTGTGATTACAACCAGGAATACATACAGCTGAAAGTGAAATAGCTACTTCATGTAGTATAGAACCTTAAAAATGAAGTTCACTGCCTTGATTCACAGTTAAATTTCAAAAGTAGAACTCTGAAGTACAATATCTGACACATCAGATTCCTGTTTACAACCTTTTCACCAAAAACCAAATAAAATCTCTCAAAAGATTGCATATCAAAAGATGAAACTGCTAAACCTGCACATACCTTTTCAAGTGAATAGACCAAACTCAACATGGCTCATGATGAGTCACATATGTTAGCTGGCTGGAGTTAAATAGTAAAAGGTGGTCAACTTTGTGATTTCAACAATGAATACATACAGCTGAAATAACAAATGGCTACTTCGTGTAGCGTAGAACCTTAAGAATGAAGGACAGACACGAGTTTTGCTTGATAATTGTTGTATACTTGTAGGTGCTATTAGTTCATCTACTATAAGGTTGAGGTTGCCTTTAACACAATCAAATTTCAAAATAAGAACATTCTGTATTGAAGTACAATATCTAACAAGCTGAGAGTGTTACTTAGTAAAGAACAACTCAGCTTAAAAGAGTAAGTGCACCTCATGTCGACCTTGATCCCCGTGATTATCACTAGATTTAAACCACATGAAGTGAGATTGAAAGAACTCAACTACAATAAAAGAATAGCAAATAGTTCTAGTAGGAACAACCGGTCCAAGCAAAGTGCCTTGGCAACACCCAAACAACATAACATGAAACACGGTGTTCTCATCTTCTATCTACCAGGTGTTCTCATCTTCTATCGTGTTACCAAAGTTCTCTTATCTATGTTTCGGTATGATAATTATGCAAAACTAGTGTTCATTGTTACAATTACACAAGTTCGGGCCTTTTTCCTAAGTAATATTTTAGCTCTAGGTATTACTTGAACATACCAGATTCAAGTTTAAAACTTTTTCACCAAAAACCATATAAAATCTCTTGCAGGATCGCATATCAATAAGATGCAGAAACTACTAAATCTGCAGATAACTAATTTCTTGTCTTGCATGACATATCATTCTGCTCTCGTTCTACCTATGAGAGAACATAGTACCCTAATAACTGAATCCAACAAAAGCTATCCTTGAAAATGCAGCAGTATAATCAATTACAATCAAATACTATAAGCAAACCAGGTGATATTGAAATACCGGAAATAACTTACGAAACTGGCAGGAACCACAAATTCCGAAGGATAGTTAGCATTGGCGGTGTACCCCATCGAAAAAAGAGGGTTTCTTAAAGGGTATTCTAAGAATTATTCCAAAATCATAACTTCCCCCAAGTCAACTCAGATTCACAGGTGCTTTGTCGCCAGGGATTTGCTTTTTCACTCCCCAAGTTTGTGAATTTGGTAATCCCTAGCTACCCTGCCTACCTACCATACTGGTTGCTAGTGTGTTATAACCTTACTACTACGAGCTGTACTACGACAAGTTATTAAACTCACTACAAATATGTGGAGTCCTATGGATACTGGTTTAGTTCTATAAATAGCCTCCTCCTCCCTCCCATACTGGTTCACTTCTTTTGTTATTTATCTCCTAAAAAGAACATATTGAGCAGTCTCTAACCTTCTCAGCAACCCATGAAAACTGCCTCATTTCCAACCGAACTTTCTGCATCAGTTAAGCTGTTGCATTTTACACTGGTCCTAAAATATTCCACAATAACCATTAATTCTCTTTACCAGAATACATCACCTGTACAAATAGATGCATCAAAATTAAGGAATGGGAAAGGTTTAGATCTGATCCAACAATTGGTCTCTACTCCTTGTCTCATTATTTCAGCAACATCAATACAAGCACTGGGGTGGGAAGAGTCCAGACCTGACACATGTGCAGTGATTAATGCATGTGTAAAGAATAATGTGCACCGCCAAATAAAATCTCCAGCATTCGAATGAAACGGAGGGAGTAGAACTGGACCACAGGACACCAATGAACGAAGCCTACACCACTAGGACTACATGGGAGCCTCATATACTAGGCAGACTTATACTACACTTTGGATGCAAACTTTTGCTACAGTTACTGTCAAGTGTCAACTGGTACAAGTGCCCCAGCACAATCTGTGCACCCTCATAGTTATCCAACAAAATAATTTAGCTCTAGGTATTACTTTAAACATACCAGATTCAAGTTTACAGCTTTTTCACCAAAAATCATGTAAAATCTCTTACAAATTGCATATCTATGTGTATTCGCTCTCATACAAAAGTTCCAAATACCAATACAAAATACTTAAAGAATATATATGATGCTTGGTTTCTACATTCAGTCGCATATGAGATTAAAAAAACAAAGTGCATAAGAATTATTTTGTTTGGAATTTACCTGAAATGTAATGATTTATCTCCCCCAGGCCCCAGCGAACCATTTCTGCATCCATTTCTTTACTGCAGAAACATAAAACAGTGACACCATCCCTTTCAACCATATCATCCTCCTCTGTTACACACAGCCCCATTACTTTTCTGGTTCATAATTATAGATCCACATCAGTCATTATTCTCTATTTCGTCTTATTTTGTTATACTTGTTATTATTGTGCAACATAAGTTCCAGAGCTGAGTGCTACTAAGGTCTCAACATAAGTCTCCAAAACACATAATTCTGGGAAATCAGGAATGTTCGATGCTCTAGCTCTTTCAAGATTAGGATCAACCATTCTGTAAAGTTTGAATCGGACTTCCATAATACATATCTGTCATATGTGCAGTAATCTTCAGATGCTTACTCCACTTGTTATCTATCATTGTCCACACATCAATGTGATCGTCTTGATGCGTACATACATGTGAATCTTACGAAGTAGGCAAAGTTTTCCTTTCCAAACGCCAAAATCTGACATGAAACGGTTCTCATCCTCATTTGAATTGTTGTTAGGTAAATGGCACATCATGGAATGTCTCCTCAGAAATATCATAACAAAGAATAACACTAGATATGAGTCCCGTACTAGGAACAGTGGATATCCAATGAAGAACACCATTAAGAGGAATCCCCTTATTTACACCGAAAGACAAATTAAAAGGAACGAAACCAAGATTCTTCCATGAATTTGAAGCTAACGAATAAAGACTAGCTTCAGAAACTTCATCACTATAACCAGAACTCACAATTTTAATACCTTATGTTCATCGCTCTTGCAATCAAAACCAAATCCATGTGCAATAAAAAAACCCAAATGTTGAACTTGTTCATTAAGCATGATTGAGATGATTTTTGATGAAAACTTAGGGTTTCGAATAAGATGATACCAGTTTTTGGATACACACCTGAATCTCGAAATGGATTTTGACGGGTAACCCTGTGACTATGTTCTTAATAATTTCCTCTGGCAACGAGCTTGACATTTTCCTTCTTTTTCTCTTGGTATCAGTTAGTGGGAGTGGGAGTGGGAGTGGGAGTGGGCACATTGTAGGTGTTTTATGAGCTAGCTGGTTTTTCGATTTACCCAAAATACCCTTACAGTTTGATAAGCCATGGCTTGGCGTTTCCTCTGCAGTAAACAGACCAAACCCAACATGGCACATGATGAGTCCACTATGTAATAGCCGTGGGTGAAGTCAGGGTAAAAGTTAATTTAATTTTGCGATTTCAACCGTATTCAATTGTTAGATTTAGATTTAATTCATAATGCGCATAAATTTTAGCATTAAAAATCTTCCCGAGAAAAAAAGAAGTGACTTCATTCTCTCTTAGGTGGCAAGTTCAAAAGGGAGCCTTATAAAAATCTGGGAGGACAAGTGGATACATTTTGCCAATACAATCACAAAACCAACCAACTTATAAGAACCGACACCATTAACGGTCCAGGAGATGATAACATAAGATAATAAATGAGATAAAAAAAAACTAGACAAATACTTTCACAAAGAAGTCATTGCGAAAATCCAAAAAATAACGCCAAGGAAACAAGAACAAGACAAAATTAGATGGAAGCATCATCATTCAAGAAATTCTCTGTTGTGTAACCACAACAAATTAACACCCAAATTAAGATTAAAGAAATCTGATTCAACGAATCAGCCTTAAGAAAGAGAGATTTGAAGAAATAAGCTAAACTAAGTTGTTATTAATCATTCCTTGAACAAACCCCAAAACAGTTCTTACACATCTAAAACCCTCACTAATCAAGAGAGGAGTACAAGGACAAACGGATGGAGGACAACTGTCGACATCCCACCGGCTACAGCTAACCCAATCCCACACAAGGATAAATACACCATGTTACAGTTAGGTACCACCAACAGGTTTGGTACACCCCAGATAGGTACACCCCACAAACTAACTCAGTAAAAGGGAGGTATATGACAATACCCCTCCCATGAAACAATCCTTGTCCTCAAGGATTAAACAAAAGTGAGCTGATATATTTGCTGCATCCTCCCAGGTAGCCTCCTCTGCTGATGAGTTGGACCAATGGATAAGGAGTTGGTGTACAGAATGATCACCTCTGATTAAATCCATGGAATCCAGAACTGCAATGGGAGTAACAATGATCTGTCCTTCATGATCAACCACTGGAAGTGTAGGAGAAGGAATGTGAGAAGCACCAATTTTCTTCTTAAGTTTTGAAACATGAAACACTGGGTGAATTCTAGCCTCTGAGGGTAACTGAAGTTTGTAAGCAAGTGCACCAATCTTCTGAATGACAGTGAAAGGGCCATAATACTTGGCAGAGAGTTTGAAGTTGCTTCTGAGAGAGATTGAAACCTGTCTGTATGGCTGCAATTTGAGATAAACTGAATCTCCTACTTCAAAAACCCTGTCAGTTCTCTTAGTATCAGCAAAATGTTTCATTCTTTCTTGTGCCTTGGTGAGTGTGTCTTTAAGAAGCAATAGCATGTTCTCCCTCTGAGTAAGATATTTCTCCACTGAATCAACTGCAGTAGTGACAGAGGTGGGAAACGCCAAATGAGGAGCTTCATAACCATAAATCTCCTTAAATGGAGACATCTTCAGGCTGGTGTGAAAACTAGTTTTATACCACAATTTTGCTAAATCCAACCATTGCATCCAATTCCTAGGTTGTTGCCTGGTCATGCATAGTTTTCAAGGCAGGCATTGAGTCTCTGAGTCTGCCCATCTGTCCGAGGGTGATAAGCAGTACTCAGCTTGAAAGCAGTACCCAAATGTTTGAACAAGTCCTGCCAAAAATTACTAGTGAAGATCTTGTCCCTATCTGAGACAATAGAGGCAGGTAAGCCATGCAGTCTGACAATGTGATGCATAAAAGCTTTGGCTACTGATGAAGTTGTATATGGATTTTGCAGGGGTATAAAATGGATTTACTTTGTAAACCTGTCAACAACCACCAAAATTACTTCCTTCATGTCACTCCTGGGTAAGCCTTCAATAAAGTCCATGCTGATATGCTGCCAAGCATGGTCTGGAATTGGTAAAGGTTGAAGCAAACCTGCAGGCCATGTGTGTTCTCCCTTATGTCTTTGGAAAACATCACAAGAAGATACCAGGGTAAAAATCTCAGTTTTCATGCCAGGCCAAAAGATATGTGTTTTAGTTCTCATATAGGTGGCTTGAATGCCAGAATGGCCACCAATTGCAGATGCATGTGTTGCCAAGAGAATGGATTGTCTGATGTTGTTGCTACAACCAATATAAATTCTATTCTTGTATCTCAGAATTTCAGCATGATAAGTGTAATTGGGGCTGGAATTTGGAGCTACAAGCAGCTGAGAAATAAGTTGTTGAGCCCCCTAATCTTGAGCATAGCTCTAGATGACTTCTTGTTGCCAAAGTGGCTTAGATATGGTGATGCTAGAGCAAGAGCTGTCATTGTGATGCCTTCTAGATAAAACATCAGTTACCTTGTTCTCAGTTCCCTTCTTATATTGGATATCATAAGTATAGCCCAGTAATTTCATAAGCCACTTTTGTTGGATACCTGTAGTAATTTTATGTTCTAAGAAGTATTTTATGCTTTCTTGATCAGTCTTGATGATAAAGTGATGGCCCAGTAAATAATGCCTCCACTTGGCAACTGCAGAGCCCACAACTATCAGTTCTTTTTCATAAGTAGAGAGGCCAAGTGACTTAGGGCCAAAAGGTTTACTGAAGAAGCATAAAGGTCTGCCTTCCTGCATAAGTACTGCTCCAATGCCAGTGGCACAAGCATCAGTCTCTAAGATAAATGGTTTAGAAAAATCTGGTAAAGCCAGAACTGGAGTAGTAGTCATGGCTAGCTTCAGAGAGTTGAAGGCTTGAGTAGCAGCATGTGACCAAATGAAAGCATTCTTCTTAAGAAAATCAGTAAGAGGTTTACTAAGCACTCCATAGTTTTTAACAAACTTTCTATAGTATCCAGTGAGGCCTAAAAACCCTCTGAGTTCTTTAATGTTAGAAGGTGTTGGCCATCTAGTCATAGCAGAAATTTTAGCAGGATCATCCATAACCCCTTGAGCAGTAATGATGTGTCCCAAATATTCTAGAGTTGGTTGTGCAAAACAACATTTGGAGAGTTTGGCATAAAGCTGATGTTGTCTCGGTAAAGATAAAGTCAGTTATAAATGTTTAGCATGAGTCTCCATATCAGGACTGTAAACTAGAATGTCATCAAAGAAGACAAGGATGAATTTCCTCAAGTAAGGTTGAAAGATGTCATTCATCAAAGCTTGAAAGGTTGCTGGGGCATTAGTGAGGCCAAAAGGCATGACTGTGAATGCATAGTGGCCATGATGGGTCCTAAATGCTATTTTGTAGATATCAGCTAAAGTGACTCTAATTTGATGATAACCTGATCTCAAATCAATTCTAGTAAAGACACAAGAGCCAAATAATTCATCCAAGAGTTCATCAATAATTGGGATTGGAAACTTATCTTTTACAGTGATGATGTTGAGTTGCCTGTAGTCCATACAGAATCTCCAGCTATTGTCTTTCTTCTTTACTAGAAGTATGGGAGAGGCAAATGGGCTGTGACTGGGCTGAATAATCCCATTTTGCAACATATCTTGAACCATATTTTCAATAACCTCCTTCTGAATATAGGGGCATTTATAGGGTCTCTGCTTAAAAGGAGTTGAATTGGGCACGAGGGGAATGGAGTGGTCCAATAACCTTTGGGGTGGAAGTGAGGTAGGCTTAGATAAAACATCTTGAAACTGATGTAAAATGTCAGAGATAACTGGTGGTGGAGGTTCTTGAGGAGGAGTAAGGGAGACTTAATATAATTTCCCTATAACCCCATGAGAGTTCTTCTTAAAGAACCCTTGTAATTCAGTTGTGTCCATCATTTTGAGAGTGGGAGTTGAATGAGTAACCACTAAAGTGATCTTTTGCCCCTGGTGCATGAAAGAGATACTCAATGTGGAGAAATTAAGAAGAATATCCCCTAATGTCTTGAGCCAATCAGCTCCCAGAACAACATCACAACCCCCCAATGACAGGAGTCTTAAATCACCAATGAAGTCATGATTCTGCATTTTCCAGTGTAAGCTAGTATAGATTCCTGAGATGACTGTCTTGTCTCTATTTGCTACAATGACCAACAAATTGGCAGTAGGCTGAATAACACACCCTAGTGATTTGGCCAAATCACTATCAATGAAAGCCGTGAGTACCTTTGCCCGGTATCAATTAAGATGGAGATTGCTTGATGGTGAACAGTACCAGGGATTCGAATGGTTTCTCCAACTGCATGACCTGTGAGGGCACGGAGAGATATTTCCATGTCACTTTCTAAATTAGGAGTGTCTTCTGGTGGAGCCATTTCTTCTTCATGTTCACTGCACTCAGCTTCGGAGTCTTCAGTAACCATTAAGAAGAGTTGTTGTTTTTTGCAGAAAGGCCCAGGTTTATATACTTCATCACAGTTGAAGCACAATCCATCTCTCTTTCGCTTCTGCATTTTTTCAGGTGTTAATCTCCTAATAGGAATCTGAGATGGTAATTGTTTTGGGGGGTTGATGGCAGTGGAAGTAAGGGAGGGAGAGCCACAGGCTTGGGTGGGTAATTTGGTGTGTTGGTGTTTGAGAAAGGGTTAGAAAAAAAATTGTTGGTTGGCCGGTTAAATTTCTGTTGGTTGGAAAGATTATGTTCTTGCATTCTGGCTAGGGAGAAGGCCTGCATCAGATTGGATGGTTTGAACATACTGACTGGGTACTTTATGTCATCCCTCAACCCTCCAATGAAGCTCATGACAAAGTAATGTTCATTCAGCATCAGATAATGTCGATACAACAAGGCTTTAAGGTTCTCAAATTATTCAAAATAATCTTCCACGGTAGTGGTTTCAGACAATTTATTGAAATTCCCTAAAATATTTTCATTAGAAGGATTTTCAAATCGAAAAGAAACAAGTTCAGCAAATTCATACTTAGAAGTGATGGATCTACTCGTTTGTAAGTTGGTCAACCACATATCTGCTTTTCCCTCTAGATGCATAGCCGCCATGGTAACCTTCTGACTTTCATCTCTGATGTTGTTGAGGAAGAAATAACGATCGCATTTTTGAATCCATCCTTTAGGATTTTCTCCATCAAATCTGGGAAAATCTATCTTTGGCATCCGAGGGTTATAGTTGGACTCCCGATTCCCCTGTGGTAGATTAAACATGGAACCTCCTTAGTCAGAATTATTTGAGTATTGTCCTTCTCCATTTGTATCACGATGATCTTCAGATCTTTTACTAGGATGAGTTTCCATAAGTTTGAGGAAGTCATCTTTAGTTAATAATGAAGATTTGAATTCTCGATCCTGTGTTGAAAACTTATCTATTCTGTCATTGATATTATCTATTTGATCTTTGAACGAAGTTTCCAGTCGACGTAATTCTTCATTCACTTCTTTGATTGTTAGATTCTTCTCCCCACCCATGATAGGAAGGTACGGCTGCTGGTACGAATTGTTGTGTAACCACAACAAATTAACACCCAAATTAAGATTAAAGAAATTTGATTCAACGAATCATCCTTAAGAAAGAGAGATTTGAAGAAATAAGCTAAACTACATTCCTTGAACAAACCCCAAAACAGTTCTTACACATTTAAAACCCTCACTAATCAAGAGATGAGGACAAGGACAAACGGATGGAGGACAATTGTCACCATCCCACCGGCTACGGCTAACCCAATCCTACACAAGGATAAATACACCATGTTACAGTTAGGTACCACCAACAGGTTTGGTACACCCCATATAGGTACAGCCCACAGACTAACTCAGTAAAAGGGAGGTATATGACAATAACCCTCCCATGAAACAATCCTTGTTGCTACATGCACCATTCTGAATAAATTTTATATAAATATACTGAATTGCTCAATACATGTGTAAGTAGAGAGGCTTAAGCTCTCGTTACTTTCAAATGGATATGTTTATTTGCATAATAACAACACATTAAATACTGGGTTTCACAATTTTAGCCCTGAACTAAAAACCACCATTAACAATGATCATGTGAAAATCACCGAGTAACATCTTACATGGTTTGTGTGATACAATCATTTGGTGTAGACTTGGAATGTTTCTTTATGATTATTTCGATAACTTGAAAATTGCTTTGATGCTAATAGTGTGTGAGAACGGCTGTTGTCATCCTCTAAGAAAGTTTCAATGATTGAAATAGACTTTATAACACTTAACCAACATTGGATTATAAACATGTTATACACTCTTGCATATATGTAATCCATGTTCGGGAACCATAGTATGCATACCCGTATGCTACATATTGGTTTGATAAGTCCGGGAACCTAAGTACACATACCCGTACGCATACTGGAGTAAGGTTCAGGTCCGGGAAATTCTGTTGGGTTTGGAGGTATGTGTACCCGTTCGCATACTGGCGAAAACCAAACTTGGTCCGGCTACTTTAGTATGCGTACACGTTTGCATACTTGAGTGGTTAAAGTTCTAAAATCGGTTGTGACATGAACCAATACATTTATATAATAAGGAATGTATTCTTTGCAAACCGTGGTTATAATGTTCATGAACTGATTCGAGTAAACCGATTTTGCTTCAATTGTGTTCTTGTATACTTCTATGAGAATAAAGCAATTGAACAACTCTTAACTAGTTTCATTTGAGTCATTTGAACTAGTTATGGTTAAGATGAATAAGGTTGATATGAGAGTGTTCATATAGCTAACCTCGGTTAATTACTGTTGAACCAACCTAGTGCACATGTTCAGGTACGGTTACTCAAACCTAAATGAAGGTACATTTCATTTGTGTATAACAAGCTAAGTTCGATCTAACGGTTGAAAGATATTAGCTTGAATCTAATCAGGTTTTCATCTAACGGTGAATATTGAATGCTTTGTTACCAAGGTAACTTAATGAAACAACCTATCATTTCATCTACACAAACCAACACAGTGTTTTCAAGGATTTTATCTTAAGATTCAAAACTCAGAAATCAAAACTTATTGGGATTAGTTTGGATATTGATGATGCAGATAGTATAAAAGTTTACAAGATTTTAGTTGACAATGATTTCATAGTGTATATGAATGAAACCAGAACTAAACCTTCTGTTGATGCTTTCTTATTTGAAGCTGCTCACAAGTTCATGACCTTTGATAAGGGGAGAGGAAGGATGAAGGAAGTTTTGAAGGCGACTCTTAAGACCAAGAAAGAGCTCAACCTTAAGACTTCATCTGCTGGGAAATCTGAATTTGCCGAAGCTCTATAAGACCTTGAAGGAGATAGAAAGAGGATGAACTCATCATTTTAGATCAAAGGTGCAAGGATCAAGTCTTGAAGCAATTTCTGAAGCTTCTAGCAGTTATGGAGAACTGATGTAGGTTCCTATTGATTTCTGTAGTTGAGAAGTGATTATGTTATTGGAGGAAAGTTAAGAAGATTAGATTTTAGGTTATTAAGTATTTTTGATTCAGTTTTAAAGTTTCATGCTGCAAGGGATTCGATAGGCTGTTCTTTATTTTGGGATTTTATGGTTTATTTTAGATCTGTAATGGAGATTATTCAAGAACAACAAGGGATTTGATAGGCTGTTCTTTATTTTGGGATTTTATGGTTTATTTTAGATCTGTAATGCATTATCGTATATATGTTCTTCACCTTAACTTTTCTCATATATTGATAATTTCCTTGCGTATTTTTTTTTTTTTTTTTCATATAATCTCGTTTTCGAATCCTTACAATAGGTTGGTGGGTAGCCTGGCCACAAGCTGGGCACCAACACCCTTTTGGATAGCTAAACCTATTCTATAAAAAAGAGTACCGCCTATCTTATAATTAGCGTCATGATTCGATATACAATTCTTCAACCTCTTCAAGAACATGATCGTTTCTTCACCCAGTTCACTGAAGTCGATAAAGCTAAAACACCAAACCCATAGCCATGAAGGTAGCACTTGTCTAGGTATTTAACTTGTTTACGCTTTGTAGCCCTAGATATGGCATGGCCGGGTATGAAAGTACGAACTCCCCCGCCAGTGAATGGTGAAACACCAGTAACATCAAAACAGACATCCTGACCGTTCTCCCAACCATGAACAAGGATATGCAGGTCTTAAGGAAGTATCGTTATCCGATAAAAAACCAAGCTCTACCTCCTTCCTTGCATGTACCCCGGCCTTGTAACAAATGTGGAATATACATCCCTCACAAGGTCGTGGCGGAATTTGATACCGACATCATTAGCGCAATGCAAAGCATGGTCACCGAAGATATCCATCTTTTTGTTACAACTAGAGCATGAACTATCTTCCCGAAAAGAGGTATGCCCAATCTATAACTCAACACGGACCTAAATTGACGAGGTCCTAGGCTTTGATTTAAACCACTAATTGGAATCGCCTTAAGAAAATCTTGAGCATGAGTCATCCTGTTACTTTGCCATAAAACGAGAATCGAGTGGACATAATGAAGTTTGACGGAATATTCTTCTTAACAACATCAAAATATAACACTGCCAGAGAACGCATGGGATGGGGGGCAATATTATTGAAGTTGAAGGTAGAAGAAGACAATCCACATACCTCAAGGAAGCTATTCAAAGCCTGCTGGAAACACTTGCTTGGCTCGTGAGTGGAGGACAGATTAAGCATGGTCTCTTGTAAACCCCTAGTCTGGAAACAAGAGGCTATATAACAATAGTGTCCAGTATCTTCCATGGTGTAAACCCCAAGACCGCCTTCTTTCATTGGCAAGGTGGCCAAACGCTGTTGGAGGGGTCCGAAGCCTGCGCCATCTCCTGTGACAATGTGTCTCAAAAATTGAAACAAACGCTGATCAAAAGAGATTTAGCTTGAAGCAAAGCCGGAGGGTTGGCGGTTCTCACAAGCAAAATATAATCTGGACACCCGGAGCAGTGCGTAACGAAGAAGCTCGCTTTGAGGATCTTGTAGTTTCTTCACACGGTATCCATTAGATAAATTGTTTTGTCCACTCTGCTTTGAACTATATCGGCTGCAGAACCGAAGATCTAAGCTAATTGGTCCACCCAACAGTTTTGACCCCTCTAGACGGTCTACCGATAGCCATTTTAGGAAACAAATTACAGCTAAAATCCTAGGGTCGACAACGGCCGGAAAATCTCGGTTTTCTTGATGTTTAGATGCAGCCCTCTACTTCCACCTTCGATAGAATGATGCTCAATGCCTTCGACACCTCCAACGTATCGCCTACCAATGTGCCATCATCCAAATACCACGCTTGTAGGTCAAGCTTGCATTGCGAAGAAATCATGCTTACAAGCGGATGTAAAGTGCAAATAATAGGGGACCTAAAGGGTCACCTTCTTCGAACTCCCAAGGACGAAGATAGAGTGGATTCGTTGTAGTAAAGTCTTGCGGTGAGCATAACAAAACTCCACCCACTGGAAATACTTGGGCATCCGCCGTACTTCCATGATCATGGTGGTCCTGTCCACTAAATTAAAAGCATTGGTAAAATCAACTAACATCATGGTCATGTTGTCCGAGTCCCCCTTTCGTCTCAAGTAACCTATTGGCTGAATGTAAAATGGCTTCTCCTCCACATGGGATGCCCACTCCGAATTGGTGATCACCTAAGTAGGATGCCATTTCTTTACCCACTGAAATTGCCGCCAACTTGGAGCACATCCTCCTCCAAACAGTGCCAACTGCAATTGGCCTCAATCCCCCACCAGGCTTGAGCAAAGGCGTTAAGGGGGCACTAGCCATAAACTCTCCCAGAACATTCGGGCACCTGCCTGCCAACCATAAGTTAACCACACTGGATATAGACGTTAAGAGGTCATGCGAGCAATCATGCTGCATTGCACCACTAAGAGCATCCGTCAAGTGTTGAGCTCTCAGACCGTCCCTGCCACAAGAAGTCCCTCTAGGAAGCTCCTAATCGCTCCCAAGACACCTTTGTGACATTCACATAAACAGTAGACACATTGTTGGTCGATGGTATGCATGGGGGAGGGAGCTTGAGGGTGCTTAAGCCTCGGTTCATGGAGTGTGCAGTGTGGAAGGGCGACACCATTAGAAGAGAGAACGCGTATGGCAGCCGCGTAGTGCCCCGAGCTTAGCTTTCGTTTACAAGCACAGGATTAGATTTTTTACTCTTGGTGCCAAGATTAGCTTGTCTTCGCTCATGCCCCGATGTTACCAGCAATTTCCGAGCCAAATTAAGGCAGCCATTTGTCTCCCTCCACTGAATCAAAGCCCGATTTATACTAGTAGCCTGTAATCTCTTTCTATTACCAGACCTCCCTTCATTACTATTCTTAGGGGTGTACAACGTTAGAGTGCAGATTGGCAAAAGCAGCAACTGAATCCAAGATGTTAAATCCGTAGGCTTAGCCAATACCTTGTCTATAGTTGCTTTCAGGGTGCGGGAGAAGATGAGCCTGCACTGTGGAGGAATGCTGGCAGTTGTTGTAAAATGTTGCTTAAAAATTGCATCCAGCAAATCCAAGGTTAAGCCGTTCGCTTCCTCAACAGCTGCACCACCTATAACCAGGGTACAGAACAAGGTTTCACAATGCCATGAATCGAAATTCCACATTATTGCCATCAAGGGGACTGCAATAGCGTCATTGTGTTCTCGACAGGACGACTCCATGCCCGAAGGTGCATACATTCACTACACAACCACATCGCGTAGTTTGTTTTAGACCAACCTCCCAAGCATCATATATGTCCGCACTATTACCAATACGTTATTCGCAATTACCCTTGCTCTCATTTGAAGCAAAATGCCGATCATTGATATGGCTAATAAGCGAACCACAGTGAAGCCTCTACCCTAACCCCATCTCGGCAACCATCAAAGTCCCTAAAGGACAATGAAAAATTGAATCATCTAAGGGAGTAGCACCGGTGAAGATAATGGTGACTCTGGAATGGTGAAGCAGATGATCGCTCCCTTTCCATGACAGAAGGGGAAGATGTTGAGCTCAACTTAAGCCCTGTGATGAAGCACTGGTGGTTCAGGAGATTCAACAAACACCTTATGTGCGTCAAACTTGTGCAACAGTTACTACTGAAAATGTTTAACCCAATTGATTCCCTCCCCAAGGAATCACAACACAGATAACCTGAAAATAACAATTTCACCCTGGGTATGATGAGGAACAGGTGATGAAAAACTTCACAGACTTACCGTTAACTAAGCCTTCGTAGCAAGGAACCGGGAGAAATATCGATCGGATAGAGGTATCAGAATCACGAAAGCAGAATCACGGTGGAAGAATCAAGGCAACAGAATCACGATGGAAGAATCAAGGCAACAGAATCACGATCGGATAGAGGTACCAAAGCAAATGTTAGATTCGTGACTCAAGATTCGTGACTCAAGATTCGTGACTCAAGATTTGGGGAATTAAATCATATGTTAGATTCGTGACTCAATAGATTCGTGACTCAATAGATACGAAGAAAAATAAAATCTAAAGAATAATCTTAAGGAAAAATGCGATAGATTTTATGAAAAACTGAGTTATGATAATGCATTATCATACAGTATGCATGATAATGCATTATATGAAAAACTGAGTTAAAAAGTTAATGGAAAAACTGAGTTAAAAAGTTAAAAACAAAAAAATTAACACTTTATCATCACCGTCTAGAAATTTATGCAGGGTACTTTGATGATCAAAAAGGGTTTTAGGGTAATCTTGGTGTAACAAATGAACTCTTTATCAGACTGTCAAAAGTGTACCTAGAGCATTAATGGCAGCACAGCGGGGTTTATTTATATAGACTTTGGAGTAGGGTTAGTACCTACTAACTATAGTTGGAGTAGAGTGGTCCTATGGTTTAGAAATTACTAGACAGACACACTAGATTGGTTTGGGCAACTTGGGAAACAAGATGAAAAAGTTACTTCATCCGGGGTTGAAAGGATTATTGCTTCTCAATTAGGTGTAATTCATGGATATGGTTTGGCCTATTTATAGTTGTTTCGGTTAACCGTTTTGTTCTGATTTTTTGCTTGATTTTTTGCTTGATAAGACAGTGGCCGGTCCTGATATTTTTGTGGGCCAAGCAAAATTAAAATTTGTGGCCCTCGATGGACAAGCCAAAGTTTTTTCTTTTTCTTTCTAGAAGAAGCCTATTATTTGAGCGGTAGGGGATGGGATTTTGGGAACTTTAAAATACTAAGTGAAACCTAAATGTTATTGGGGAAGATCAGATTTATGCAAAAGTTTAAAAATAACCTCAATAATTTTAATTTATTCTCCTCCTGAAAGTGAAACCCCCCCCTCATTTTTCTTCTTTTTCTCTATATTTTCCGTCTTCTTCCTTTCTTCTTCCATTCTTTGTTATTAACGATTAATCGTCGATTCAAAAAAAAAAATCGTCGTCAATTAAACTCATTCTATAAAAGCATGAAACCTAATGAAAATCTAGGTCAATCTTCGTCGAATCAACCTCCTCCTGAAGCAGAGAAACCAACTTCATTAAATGAAGTAGAAAGTGAAGATCAAGAAGAAGTGAATGAAGGAGATGCACCAGCCGCCGAGACTCCTGATATGACAGCAATAAGGTTTGAATTGAAAAACCCACTCTTTATTTAAGCTTTTTATTGATCTTTCAGTTGGTTTCGAAGATTTTTGGTCTGAAAAAACTGTTTCTGAAAATGCTTACGGCTGGGAGTTCTTGTATTCCCAGCCGTAAATAGGTCTCATGGATGGGATCTATTGTTTTCCCAGCCGAGTATATGTATCACGGTTGGGATAACTACGAACTTCCAACCGTTTGTAAGTGTTACGGTTGGATATATAAGAACTCTCATCTGTAACATAGTCGATGCATACGAGATTGAGAAATCCCATCCGCAACAAGTTATTTACGGCTGGTACTAAGTGGATAGCCACCATATCCATACATATCCCGTGTATTTTATAACATGAAAAATTATCACAAAATTGGTCAAAAAGGCCAAAATCAACAATTCCTGGGTGAAAAAGACACTTAGGTTTTGATACTGTTTAAATAGCCAAAAATTAAAAAGATACTGTTTAAATGGACAAAATTGTAAAAATAGGCAGGATGTAACCAGTTTCATCCTGTCTATTTTCAAATATTTTTTTCTTATTTTTATTTTACACAGGATGTATCCAGTTTCATCCTTGCTATTTTTTAAGTATAAGCCAGGATGAATCCAGTTTCATCCTTGCTATTTTTTTTTGGCTATTTCACCCGTACTTTTTTTACTCGTCCATTTGAACCGTGTTTTAAATTTTTTTGGACAAATGACCCATTTTCTCAAAAATTATTTAGTGTTCACTTATGTCATTAGATAATGGATATTCTTAAAACTATTTTTTTAATTATTTTTTTTTGGAGGATTTTTAATTAATTATTGATAATATAAAAAATATGTGTAGTTTGATAGGCATATTTATATTCGTTACGTAAGTGCTTTAAAATACTATTTAATAGTATAAAGTTTTTAGATATCCATCATACAATTTGAAACATAAATCAATTTTGAATTTTAGTAATTGCTATCCATAAGGATATAACATCGTTTATCTAGGGATGGAAGGAGTATTAGTAAATAGGATAAGATGAGAGTATTTACTCACCGCAGTTAGTTTTATATATGCCACGCTGGGTTGCACCGTTTTTTGAGTCGTGTCCATGTCCGATTTGCGTCGGACACAGGACGCGTATTGGATGCTGACCCGACGCGTGTCCGACGCACCAATATGGGCGTCCCGCACGCGTCTTCTTTGGACGCACCGATGATTCGAGTTTAAAGCATTTTTTTTTAATTTTCATTTAAACTTCTTCCTTTATTTTTACTATTATTAAATAAATGAAGAAAGACAAACATTTAGATCAATCATTTAAGTCTTTATTAGGGTTTTGTAATTGGAAATAACATCACATATACCTTTGGTTGAGCATATGTTGTTCTAAAAATGCATTTTGATTGTGCCATGTGTTTAATAATGATTGATTGCTTGACCTTCGACGTGTATAAATAAACGATTTCTCATTTTCTTTTGAAATTTATACATATGTAGCATTATTTTCTCATTTTTAGGATCGAAACTCTTGATTTTGCTATATAAAACATAATTGTATATATAAAAAATATATAAATAAAATATGTATATACGTGTCCGCGTCCCAGTATTTTAAGACTTTTGTAGTGTCCGCGTTTGTAGTGTCCGCGTCGACGCGTCCGCTGTGCAACCCAATTGCATAATGAGGACTAAGGGTGCACACGGTACGGTTCGGCTCGGTTCTTGTCGAGGCCGAGTACCTGTACCTCCCTAGCCTCGGTTCCAAAATTTGGACCGTGACTGCACCTTTGTACCTCGGTTAGGTACCATTCGATACACATACACGGTACTAGGTACGGTTCCGGTACCAACTCGGTACTTTTTCAAGGACCGAGAGAGTACACTTAAACTGGAATTTTTAACCTAAATGAAACTGGAATTTAACCTAAATTCCTGTGGAATCAACTAGGGTCTTGGTTTTGTGTGTTATTGCATTTCTTTCCTTACGGTGAGAGGACACTTTACGGTTTACAATTAGCTCAAGTTTGCAAGGCATTTAGACGAATTTTCATTAACAAAACATAAATTAAAGCAATGAAATCAACTAAAACTCATATTTACTCATATTTAAAAGAAACTAACATTCGATTTCCATTAATTCATCACCAACACATTTGGTTTTCGGCTCCAACATCTCATTACACCGGAAGTTAGAAAACACGAAATTAAAGCGATGAAAGTAACTTAAATCTAAACGAACCTAAGCATTCCATTCATCAACAACACATTTTAGTTTCCATACTCCAACATCTCATTACACCCAAAACTAAAGTAAAACCCACATTCACAAACACTTTCAGAACTCACTATTTTGTTTTTTCCCCTTTTTTTTTACTCCCTCCGTTCCGATTTACTTGACGTTGTAGGATTTTTCACGGATATTAAGAAATATCAGAGAGAGTAAAATCTTTCCAATAATACCCATATTAATTCCTACATAAAGAGTTAAATAACCTAGTTTTGTGTTTCTAGAATATAGGGAAAGTTATCAATCCCATAGTAATGTACTTGGGATGTACAAGATTGAGTATATATCCTCCATGAGGTATATTTAAATATTATAGAGTAATTGTTTTTGGTTGATTACTATGAGAATTAAGTCTCTGGTGTGATTCCAAAGAAGGGATAAATTAGTAAAAATTGGGAAAAAAACTAAAACTATCATCTAATTTGGAACACAAAAGAAACCCTAAAAAAGCAAGTAAAATGGAACGGAGGGAGTACAACTTTC
Organism: Papaver armeniacum; assembly: GCA_023531295.1. Taxonomy (NCBI): domain Eukaryota; kingdom Viridiplantae; phylum Streptophyta; class Magnoliopsida; order Ranunculales; family Papaveraceae; genus Papaver; species Papaver armeniacum. The sequence goes on from JAJJWW010011127.1 coordinate 756,093, forward strand.
CACATCTAAAACCTAAAAACATGAACCTAACCAACACCTCACCCCAGATCTACAACTGCTACTCACTTTCCATGATGAATCTTGCCTCTGAGCTTAACACCGAGAACTCTCTCAAGTGGCAGCTTCTCCATCTGCTATTGACAAAATTTGTTCGCTCAGAGCCTCAGAGAGGTGTGGTGTTCGCAAAGAAGATGAAAAAAGAAAAAGAAAAATAAGAAACCTTAGTAATTTTTCTATATATACCGGCACCATCAGATACTCAGATTAATCCTTAAATCTAACGGATATTACTACTCGGTACATTCGGTCAGGGGTACGGGCGAGATAGGACCGTGTGAATCGTACCTCCTAGCCTCGGTTCCTATATTTTGGACCTAGGTACATGTACCCCCTTCCTCGGTTCGGTACAAAAACAGGTACGGTTCCACCGGTTTCGGGACGGTCCGCCGGTCCGGCTCGGTTCCTGTGCACCCTTAATGAGGACTAAGCTAACTGAGAGTCCGATGGAAAAAGAAACTCTATTTTGAAATCGGTAATGCAAAGTAGAAATCTCTAGGGGTTTGTAGGGAACAGCTTCCAAATCCAAATCTTGTCAGTAGTGTGTACTTGGCAGGGCCGATCCTCCTCCTTATTGGTCTATCTTCAGTAAATTATCATCAAGCTCAAGCATAGTAAACTAGTACTAGTATATCGGGGAAGATTCTGAAATCGGCGGAAGAAGTTAAACCTACGGCTGTTGCTTGTGAGATTTGGTCTATTGAATCTGTTTTCCGGACGATGTATTGAAGATGAAAAAAATTGGTTTTATTATTTCTTTGGTTTCAGTCCCTAATCATCTTCTAATGATATTGACGAAAGGTAGCAATTCTATAATGCGTGAGCATCAATGGGAGATAAGGCAATCAGTAGAATTAGAATCATTGGGTAAGTTTCTCTTATCAGTTCCCTGTTTGCATTTTTGTTACTGTTGAAATCGATCTTACTATATATATACATACACAAATTCATTAGCACTATGAAATTCGGGTGTGATTTGAGGAAGGGGATTAGTTTGTTGTGAGTATTATAATTGAGGGGGGTTCCAACCCAAAATAATGTTAATTCAATTATAATGTAAGCTCTCTGCTACTTCCTTCTGTGAAAATTGTGTTTGGAAATGTGTTGTTTTTTAGATTGGTTGGAGCTAGTAGACTAGAGGAGATTATCCATGTAGCCACCACAAACTTACTGGTCAGTTATATGAAGCAGCTGCAACCTAAGATATAAAACAGGAAGGATTCATTCACTAGGCTATTCAAGAATCCTAGTGAATTTACTGTCGAAAGAAACCGATTTTACTTCCCTGAAGGTGCCTCCGCTGCAATTACCTTGAGTGGCAGTAACAAGTACCTGCAACATATAGGAATGTTGAAAGGGTCACCTTACATCTCAAGGTTAGTTCATCTCCTACATGGGCATATTCCAGCATGGTCTGTTGTGTTTTCATTGTTTCACTTATTTCATGTTACTAAGTTGCGGCCGATACATTGGTCATCTATAACTGAGTTGTGTAGTTTCATGATGCAATGCTATGTCATCTGGAACTAAGGTATGTGCAATCTTATGGTTTAACAATCTGCAGTGTGAACGATGGAATATGCACATCGTTGTGGGAAAGGGGTTTGGATATCATGTTTGTTTGCAAAGGGTACACAACTGTCTATCTTGGTGTGAGACTCTCCGCTCTATTTGCACTTGGTGCAGGGTAGGGATTGATTGGCTGGTGAATGGTTAAAAGTGGTGTAGAGGTAAGAAGCATCATCCAGAACAGAGTTCAACTTTCTTAGATTGTTTTGTTTCAAACCGTTTTTTTTCCCCACCAATATGTTGGCATTGTCGTTTTTGTTTTAGTTGAACCAATAGTTTTTTCCCCAACTAGTCTGTGGAAGAAACAATTATATACCTGTCTAAGTAAGAACCAACTTCTGAATATGTGCAGCCAAGAGCAAGACCTTAACGCCTTGCTGCTCATCTTCCGTTAGCATTTGGTATATAGTGTGTGGCCTTCTCTGAACTGCTCTTTCAGTCGTCACGCATGAACCACCTAGTCATACTGTAGCTTGGGTTCGTGAGGCTGCTGAAATTAGGAGTTTGTGGGGCTGCTAAAATTAGGAGACTTACATTTCTGTACAGCTTTGTTGTTGGAATCACTGCCATTTCAGTAGCCTTTGCTGCAAGGAATGATGCAGTACCAAGAAATCTCTGCTATGTTCTGTTTTTATGTTTTATAATTGTATATGATGGATGAATCTAGCTTGCACAAAAAACATGCCAATTTAATGAACATATTTTTTTGGCAGGGTCATGCTTTTAACACTTCCCCAAGATGGGGGATACATGAATTCCAGAGATATCTTGAGTATGGAACCAATAACGCGTAACTTTTTCGAGAATACTGCTCCTGTGCAGGTAACTCTTCCTTCGCCTCAATCACGAAGTATACTAATGCCAGATACTTGTATTACATAGTCATTGTTGTTGCATGTTTGTGCTACATCTGTGCATATCATATCTGAGGCAGGCCAATAAGATTATATAATTTATATAGATTAGAACAATTAACAAGGGACTCTCACAGCTTCTTCTGCAATAGTGTATATAATACATAACTATACCTGGAAATTGTTGGTGAAATAATACAAAGAAGGATAATTTACTTCGACATCTCTTAAAAACTGTACGATGTTTTTATCAGTTTTTAGGTCTGCTTTTTTGTTTTCAATACATTACATTTTATAGATTGGTCATCGTATTCTTGCAACTGCGACGCTGCTACCAATTGGCGGTTTGTGGTGAGCTACACAAAAAATGGACATACATCATACTATAGGCTCATTACTGGGGACTTGGGAGCACAATTGGTATGGGAGCTCTTCAGGTATCTGTTTAATCTTCCTTGTATAGTTTGTTTCCTGGTTTCATTTTATCCTCTAAATCACATTATGAGCCAAAGTTATAGCCTTGATAAGTAGGCCAATTGTGATGGTTATAGTATTCCTTTTGAAGTGCTGCAGGTCACTTGGGAATATCAAGTCTTCTATCATATGTTCCAGTCTCACTTGGCACTGCCCATCAAGCTGGAGCACTGACTCGGTTATCACTTACGATATTTATTGATTTAGAATGCCATCTCCAATCCTTCTAAAATAGTCTGAGCTAGCTTCATGAATTTCAATATCTCACCACTGGTTGTATATTACTCCGTACGAGAGAATTCATGAGTAATCATATTTGGAGCGAGTCCTAGTCTAAAAAGTTGTAGAAGGATACTGAGAGTCTGAGATGGGTGATTTCATTTATTTGTTGCACTGAGAATTATTTAGGAGATTTCCTAAACCGGGTCTACTTCTTAAAACGGTACCGGTTTCCTAGAAACGGATCCTTTTCAGCTCAACTCTACTATTTATATAGTTGTGGTTTTAAGGTACCAAATCAGAATAGTGCGGGGGATTGACTAGGTTAAAAATATATTTTTTTTTCGTAGGGTGTTTTTTATTTTCTTATCGATGGAGGATCTTCCCGAAGATATGATATTAAAGATCTTTACCCATCTTCCTCCGGAGCCACTTTTCAAGTGCAAACTTGTATGCAAAAAATGGGAAAATATCCTCCTCTCACACAAAAAAGTGGGTATTCTCTTCTTGTTTGGATCATATTGGGAAAGAAACCTTCGACTTTTCTATGGAGATTATGAGGAGATTTTTGGTAAGATTAATTCTGGAGAGGGGGACTTTTCATTCAGAAGTCTTACAAAGATCAATCATCCAGTCATTAACCGTAGAGAAACCCAACTGTCCGTAGATCAGATGGTTGGTTCTTGCAATGGTTTGGTTTGCCTCCGCGTACCCCATAACGACATCAATGATCCTGTCTACATCTGCAATCCTATCACTAGAGAATACATTAACCTTCCCCGTTTGAAGTATAGATGTGGTTTCGTCGTTAGTGGATTTGGCTACCATGCTTTCAGCAACGAATACAAAGTCATTCGCATCCATTATCGGGGCAGATATAGCTGGTATAGGCCAGTAACCAAAGGAGGATTTGTTGAAATATACACACTTGGGAGGGACTCCGCTGGGTGGAGAAGTCTAGGAGAAGTCACCTACACCTTGAACAAAAGGGGCGTTCTTGCAAATGGATCGTTATACTGGCTTGACTACGATAAAAACAAAATTGTGGCTTTTGATTTGGCGGATGAAATATTCCAATTGCTCCCAGATGTGCCGCAATGTTTCGGTGGGAGCAGTGAGCTTGTAGAATATCAAATCAAGGTGTTGGGTGGGAATCTATGTCTCATTCATTTTGACAGAGGTCGGCAACTGGACATATGGACATATAAAAATAAGCAGAAGAAAACTGATGATAAAGAAGAAGGGAATCAATCTTGTAGTTGGAGTCTGGAATTTCATCTACCAAGTTCTGTTCTTGGCGTGAACGACGTATATGAACCTTTCGCGCTCACAAAGAACAATGAAATTCTAATGTGGTGGAATGGAACAGGTATTTGCTGTTATGACACGAAAACTAAAATTATGAACGAAATGTTGGATGAAAAGTTTAACAAGCTGGGAGATTTTCAAGGGATCCCACATATGAACAGCCTTCTATCAATGAAACCTCTGGGTGGAAAGAATTTAAAGACCGGAAACCACCAAAACAAGAAAAAGAAAAAGCCCAAGTTTGTGGATGATGAGTCTGACAACTAGGACTCAAAACCCATAGGAACGATTTTTTTGGCACCACTATTTTCTTAGAGGGGGCCATCATTTTATTTTTTTAGTAAGTTATTTGAAGTAATCTGAGGACATCTCTTATCCATATATCAACAACCTAAAAACTCAATACCATCCCTCACTCCAGAATAAAAGTAGCACTGGTGCTGCTTACCCCCCCTCCTATTGGCTGGTGAGCGAAACCTCACACTCTCATTGGCTAATTGAGAAACCATTCGTATTCGTCGGATGAAATTTCGTTATATATGTTACGTTGATCTGACAATGTGCGGTGTAGATTGGCTGGATTGGTGGGACACACGCGACGAACGGCCCCCATTGTTTAGAAAAATTGCTATATTAATTTTGTGCATTTATTTTGAAGAGTGGATTCTCGGGCTGTCTTAAAGGCTATCAAGAGTTTCCCCAAAGGCACTTCATGCGGTCGTGATGGTTTACGTGCTCAGCATTTAGTTGATGCAATTAGTGGGGCTGTTTGCTATTGCAGACGATTTACTTGTTTCTATCACTGGAGTTGTCAATCTTTGGTTGGCAGGGCGATGTCCAGCTGGGTTGGGCGAGTTCATCGCAAGCGCACCTTTAACTCCGTTACTTAAACCTGGAGGTGGTATTAGGCCCATTGCAGTTGGTACAGTTTGGCGTAGGTTGGTTTCGAAGGTAGGCTGCTTGTCTCGGTGGGGAAGGATATGTCCACTTATTTGGGGAGATTACCAATTCGGGGTTGGTATTCTATAGGTGGGGAAAGTATTTTACATGCTGTAAATCGTTTATTGGAGTTGCATGGTCATTCGGACAAAATGTCAATGCTTCTTATTGACTTTTCCAATGCTTTCAACATGGTGAGCAGATCTCAGCTCATCAAGGAGGTTCGTCTTCGTTGTCCGGTATTTCTGTGGGTAGAATTTTGTTACTTGAGACCTGCAAAACTCTATTACGACCATTATATTTTATCTTCCGATCTTGGAGTTCAGCAAGGTGACCCTCTCGGTCCCTTACTTTTTGCATTAACACTTCACCCTCTCGTGAAGTCTATTGCTTCTCAGTGCAATCTCGACCTACACGCTTGGTATCTGGATGATGGTACAATTATTGGTGACACTTTGGAGGTCGCTAAGGCTCTGAGTATAATCGAGACTGAGGGACCATGCGAGGGCTTACATCTTAATATCGGGAAGGCGAAGTTTTTGGCCTTCTACGGACCCTAGAAGCACAACCGATGGTGTTTTCTGCTAATATTGGTAGACCATCTAATGGTGTTAAATTGTTGGGTGGAATGGGGTGAGTCTAGATTTGAACTTTATCGGTGACATGATGTTGAGCGGGGGTGAACAAAAAACTTGTTCAATTGATGTCTGCAATCAAGAAACTCAAAGACCCACAAAGTGAGATGTTGTTACTTCGTAATTGCACTTTGGAGTTTCCAGGACTATATTTTGCAATGCGTACTACCAACCCCTGCCGTACCCGCAATCCACACAATGTTGCCCTGTTTGACGATCACTTACTTAAGTACATGAGACTTCTCATTCGGTGATGGTGCGGGGTTTGGTCCTCTTAAACAACGATTAGCTACTTTGCCTATCAAGGATGGTGGACTTGGCATTTACACCATGGGCGACACCCGGCGCCTATTGCTACCTTGCTTCTCGAGTCGAGACTATTTCGATGCAAAAGGTGATTACGGGTAATTCATTCTCAACTGACAAAGGCTCTGCTTATCATTCAGCACTTCAAAAGTTTATTCAGGTATGTGGCTTGCCTTCTACATACTGTATCGATGATACTGCCCCCCCTTCCATGCACTCCCTGGCAGTCACTTATTTTGATGCAGTTAAGAAGCAAATCCCAAACCAATTTTCCTTGAGTACAAGAGATTCCATCTTGTGGCAGTGTAACCGGGTTAAGCATGCTCAAGATTATTTGCTTGCTATCCCAATCAGTGGGCTTAATCAGTGTATTGGACCCCAAACATTTTAGAAATTTGTGCTTTGTTATCGTCTTGGTATTCCGTTGTTTGATGAGAATGGTTTATGTCCAAGTTGTAACAAATCCATGGACATCTTTGGGGATCATGCGCTTCATTGTGCTAAGGATATTGGCCCCAAGTTCCGCCATGATTTTGTTCGTGATATAATCACTGACATTTGTTACAAAGCTGATGTGCCTGCGCGTAAGGAAGTTTCCTTGGGTTTTCTGACAGATGATGACAAGGAGTTGAAACCTGCTGATATTCTTGTGCTCAACTGGGAAAATGGAAAGGATGTTTGTATGGATGTCACAGGTGTTTCACCTTTCACAGGTGAAGGGATTCGCTCTTTCGTCCCTGGGAAAGCCATTGCTAATGCGGTCTCTCGAAAACATGCTAAGTACTTGGACAAGTGTGTTTCACATGGCCATGGTTTGGGTGTCCTAGCTTTTACTACTTTAGGAGAATTGGGTGAGGAAACTTTATGTTTTTAAGCGTTTGAAAAATTGTTTAGTCAAGTAAAGACGCTAGTAGTGGTATTGGTAGTTTTATTTTTCATAGATTAGGCATTGCTATCCAAAGGGTGTTGGAACTGACTTGTTGCTAGGTTACTGACCGAAGCTTTGTTTAATTATTTTATGTTAATTGGTAGTATTTTTTTTTTGAAAATCCAAAAAATAAAAATAACTACTATATTAATTCTCGACATTTATGATTAAAATAAGAATAAATCATATCAACATATTTATGGAATAAAATAATCTTTTATAATTTTATAAAAATCCAAAAAATAAAAAAATTACTATATTAATTTTGGACATTTATGATTAAAAAAAAAAAAATAATCAAATTAACATATTTATGAAATAATATAATTACATTTATAGCTTCATGTAATTATTGTAAAAGATCCAGAGAATTAACAAAATACTACATTATAATTTTGGACATTTATGATTAGAATAAAAAATAAAATCGACGTATTTACGGAACAAAAATAAATGAAGCTATGTATGAGTCGCTCGGTTACCAACTAAGGATGTGTATGAGTCCTAATTTGGGCCAAATATTATAATAAATGAAAAATGAAAAAAATAATAAATTTACGGAATAAAAAAAGATTTATATTTTTTTAATCTTTTAAAAGGAAAAAAATATAGAAATAGCTATATTAATTTTTAGTATTAATGATTAATATCTAACAAAGGAAAAAAAAACAACAATATATAAAAAATACTACATTAATTGATATTTAAATTACTATTTATATTTATGTTAACGATATCCATTAATATAAAAAAAAATCCAATCATTTAGAACGCGAAATTGGGGGATATAAAAACTAATTGGGGGATATAGGAAAAGGACAAAAAAAAGTCCAAATATCAATTCGGGGTCACCCCTTATCTAAGTATTTTTTAAAATCCTAATCTACCCCTCACTAATCAGGTTTAGTGGTTAATAATAATTAGTAAAAATCTTAAGTATTTGTTAAATGATTAGTGTGTATTTGTATTTGGGTGAATGAGATGAGAGTAGAAAGATGGAAAAAAAATTTGAGAGGGAACTTTTTTTGGTGGAAGTGGAGGATGATTGTGAAGAGAGGATTGTTGCTAAGAGGTTGAAAATTTGATTTTTTTTTCTTTGAATCCACCATTGTTGCGGTGAAAAAGCTTGGTGCGGCATGGTATTCAACCAAAAAACCATGCCGGCATTTGTTGGAAATTTTTATAAATTGCCACTATCCAGGGGTTGGGTGCGCCCCCGAGCCCCTCTCGTTACGATTTTTCTGGTTTTGATCTTCAAAACCTTTTTTCTCGGTTTTAATGAGTCTACTTAGGCACGGTTATGTGATTTTCGAGCATCATAGGAACTACTTCCCAGCGCATGGTTTTGCTTAAATTTCTATGCTTAGGAACATGATGAAAAGTATCCGAAACTTCAATTTTTTTCACTTGACTACCGGCATTGATAGATTTCTATCGAGCATCCGGCACCATTTTCCGGCGTGGTTCTTCACCAATTCCGGCATGGTCTTCATCACTTCCGGTGATGTAAAAAAATATTCCGTTTTGAGTTTTTTCTGGTTTTAATCGGTCCACTTAGGCACAAGTAGTTAATTCTCGAGCATGCAGCAAGACGGTTTCCGGCATAGTATGTTGCTTAAATTTCTATCTCAAGGCACATGATGAAAAGTATCCAGGAAACTTCAATTTTTTTCACTTGACTACCGGCATTGATAAATTTCTATTGAGCATCCGGTACTCGGTTCGGCATTGAATGTTAGTTACCAACCATCGGCACTGAGTTTCGCATGGTCTTCATCAATTCGGCATGGTCTTCATCACTTGACATGATCTTCATCACTTACGAATTAAAAAAAAAAAAAAAATTTGTTTCAAAGAGAGGCCGGCGAGAGAAGGAGAAGAGAATTTGAAAGAGAGTGGGGAGAGTTTAGAATTTGAAAGGGAATGGGAATATTTGGGTTTCAAATTCTAACCCGAAAGTGATTAATAAGAAGTGGAGATGGAAATGGGGGATATGATTTTGTTTTTTGATTTTAAGTTTTTGATTTTTATTTTGAGGAAGGGTATTTTAGTATTTTCGCCTCCAAAAGTCACCCCTTAGCACACACCATGGGTTGGGGGAAGTAATTCATATCCCCCAATTAGTTTTTATATCCCCCAATTGCGTGTTCATCATTTACCTGAACACAATCTAACAAGTTCCATTAATACGGTTAATTTACTAATAAAAACAAAACCAATAGTTAATAAAGGATGGAAATCATTCTTCATCCCTATTTCTTTATAACAAACCATATAACTGGATTTAATTCCATAACGATTTTAAAGATTTTATTTGGAACTAAGTTTCTAACATCTATATAAAGAATGCAAATCACTCTTTATTCCTACATAAACCGTACTTTGTGTGAAAAAGGAGGTAGCGAACAGAAGATATCAACTATGACTTTTGAAGAAAATCACAACAAAGGGAAAGCAATGGTAGTTGATTCGGTGGTATGTAAACTTATTCAAATGTCGCAATTTGGATTCATAAAATTCTTTTTTTTTCTCTTATCGATTTTTCTTTATATTAATATGTTGATGTTTTTTTTTTCTCTAATCAATTTTAAAATATATGACGTTTATATGTAGGTAAGAAACATTTGGGAACAATTTATACCCCCTTCAAGCATCTGGTTAGGAATCAGACACAACAGAAAGCCGTGAGGGCTTTGGTTCTGAAAAAATGGAGGTTTGTATACAGAAAAACATGTCAATTATGGAGTTTGGACCTACATATCATTGACCAAGAGGTAAGTTAGTCGACCTCTGTTGCATATTTACAGTAAAAGTTAATTGTTTTTTTTTTAGCCGATTATAAATTAATTATTGATCGGATATAATACAGGGTACTCAAATGCATGCTAGGGTAGGCAAAGATTGTATACAGTTGTTTGAAGAGAAATTCGAGGAAGGAAATGTGTATTCCATTCAGAGGTTTAGCATTGCCAAGCCATCGACCGGTTATAGAATTGTGTCCTTTGAAAATGTAATGTGGTTGAACAGGTTTAGCAAGGTGGAACATCTGAAAGTTGACATCTCGACTTTTCCCCAAGAGATATTTAGTTTCCTTGCTCTGGAGAATATTGGGACTAGAAAAAAATGATACTACGTATTATACATGTGAACAGTCGGAAATAAGAAAAAAACTATTTTTTTTGTTTGGTAAAAACAACAAACATTAACCTCTTCTTATATAATTCTGCATTTGTGATTGGAAGGCTAAATTCCGTGTCGAACGTTGTGTGAAATCGGTTGAAGAATTTGAGAAAGTAAGTGATGTGTTTATGAGGGAGATTATGCTTGAGAATGAGAGGTAAACTACATGGTATCTTATGGGTTTTTGATTCAATAATTTTTTTTGAGTGGATTAGCCTAATGGATTTTTGTTCGTCTTTAGGGGAACTACAATGAAAGTAACCTTATGGGGTGATTTAGTTCATGCTATCAAGGATGGTATATTGGATGGTCATCCAAATGTACACAATAGTGATGATTGTCCTTTGGTACATATGTGAAGGATCATTTGGGTGAGCAATTTTGAAGAAACCATTTGTAGACTAATACTTTTAAGTTATTTATGGAAGTTGCTACCATACGATATGCAATTGTTCATACATATTTATGACGTAATCTTTTTCAACAGTTGTAATTATATATGGAAAGAAAATTTTAAATAAGTGTTTATAAAACTCAGAATATCTAAAAACCTTAGGGCAAAAAAATCTTTAGAGGTCTACTTATGGTAAAAGAATCCCAAACGGCTAGCTTAAATATTTAGTATGTTAAAAAAAATCTTTTTCCTACCTGTATTTCCGAATTAATTTAGGGAATAAAAATCTTTCCATTACTTTGTTATATTTTGTTGCCACGCAAAGCATTTTAATTCCATTTCATTTCTCATTGGTTTCTTTGCAGACGAGTCTCAAAGGCCTATATTAAGGACATTTGACATGGATATTTGTAAAATTAATAATTCTCTTTGTCATCTTAGATATATTCTCTAAACATGTACAAGTATTTTCGATGATGTAGTAATATATAATTATAAACCAGGATGATATTGGCATGGACCATCATTTTCAATTCTATGTGGGGAAAAAAGGATAAATGTTAATATGAAATAGGGAAATAGGAGTAAGGATGAATGTAAATCACAAACAATATTGTTAAGTTATTGTCCTAAGAGCATTCTACTCTCTCTTGGCCTTCCTTTATAAATTTTTCTGATATTTTTGATGGGGTTATGCCAAATTATTGAATTATAGTTTTTTGTGAAACCTATTCTTATTATTCTTTTTCTTTCTCGAACATGATATACGCATGAATTTTTTTTGTTTAATAAACCATGCTGTAACGACACTTCGTAATCTTGACCTACGGTTGATGTGATTTTTATGTTTTGTATCAAGCCACATACATAGTAAAATTAGCTATATGCATCACTAAAAATCCAGCAACTAAATTATTTAATTAACCAATACAATTTAGATTCTCTTTGTGGGACAATCATTAATTAGTGGACAATCCTTACGGTTAAAGTAACAATCACGAGTATTCAAACGAGTCTTAGTGGGATGTTAGTTCATTGCTTGATTACAACTTCTTTGACGGGAAGCATTTCATACTTTTTGTACTATCTAGAATTGGGAAATTTATGTTATATCGTGTGTTCTTTTAATGTCTCTAATATCATATATTAATATTTGAGTGTGATTTTTCATTTAACTATAAGGAGTTGGTGCACAGGTTGGGTTGACCGCTTGATTCTTAGCACGAGTTTTGAAGAAATATATATCAATTCATTTTCTTGATTACATCATCTTCGACGGGAAATATTTTATATTCTTTTCACTATTTATGGTTGAAAATCTATTTTATATTAATATCGATTTTTAGTATCACTAATATCGAGATATCCAAACAATTATACAATGAATGTGATTTTTCATTTAACTATAGGGACTTGGATCCTGGAAGAGAACTTGAGTTGGTCGGTAGCTTGATTCCTAACGCAAGTATATGATTCTTAAAAATATATATCAGTGAATTTCCTTGATTACATCATCTTCGACGGGAAGTAATTCATATATATGCTTTGCAATATTTAGAGTTGAAAATCTATTTTATATTAACAATAAATACAATTCTGACCGGTAAGAGTCATAAATAGGAAAAGAAAAAAATGATGAGAATTCATAGCCAATATAATTCAGATTTCGTTTTCCAATTAAGAAACTCCAATTATAAATAGGCGATCCTTACGGTTAAAACAACAATCACGGATATTCAAAAGGGGTCATAGTGGGATATTAGTGCATTTCCTTGATTACAACTTCTTTGACGGGAAGCACTTCATCTGTTTTGCACTATTTAGAATTTACAAGCTAGTTTTATGTTATATATCGTGTGTTCTTTTAATGAGTGTATTGATACAACTATATAATGAGTGTGATTTTTCATTTAACTATACGAACTTGGAGCACCGGAAGAGAACTTGAGTTGGATTCCGATTCCAACGCATAAGCTTATGATTCTTAAGAAAGATATATCGGTGCATTTTCTTGATTGCTTCTTTGTGGGAAGCACTCTACATGCTTTGCGATATTTAGCGTTAGCAATTTATTTTATATTAAGATCGTGTTATTTTCAGTGTCTCTAATGTCAGATATCAGCACAACCATATAATATGTGTGATTTTTCATTCAACTACAAGAAGTTGGAGCTAGGAAAATTACCCGCTTGATTTTTTAGGCAAGCATACATTTTCTGAAGAAAATTATATATGTGTGTTTCCTTAATTACATTTTCTTTGACGGGAAGCACTTCATATGCGTTGCATTATTTAGAGCTGGCAATCTATTTTATATTAATATCATGATTTTTTTAATGTCACTAATATCACATATCGATGCCTATATAATGACTAATGACATTTCCTTGATTATTTCTTTGACGGAAGCACTTCATATGCTTTGCATTATTTAGAGTGGCAATTTATTTTATATTAATATCTGATTTTTAATGTCTCTAATATCACATATTGATGCCTATATAATGACTAATGACATTTCCTTAATTGCTTCTTTAACGGGAAGCACTTTGTATGCTTTGGACTATTTAGAGCTGGCAATCTATTTTATATTAATATCGTGTTATTTTTAGTGTCTTTAATGTAAGATATCAACACAACTACATAATATGTGTAATTTTTCATTGAACTACAAGAAGTTGGAGCCAAGAAAACAATTTGAGTTAGCCGCTTTATTTTTAACGCAAGTATATGATTTACGAAGAAAATATATATGTACGTTTCCTTAATTATATTTTCTTTGACGAGAAACATTTCATATGCTTTTCCCTATTTAGAGTTGACAATCTATTTTTTAGTGTCTCTAACTTAAGATATCGATGCCTATATAATGACTAATGAGTGTGGTTTTTCATTTAACTATAACAAGTTTGAGCCTGGAAGAGAAGTTAAGTTGGTCCCTTAATTCTTAACACAAATATATGATTTTCGAAGAAACATATATCAATGCATTTCCTTGATAACATTTTATTTGACGGGAAGCAATTCATATGTTATGCACCATTTAGAGTTTTCAATCAATTTTATATTAACATCGTGTTTTTTTTAGTGTCTCCAATATCAGATATTGATATAACTGTATAGAAAGTATGATGTTTCAGTTAACTACCAATAGTACTGATACATGTAATGTAATGAACTACTGATTAATTTCAAAGGTCAGTATAATTTTTCAAAATTATTTTATTTAAGAGGATTTCTTAATCTCCAACCCTTTAATAACAATATGTAATCGATGAATAATTTGGTTCTGATTGTTAGTTTACTAAATGATTGCTTCAAAAAATAAATAAATGATAATTGGTGTTTTCATGGTACAATGCAGTTGTTAATTAATTGAGATCCTTTCTTGGATAGGTGCGGGGCTTCGCCCAACTGAGGATAGATTCTGTCGTACCCGGTTCGAAGCACCGGTTAAATACTAAAAAAAATAATTAATTGTGTATTTATAGCTTAAAATATTTTAGTTTATTTGTAAAATTGATTATTATTTTATTATATTGCATGAAATTAGTTTTCAAAACCATGTTAGATCCTCAAATCATAATAATATTATATATTTGATTATTATAAAGTTTTAACTGTTAATTGTCAATCTATTGGATAGTAATTCTAGAAGCCTATTAGAACTCTTATTAGGACGGGTGCGGGGCGAAGCCCCGCCTCAGTGAACATGAACTGACGATGTAAGAAATTCCATCAGTCCCGGTGCGTAGCACGGGTTTCAAGCTAGTTTATTTTAATACCAAAACTATTTTCTTGATTATTTTTGTGTAATGATTAGTTAGTGTAATTAATTATTGATTAAGGTTAATATTTTTTTTCTTTTTTTTTTAAAACAAAATAATAATAATTAGTCGTACAATACTTTAGGTGGTAGCCTAGCAACAAGCTGGCCGCCAACACCCCTTTGAATAACAACTCCTAGTCTATGAAAAAGAAATTTACCTACACCCTTACTAACATCATTACTAACAAGACAATTCTTCAACCTCTTAAAAAAAACATAACATATCCTCTCCAAGCTCTCCCAACGTGGAAAATGCTAGGATGAAGTAGAATTATCGAGTGACTAAAGTAGTAGAAGAAGAAGAAGATGGAAAAAAAATATTATTTTGAGATGGGTGAATATGGAGAAAAAACATCCTTTGGGTACCGAGGTATGCTTGTAACTTAGTTAATGTTGTAATATGACGGACATGTAACCGAACTTTCTGCAAATGCAGTTCGGTTAATACATCCAAAATACACAGGTAACCGAACCAGATCTTTAATGGAGTTTTTGTTTGTTGGGTGTAGATACCCAGAAAATACCGAGGGAGAAATGACCCAAATGTGATAATAATAGGGCTTAAGGAAAAACTTAAGAGATAATTTGGGCTCAAAAGAGAGGAGTCCAAATGACCCATTAAAGGAAATCAAGATAATAAGTCCAATCGGAAAGACTAAAGAGTCAAACTTAGAAAGGAAGAAAGGGTATGCTTGTAAATACTTCTAAAAGGATGGGTATTAGATAAGGCCAAGGAGGTAGATTGCTATAAAAGGGGGGTTGATCTCCACTAAGAAATCAGAGCTAACTTCTTGTGGCTAACCATGTACTACTTTCTAGAGTAGGCTTCCGACTTTACTATGATATTTGTACATATTACATTGGGCTAGCTGATGAAAAACCAAACATAACCGAACTACTATGCTTGAGTTTAAATAGTTTTTTCGGTTCAATTGACTCGACCACGTTGTAACCGAACTTTAAACAACAGAGTTCGGTAGGTTCGCAAAATCTATACGAACCAATCATTCAGCCGAAACCTTAGTTTTTCCATGCACTTAAAATCTATAGGTTCGGCATAATCGCAACGTTTATAAAACATTGTCGAACTCTTTGTTCGGTTAGAAAAAGAAATTGTGACTTAACCGAACTCATTATATAGGTTTTAAGTAAAGTTCGGTTAGGATTTTTTTTTTTTTTTTTTTTTTTTGCGATTTAACCGAACTCAACATTTGGCTATACATAGAAGAGTTCGGTTTTGAAAAAAAATTTTACGACTCAACCGAACTTAGACGTTCGGTTAGGAACAAAAAACATTCTTAGCCGAAGTGTCCTTCATGTTTAAAAGTTTGGTTGTAAAAATAGGGTGTTAGAGCACTGCTCGGTTGAACCCACCAAGCGTTGGTATGTCAAGTTTGGTTGTCATATTTAGTTCCAAAACTCGAGTCACTTAATAAGTAAACTAGAGTCAACTTTGATAGGTTAGACTAGAAATGATAGAATTATTATGCTCTAGTTACTCACAAAGATCTGAAGATGGATTGAAGACAACAAAGACATTATCCTTCAGCTTGAGGTTAGTAACTACGACTTGACTTGTTCCATTTCTATCTTGTGTCTTTCAAATCTTTTAGATTGAAAACATAACATGCGAAGCTATGAAAGATTATACTCTAGTTAGACGTAGTATTAAGGAATACAATACGAAGTATAACGTTTATCTTTTGAACTTCGTATATAAGACATCGACATAATCGTTTGAATGCTATTGTGATTATGTATGGGTATGAGGTGGAGATTTCATCCGAGGAAACAATGTTTTACATTCGTTTAAAGGAAGTACATTCATAAACTTGTTTTTTGAATCGAAAGGGAAATCGCTAGGCTTATTGGTATTGTTATTCATTGCATATCATTTGAACTACCAATATGTGTGTTTAGTATAACCGCTCATGACTTGCTTATGTTCTTGGTAAAACTATTCACAAGGCCTGTTTTTTTTTATTGATATGACTTTTATTAGTGAAACCGATCTTAAGTAATCACCTGAGATGGTATGATCGATTTTTTGTAATTGGTATGACCAACTCTAGTCATTGGGGAACTAATCCTAGTAAGAGGTGAAACCTATCACAAAAGGGGAATCGACCCTTGTAAGAGGTGCAACAAGTTTTTAGTTATTGGGAACTGATCCTATGAACATGTGCAACACGTTATTGGGGACGGATCCTATGAACATGTGCGACAAGTTATTGGGAACGGATCCTATGAACATGTGCAACAAGTTTTTAGTTATTGGGGACGGATCCTATGAACATGTGCACCAAATACAAGTTAGATACCATATACATGTGGGAACCGATCCTAGTACCTAGTCAACCAAGTTTTGGTAACTAGCGTGACTAATTCTAGTACCCACATGGAGGTAGAACCGAAACTTGTTTTAGTAGAACCGTGAAACCCATGTTTGGTGATTTGATAGGATAATCAATCACATAGTTCTTGGAAGTCAGATGAACCAATTCTAAACTCGTTTTGGAAGTGTGGCAAATCGGTTCCAAGATAGTAAATATGAAAGATGATTTACTAAGTAAAGATGTCGACATACTTTGAACATGTGCAACTTATCTTTTATTGTTCAAAGATATTCCTTAATGGCTAAAGGAGAATCCCGGATCGAAATAAATTGAGAATCTTTTAATTAAGGTTTTTAGTTTTATATGCTTTTAATTTCCAGCAATTAAAATGCATATCTTTAGAAAATAAAAATTGGTAATGTGCATTTACTAATTGGAGATTTTCTAATGAGATTTCGGTCATTATTTGGACAAAGCGTTTCCAGGAATTATGGAAACCGAATTTGGAAATATATTTCATATCTTGAGAATATTTTCGGTTTTGGAAATTCCTTGGTGTCCAAACTTCCTTGGTCTATAAATATCAAAGTTTGCATTTCGAGCAAACTAATCCTCGAAACTTGACAAAACTACCTAGTTGTGTTATTCTTGGTGGAGCCGCCTATTCGGAGAGGAAAGTAACCTAATTAGGCGAAATCTCTTACGACCGCTCGGTTTAAAGACTTCTTTGGGATTGAGAAGCTCTATTAGTACCGTTGGTGGGAAACTACATGATTGCATTGTTATTTTAGTTTTCGATTATTGATTTGATTGACTAACGGTTGTTGAATCTTTGATTGCACCTAGTTTGTTTATTCTTGAGAACCTTCTTTTCTAATATAAGGCTCATTCAAACTAGATCAAAGATTTAACGTTTCTACGGATCTATGTTTTTCTAGATCCGTAAGATAGATTCATTGATTTGCCATTGTTAACAGACTCCGTTCTGTGCGACAGATCAATAAGGAATCAAGTTTGTTTTTTGCAGATTGTTACTTTGAAGATTTAATCGAAGATTTGAAGAAGAAGTTGTTGTGAACCATTAAGAAGATATTCTAGATTTAGTCCTAAAGAGAACGCATGTTCTGCTAGGATATCTAGTATCAAATATCTATTGAGAACTTCAGTTCCGCTAGATATTATCAAAACAAGAATACCGCTGAAGCTGAGTAACTAGGATTTTCGTTTACTTAGTATTGTGTCTTGGTAGGCCTCGAAAGGTGTTTCTATTTAGCCTACG
Organism: Papaver armeniacum; assembly: GCA_023531295.1. Taxonomy (NCBI): domain Eukaryota; kingdom Viridiplantae; phylum Streptophyta; class Magnoliopsida; order Ranunculales; family Papaveraceae; genus Papaver; species Papaver armeniacum. Next base: position 774,400 of record JAJJWW010011127.1, read on the forward strand.
TGTAATACCGCAAGTGCACGGCGTCTATCGGAGACGCGGCAAGTACGGGTCGATCCCACAAGGACTTGTGGTGCTCGATATTGATCTAAGGCTGCTCTACCTGAGTTTCAAGTGGTAACAAATGACAACAGGGGTTTCTGAGATATTTGGTTGCCGAAACGGCTGATATTGAAATGTGATCCTAAACTAAGGTAAAGGACGAGAGATAAAAGGGTGCTAAGGTCTGCAAATCCACCTCACGAATTCCTATTGTGTGCTCAAGCTGAGTTGAGGCTTTCTTATCCTTGACCGATAAGGGCGGTGTCAAACCCACCACCTATCTAAGGGGTTTCTCCAAGTTATGCTTCTAATAACGGCTAAAGTGCTAACCCGAGCACTAGTTGTCTAATTAAGTACAACTAGTCAATGGAATTAGCTATTGTGCCTAAAGTATGAGTTTGTGGCAATCTCACAACGAGATGTAACCTAACTACAATGGATGCAAGACATCCATTGTGAGAGAAAAAGTAGTGGAGGCCCTAATTGAAGACATAATTATAAATTTAATCATTTAAGAAAGTTCAACGAGCTTAAACACACAATATGGCAACGGGGTTTCATTGAGACCCTAACAAAACTAATTAAAACATCATAAAATGATAAAGAACAGAATTAAAGCTAAATGACTGCACTGGCTAATCCAGGCGTAACTATTACACACACCCCTGTCTTCAATTTATACATGCACACCCATTCTCCAAAACATCAAACCCTAATTCTATTTAAAATAGAAATTAAATGTAAAATGAATCGAACCCATACTCTGATTGCCTCTCCTCTTGTCGTGCGGTTGTTAGAACTCCATCACTCGATTGATTACACAGAACCCTAACCCTAGTTCCATTTATCTCTTTCATAGCCTCTAGAGTTGTTGAGAGAGGCTAGGCAAGAGATGAGTGAAACTAAAGGTGGCTGTTGGTGTGGCATTTGCGGTGTAAAGAGATGGTGGTGGTGAGGTGGTACGATTTTGTGTCGGGAGGTGATGAAGGTGGTATGGTTGAAGAAGAGCGAGCTCTGCTCTCTGTCGGGTGAAGAGGTATGGGGGAGGAGAAGAGAATAGGGTTAGGTTTTGGTGATAGGGGCTTATATAGGTGGTGTGATGTGAAGCGGGTGCATCAGGATTTGATGTGAAGGTCGGAGCGAGCGTAGGATGAAGCTGGTGCGATCTGAACGGCTCAGGGAGGTAAGCGGTTTTGGCTTGATCTAGTGTTGCACGGGAGCAGCGATCTATGATGCACGTGGAGGCAGCGACCATTGGATGTAGCTGAGGGAGATCTCAATGGCTCAGAGTGAGCGGGCTCGGATCCGGGTCATGGGTAGCTCTAGCCCAAGTCTTCCTTGTTGGGTTGCAACTGATTTGCGCGCGGGCTTTGGCTATCTGCTCCATAGATGTTTGACTTCAATTCTTCGCTCTTTAGCTCCTCAGTTTCTCCGGACTTTATTTATTACCTAAAAACACAAAATTAATTAATACAAATATTTATTCTTGAAAACAAAGAAAACGAGAACTGGGATAATATCGATTTCTAAGCGCAAAAGATGAGTAAAATGCCAATAAAAAGGTGTATAAATATGCACTATTTGGCACTCATCATGTACACGAAGTTGCAGGTTTAGTTTTTGTAGCGTCTTAATTCATTGAGTATTCAAAACTGGACTAGGTCCCGGGGTTTTTCTACAAGATTGTAGTTTTCCTCGTTAACAAAATTCTGGTGTGTACTTTACTTTATTTCCGCATTATAACTGTTTTTATATTATAATTAAAGTAAATACACTTGTACGTAACTAGGTACTTGGTATTTATCTAAGGTTTTACTATTATCAAGTGAACACTTTGTTGTAGTATTGTCTTGATTTCATATCCATAGACGATCACACAAAGTGTATTGGATTTATCCACTTGTCTTTGATATTCTCACATTGTTAGGCCAGTCTGGACTAACCCTATTTCAAGTGGACACCGTGTTGAAATATTCCTTGAGTGATTGTTGCTCCAAGAGGTTAATACACGGTAGAGATTGAATAGGTTGTGATCAAATAAAAAGATTGTGGTGTATTTGGGTACCCTCATCTTTTCATAGTTTTTTTTTTTCAAAATTATCCTAACCTAACTTACTACTGTAACCTCCATATTCAACCTATTTTGATGACTACTACTCAAAATTATAATAAAAAACGAATTATAAGTAATGGGTTTGTGGGAAAATACTTATGGACGAGTTTACTTACAAAAGATTGATTAATCGACGTTGAAAATTCAATGAATCGACGACGATAAAAATTTGATGATTTTGATTAGATTTGTATATGACCAGGTTTAGATGATCATAAATTGATGAAGAAGAGAAGAAGAAAAAATGTATAATAGAGGAAGAAGAAGTTGTAGAGTAGTTATAATTTTAATTAGGTTAAAAGGTAAACTAGTCATCTCCACCTTTTAGGACACCCCTTATAACTATAGGGAAGGTGGCCTAATCAAATCATGGCCCCTCAAAAAAAAATGGTTCCCAAAAAATAGTTCTATTTTCATGGAAGCTGCTACAGTCGGGTCAAAAGGGCTCAGAGAGGTATGGGACAAGAGGTCGCGCCCCTAGGATCATAGATTAGTAGGGAGTGCTTTTTGTGTAGCTACGGAGGGAGCAAAGTTACTTTCCCTCTCCCTTTACCCTCTCTATTTTTTCCTGTCCCATTTCTGGATTATCTTTTTTGCCTTTACTTTTATCCCGTGTTTAACATTTTCCTATTTTAATTATTTCTTGTCTTTTTCTTTTTATATAGTTGCATCGTAAATCTGATTTATCAGCCAGAAAGGGAGAAAAGAACACCCATTGCAGGGTAAAATGCATGAGTTTTATGTGCATATTTACTTATTATAATATAAATGATCAGTTATCTTCATGTAGTATAGTTTTTGATTAATACAATTGCATTTTGTCATTTGAATTAGTAATTGTTAAATATTTCTTTTTAACAGAATTTGTTATTGTGCAAATAGCAAAATGGCAATGCCATAAATAATAGTTTAAGAAAAGATACCAAAAGAAAAGTTTAATTGATAATTCAAAATCCTCGGGGTTTTTATAGTCAAACCAAAAACCCAAATTTTGGCACAAGGAGTTAAACGTCAAATTCTCTTTTCCAAGGCCAAAAATCCATGCCACGAGAAGGTTTTTTCTGTCAAACCAAAAACCCAAATTGTGGCACGAGGAGTTAACCGTCAAATTCTCTTTTCCAAGGCTCAAAATCCATGCCACGAGAATGCCGACTGGAGACTAATTATTGAACCGATAGAGAGGGAATATATTCGTCGAAATATGGATATTGTACTGTGAAGGGAGGTAAATAAGGAGAACGTACTCGATCTCAGAACACAGAAGTATCTTGGTTCAAATTTCTAAAGGTGTTACCCTTTCATTTATGGTGTTTATTAGATCGAAAAAATATTTTGCTCTGAGGATCGGCGATTAATGAGTTGACTCATTTCCAAAAATCGGTTTTCAAAATATCTGATATTTTCTAATTTTAATCGTTATCATATGTTCTTTTTATGATTATATGATTATCTAATATGAACAACCTTAGTATTCTCTACTAGTTTCCATAGACATTTATGGAACTGTCTATGTAATCTAACCATAAGTTTTATAATTACTTTTTTTTCTCTGTTTTTTTTCATATTTCATCATATTTTGTACGTAGATTATATATTTTGATAGTGGGTTTGTAAATATGTGCAGGTCTCTTTGACAATTATTCTGTGGGGTTTCCAGTGGTGGAATTCAGCATGTATCTTGCAGCTGAACAAAGAACAGTGGTGTTGCTAGCAGTGGTGCAAACCATCATCTTCATGGTGATGGTTCATACTAGTAGATCAACAGTTGTCAAGTCTCTTTCCAAACCAAACTCTTTTACAAAAAATAATACCATAATACTCATTCATCCGTACCAATATCAATATGATAATCTCAATAAATATCATATGCATCATGATCATCCTCATTATATTGGTCGAACAAATCAAAAAATTCAAATTCTTTTGGCTCTCAAAACTTAGTCAACCATTGTCGGGATTTTATCCCTAAACTTTTTCAAATGTAGACGTTGATTTTGTTTCCACTTTTATGGAAATACTCTGTTGTGCATTCAAAAAGTCACATAAGGTATCAAGCTGGTTTATCTTATTTTCAAAATTATTGTGTTACTCTTTATATGAGATTCAACATATTTATCCAGGATATAAGGGATTGTCTATATGGAAATATGGAAACAATTTGGAGGTTATATACTGCTAATCCTCAAGAGACACATCTCGTGTCAAACCCTAAACCCGGTGAGTTCAAAAAAACCTTATAACCTATTTCATATATCTCTTGAGATGGATAATACTAGAGGATATCATATCAATAAACTCTCTCTTCAGTTGAGGAATGCAAATATTGAGATATTTGTCAATCAGAGAAGAACAATAGGTTCATATCAAACAATCAATGAAGCTTCAGAAGAATGGACATATGGTATTCTTCGTACACTTATGGAGAAACACAAAATGAAGATGAAAACTATAAGGGCAAAAATCAACTCTTTATGGAGGAAATATCATAATAAGGAGATTCGAATCATGGGTCATAATCCTATTCTTGTGAAACTGAATAATGAAGAGGAGCGTGATGAAGTTATTGCTGATGGACCTTGCCTAATTCATGGAGTCTTATTTCATATTTAGAGATACTACTCTCAGATTCCACTCAAAGATTATGTCTTCAAGAATCAGATTTTCACGGTGCAGTTCAAATATCTGAAGCTTAAACATATGAATTTCACTATAATAGATGAAGCAATTGGTTTTATGGGGAAGAAAATGTCTACAAAACCAAAAAATTATAGACCAGGGTATGGCAATACTGTGAAGGCTGAAATTAAAATAGATTTTAAGAAACCACTTCACAGAGGTGGATGGTGGAGAACAATATTAGGAGAGGATGTTTGGATCAGATAGTACTGGGATCTTCAACCAAAAAACATATATCCCAAGTGCTTTGTAGTTGATCATGTTGATGAAACTTGTATTCATACTTCCCATCTTCTTTATCCATATAACTTAACTCTAGCTGAATATGAAGCTTATCTTAGAGAAGAAGCAGATGTTTATGAAGGAAACGATGAAAGATCATTAAGTAACTTAATGAAAGAATAATTGGTTGATGAAGATTTTGATGTAGGAACAAGAAATGTCAAAAGGATGCAAAACTCTCCTCTTAACCTTGAACCACCCATGAACCCTCATAACATTCATATTCAGCCACCAAATCTTTTGCATGGAACTAGTGCTACTAATATGAATCCTGATCACAAATCAATTATGGACTTAGACAATTCAACTGCAAATAACACTGACCCCAAGAATGATTGCCAAGGAATCCTCTCTCAGGTATATCTAATAACCTTAGCTTGCATTAATTCCTACGAATCGAATGCACGTACGTTGCACATCAGCTAATTTTTTTTTTCACAATTAAATTAAGTTGTTGTTGATTTTTCGTGTAAGATTTAAAAATGATCCTTTTTCGTTTTGTTTTGTTATTTTAGTTCTCTCGTATAAGTGCACTTGCGAATGCACATGTTGACATGGAAGTTGCTTCAGGACTAAAACATGGACTTGGGCTACTTGGCTTAGTTTACTGGGTCTCTAGCGACAAATGTTACCTTTTGATTACATGTTCCACACGTGTAAGTGTAATAATGAAAAAAATATAAAACCTTTACCTCTCCTTTCTAGGGCACCTTCCCTTTCTGGTTCACCAGGCAAAACCAAAATTAATGGGAAGAAAAAAAAAAAAAATACCTAGCTCAGCTGGTCATCCCCGTTTTCAAAGTTTCATGTGCTCCAGGAGGTCCCAGGTTCGAACCCCCAATGGCGTAATATTGCAGAAATTAACATGGAAGGTAGCGTTAACTTGCCCCCCTGTGACACAATCTCAGCCCCCATCCGCTTCGGCTCCCTTAGTTAGGTTACCCATGAGGCTCGCTGATAGGTTAGCACGGCAACCTGTTCAATTAATGTAGTAGTATGTCGTTGGAGCTTAGCTTGTTAGGCTTCCAACTAAAAAAAAAAAAAAAAAAATTATTTTTAATAGAGTTGGAAAACGTCAACATACAGCCCAACTTTTTTTTTTTTTTTTTTTTCAATAGACCAATTGTTGTTATGTATATCAAGTGACAAATTAAAATATATATCTTATGTATACACTGGCTTTCTTTAATCATGGATTTATCAATGAATACCACTGTTTAAAGTTAAAAAAAAAAAATTCAAATTCAAATTGAAAAGCTTGTTTTAAATATGTGTTTGAATCAGATGAATCAGGTAGAAATAGAGAAACCATGCATGTGCTGTGTGTTGATTTTATGAATAGTAATTTCAATTTCATGAAACCCCAATAAATAACAGTTTTTAATCTTTCGATCCAATCATAAAAATGTACAATTTGTTCTTCATATTATAATTGAGAAGGTTGGTTTAGTAGTCTTAGAAATTGGTTTCTGATTTTTTTTTCTTCCATAAAATCCTAAATTATATTAAAGATAAAGCCCATGGTGGGATCGGTTACACAATTGATTCATTCTGAACGATCTATCGATCTTACAATCATCAGAGACAAAGCTATTTAAAGAGTTACAATAGAAATTCATCAACTGAGTTCTAATCATTTCCTGTATCTGAATCAAAAGTAACAGAGGAATCGAAACATGTTTCAATGGACATTTTTGGTTTGGAAACAAAGCCAAACCTATTAACAAATCTGCATCCAGCAAAAATCTTAGGATCATTGAGAGATCCAACCATTTCTCAAGGTTTAAATCAATTAAAAAGTAACCAAGGTACCACAAGTGTCTGAATCGGTTAGGAACTACTAGAATCGGTGTTGGAATCGGACGGATACTACTGGAATCGGTCTGAATCGGTGTCTGAATCTCGGACTTGGAACTGATTACTGCTGTTGCTGTTGACGATGTAGATGAAGACGGAGGTGATGAAGAAACTCTTGATATTTTTGATGTTGTTGTTGATGTTGATTCCATCGAAGTTGCTACCGGTATTGTTGGGTATGTAGTTATTGTTCCAGATAGTGTTGTTGATAATACAGAGGATGAAAAAATCCTTTTAAAAAGAACTAGGATCATGCTCTTTAACAACATCACCATGTGATAGATTAAAACCACAACAAAAAAACCAGTAGAGGCCACTGATCTTGTTGAAGATGTTTCTTTGACAGTGAAAAAGTTGTTCTTCTTGATATAAAAAGAACCACCCTTGAGAAATTGACAAAACAACTCACAAGAACTTGCAATTAAAGAGAAGAAATCAACAATAGAACAATAAAAGCTCCCAAAATCATAAAAATCCTAGATCTATAAGTTGAATAAACAGAAGAAATAACAAAAAACAGAGATCGATTAAACTAAATCTATATGAAGTAGAAGGAGATAAACAACAGTAGAAGAAGGTAAAGAGGATGATCCGCTCAGACCTGCTCCAAAGGAGCCAATCTGAGCAGATAGAGATTTAGAATTTTAGGGTTTCTGGTATTTTGAGTTTTTAGGAAAGAGAAAGAGTTTTGTTTAAAGAGGAGTTCTAAAACAAGGAAAGAGAAAGAGTTTTGTTGCTATTTTCGCCGTTGATAGCAAGTTGATTGGATTTGAAGACATAATTATAATTTTAATCATTCCATGAAAAGAGATGGAATTAGGTTGGGATTATATACGTTTGGGAAAAGATGAAATCAAAATCAAGTGAACTAATCATTGACATTGTTGAGATGTGTTTTTGTCGATTTGGGGGAGAAGATGAGGATGGAAGAGAACATAAACGAATTGTGCGCTTTTGTGTAGTTTTGTATCGACGGCTGGGTGGAGATGAAGATAATCCAACGGTAGATGTTGAATCCGTGTTTTTGAAAGATACTTTTGGTGTACGAAAATAACGGCGGTACAAAAAGATACGTTGGCATTAAAAGGAGGAAGATAAAAGTTTTTTTTTTTGAAAAATGCGTGCGGGTGCGGGAGGCGAAAAAAAGCTTAGCGTTTTTCAGTTTACGTTGGCATTAAAAGGAGGGAAGATAAAAGTTTTGTTTCAAAAAGGGTTTTAGTTTTGTTCTCCTGTCTTAATTACTGGGGTTTTTTTTCAACATGAAAGTACTTGCATGGAGTTTTCAAGGATCTAAAAACTATTTCTAGAATTCACCACCCTGATATAATTTTTATCTTGGAAACAAAGGTCAACTCCGACAAGATCCTCAGAGTCTCTAAAAATCTTGATTTACCCAATACTACATTTGAACCCTCTATTGGCCTCTCTGGAGGACTTCTTCTCCTATGCAAGGATGGGTTTGAATTTGAAATGCTTCATTCCTATGTAAATATGTTTCACTACCTAGTCAAAAATGATCCATCCAAACCAGAATGGATTTTCTCTTGCATTTATGGGTCTTGTCATTCACTTGAAAAGAAAGCTCCGCTTTATTAGAGATTTAGGTTTAGAAGTCCAACGTCCGTGGGTGCTAATTGGTGACTTAAGTATTTTCCTAGCCCTTACAGATCGGAGTGGTAGGTTCACAGCTTCTAGTTCTACATCTCATTCTATAGTCCTATGTGTTTATGATGCAAGCCTTATAGACCTAAGTTACATAGTAAACCATATACTTGGACTAGTAATAAGCATGGTACATGTAAGATAAAATCTAGGTTAGACAAAGCCATGTTTAATGATGGATGGTTTATAAACTTTCCTGACACTAGTTTATCTCATCTTACTCTACTAGAATCAGATCATACACCTATTCTACTTAATTTGTATAACTCTGATAATTATTCTAGTAGAAACTGGAAGTTTATTTCTTGCTGGTTCAATGATAACTCTTGTAAGGAGTAAATAGTCAAGGAATGGGGAGCTAGTATACAAGGCAGTTCAACATACAGAGTAAATCACAAGCTTAATGTTACTCTTAAAACTCTCAGCATTTGGAACAATGAGTCTTTTGGACATATTGACACATCATCAAGAACATTCACTCTAGATTGGATTCTCTTCATGTTTCAACAGTCACTCAAGACAATAATTCTTCTATTCTTAAGGTAGAACAGAAATTCATAAATGGGAAGAGATCAAAAGGGAAAATCTGGATGCAAAAAAGAATAAAGTTACTTTCTTCTTTGATGTAGATAACAACACTAAGTTCCACCATGCAAGTGCAAATAAGAGGAGGTCAAGGAATAAGATAAACGCTCTTCAAAACAAAAATGGGAAATGGTGCACAAATCCTACTTCTTTATCAAACTTATTGTCTTCACATTTTTAAGAGATTAGTATTACTTCTAACCCCTCTATGGATGAAGACTTGTTGCAACATGTTCCTTTAGTTATTACATCTCAAGAAAATGGCGGATCAATAGCTATTCCCACACAAAACGAAATATTAGAGACTCTTCAGAGTATGGACCCATGGAAGACACTGGGACCTGATGGCTTCCCACTAGGATTTTATTTATCTCAGTGGGAGATTATAAAAAATGGTGTTGTCTGCATGATACAAGATTTTTTCAAAAGTGGTTTTCTCAGCAAGAAAATAAATCAAACAAGACTCATGTTAGTGCCTAAGGTTAAGAAACCAAGCTCTCCCTATGATTACAGGCCTATAGAATTATGTAACACAACTTATAATCTAATATCTAAGTTTTTGGCAAGAAGAATGAAACATCTTTCAGACAAATTACAATCTGCTGATGTCCCTGGTCGACTTATCTCTGATAATATATTTCTTGATTATGCGATAATCCATAACCTAAAGAGAAAGAAGAAAGGAGATAATTATCTACCTCCAAAACTAGACATTTTGAAGGCTTTCGATAGACTTGAGTGGAGTTTTGTCATAGATGTTATGAAGCGTACGTATAGGATTTGGAGATAGATGGTGTTCACTTATCTTTCAATGTATCTCTACATCTGAGATTTCTGTCTTATTTAATGGGTCTCCATGCTCTTCATTCAAACCCAGCCTGGGTATGCGGCAAGGAGACCCAATATCTTCATACTTATTTATTATCGATATGGTAGTATTATCGCGTGCTATGATGGCATGATGAATACTCCAAGAAGATAAGTGGTATTACGTTAGACAGAAGAGCATAAGTCATCTAGTATTCGCGGATAACTGTTTAATTTTTTTTTAAAGCTAATCTAGATAATATTATTAATCTTCAAGAAGTACTTCGATCTATCAGTTGTGCTTCAGGTCAACCCCTCAACTATCAGAAGTCGAGTATTTTTTTCTTTAAAGGTCTCAATCAGTATGGAAGTGATGCTATAATGGATATATTCAAAGTCAAAAGGATGGATCCAAATGAGAAGTATTTAAGAATACCTCTTGTTTGCGGGCAAAAAACGACCTGCTGGCTTTCTGGTAAAAGTGGTGAAGGAGGCAAGTGCTTGCTGAAGCAAGTGCTCGATGAAGAAAATCGTCCGAACCTTTAAACAAATATACTGCACGGGACTACTTTGAGTTATAATCTGTAGGACCCTGGACTAAACCAAGACAATGGCCGTTTTGGGTTCAATTCGGTCACAAGATGAGGAGAAGGGTCGGTTTCTAGGAAGGGAAGATGAGATTGTGTGGAGATCAATGAAGATTGATCCGTTGGTGATGTGATGTGTTGAACTGCTTTGAAGAGGATTCTCTAAGTACACGAGAGAAATCTTCTGAAAGTGTTTGATAATTTTACAGTCGTAGGTTTGCTTCCGTTGAGTCTTGTTAGTATTCTTATTAAAGCATAGGTTTCATAAACCTATTTATTGCAGCACATCAATCTCCTGTAAGTGGTGACAATTGAAGGAAGAGGAAGAATGGGAAGTGGTAGATCGTGCAAAAACTACTTCCACTTCGTATGAAAGACTTGGTTGGTCGACCATATTCCATTTTCTCTTTTAACTGCCGGCACGAATTACCACAACTCTCATTGTGGATGTTCCTCACATCGCACGTGTTATAGGCCTTCAGACCAAAACCCTAGTGATATCCCCCCATGTGATATGAATTGATGTCTCTTGTAATACTCTGCTTTACAGACGTATTTAATGTGGTTTATCTTTGACCAAAGACTATGAGTCTTAACTATGAACTGAACATACGAAGTTCAAGGTTGTGATGGATGAAACATTGAATATTGAAACAACAACATGCTTTGCGTACCATGGACGTTGGATTAGGTCACTGATGACCGTGACACATCATTATTCAAGGTTGTGATGGATGAAACATTGAATATTGAAACAGCAACATGCTATGCGTACCATGGACGTTGAATTAGGTCACTGATGACCGTGACACATCATTATGTTAGTTGAAGCAGTAATGATAGTTAAATGACTTGAATATGGTTTGATGATATTATTGGATCGATCATAAACCATTATGTTGGTGCACTGAGCAATTATGAGAATAATCATAGAAGATCTTTCTCGATCCATGTGTCATGAGCAAGGTAGTCAATATCGGTTGTATCGACCGATATTATAGGTTTTTATCGTGTATCGGGAAAAACCTTTACGATATCTAAAATATCAGCGACACAAGGATTGAACGATATAAACGCTCGTATCGGCCGGTACAAACCGGGATATCGGGTTCACTGAATCACTGATAATATCGGTAAGGGAAATTTGGTATAATCAATTATTTAGATCTGAAAATTTTAAAATGGAACCCTTCCTCCTAATCATCTTCTTCTTATGTACCCTTTAATTTGTATTGGGAAGCTTTTGATCTTGAGAATTAATGCATAATATGACACTAATTTCTTTTTATATTGAAATATTTAATAATTTATTCATAATAATGTATCACCGATAAAAACCAATATTATCATTTGTATAGGTGTATGGGGCCCTTCCTATGCGATACCGATACACGATATTAACTACTTTGTTCATGAGTCAGTCGAATGACGAGGGGAGATTATAATATTAAAATGGTCAATTGACGAACCAAATGTTTGTAATACTGATTGCTAGATCCATATGGAATTCTCGAATATTGGTTGATGAATCAACATGAGAAATACTGCTACTCAAATATTGATAGCTGAATCAATACGAGGAACATTGCTCTGTAAAGCAATTAAATATTGATTATTGAATCAATATTGCCAGAGGTACCGGTTCTGAACCTTGTTGGCCGTGACCCAAATTGCTGGTTGGAGCAATTAGGGTTATTGGCAGATAGAGAAATTGATGGTCAGAGCAAGTACTGCTAGTCAAAGAAAATACCACTAGATCAATGAATATTTACAGTAAGACCAAATAAATATTAATTAAAAATAATGATAGTTGGGCTGAATATTATTTAGTTAATTAAAATATTGATTGCTGGATCAATATTAAAATATTGGTGTCTGAACCTGTTCAGAATTATGCTAGACAGAGCATTAGGTTCAAAACTCTAATTTTGATCAATGGATGATCAACTGAGAATCAACGAATGGATCAGAATGGCTTATTTGGCAAAAAAAGGTTTTCTTCACTAGTTTTGGAGGAGGTTTTCAGTGAGTAATTTAAATATGACAATTGTATGTCATAATCTCATTGAGAGTTCATAAAAATTATATAAAGCGAGTATGCCACCATAAACCATACCAACAAGTACGATGTAGAGGCAAAAGGGGAATTCAACTAGTTAGAACCATGAAAACGATTTTCTTCTTGGTGAGATTTCATTCAAACATGAATTTATCGTAAATACAAATTGAGTTGAATTTATTGATGTTCATATACATGTTAACTGGAACTATTGTCTTTCCTAAAATCCATCCTATCTTCTTCCCTAAAATCCATATCCCATGTCAGGCAATGAAAGTGTTCACTATGATGTATATATAACTAGATGGAAAACAAAATTAACACTAGATGACTGCAACAACAGTGTGAGGCCGACAAAACGCTAACATTTGTCAAGTGCAATTGTCATTGGTGTCTTTTCTTTCCCGGTTACACCATAACATTTTTAAAAAATTTATCCGTCAAAATTTGGAAGAGTGTTACGAACTTACGGCCAGCCATCTATTTTTCCTTCTACGTGTCCTATGAAAAAAAGTATGCATGAGGCACACATGTCATAAAATAACGCATCACAAGGACTATATCAGTGTAAGGCTAAGTCCTATGGGATAGATATCTAGCTGCTAGATTGGCCATCCACGTCAGCTTGGGCAACCTACTAACCCCTATGGAATGGCGAATCTAACAGCGAAACGCTGAACAGTACATCTTCTAACTCTGAATAGTGCAGCGTCCAGGTGAACGCTGAATCGAAAAGCGTTTGACTTGGTCAGCTAGGTTGAAAACGCTGAACTGTTCAGCGTCCCAAAATCGGGTTTTCTCTAGCGCAGAAGCCCCTTCTTCCTCAGTTCTTCCCATTTCATTTTCCTTCTCAAACACACCCGCAAATGGATTTCGTAGATCGGTGATTTTAGACGTTTATTTCTCAATTCCATTAGTGGGTTTGTACTCCATCAATTTCTTGATCGTTTGAGAGTATTTTCATTCAATTCCGTCCACGAAATTGATTGAGGTAAGGATTTAAAATTTTAGATTTTTTTATCTTGATTTTTGATTATGATGAAAATTTGATGATTGATAGTTGATATAATGCATGATTTAGATGATATGTTTACCTGATTTAAATGATATGTGATTGAAATTGATTTTTAGAATTGTTCGAGTTTAATTTGATTATTTGTGATGAACAAAAATGAAATTGTTGATAATTTGATTATTTGTATGATGAACTGATAATGATAATTTAGTTTGTATGGATGAAAATGAATAATAATGATAATTTAGTTTGTATGGATGAATTGATAATGATCATTTAGTTTGTATGGATGAAAATGAATGACAATGATAATGATATTTTTTTTCATGTAGTATGGATTAAATGCAAGATGGGTTGGATATAGTTTCATCATGGAAATGTGATAGACATGTATGTCACGATGTTACGAAAGACCCTCGCAAAGTAAGCTTTAGAGGTAGTTTCAAAGATATTGAAAAGTATTATAATATTGTAGTGCAAGATAATCCGGTAGCACAACAATTTTGTGATTATTGTGGCTTTTCCTCTGTTTTTGAGTTTGATTTCGCCAATGGGGATAGAGCCTTTGTTGAAGCCATAGTTGAGAGATGGTGGAAAAGTACCAGGAGCTTTCATTTTCGGGAGTTTGAGATTGGCATCCTTCCTTTAGATTGGTACATGTTAACGGGAATTCCCACTGGTGACCCTAGTAAATGACCGATAGTTATGCCTGTGATTGGGTAGTGATCTAACATATCCTACTTTGGATGATTTGTATTTTTCAGATATCAAAAATCATGGTACATGGGACTCTAAGACTAATACATTTTCCTTAATTGTCTTGAAAAACTACATTGAAAGTAGAAAAGGCCAGAATAATATTGAATGTGCAGTGACATTGACACGAGCATTCTTTATATGGTGTTTTGGTCATTTTATTCTAGCGCATTCTACTGGAAAAGTAGATAAACGTTTGGTTTTGTTATTGGATGACTTGAATAGAGTTGGGGAGTATGATTGGGGTCTAGCTTCGTTAGGTAATACCTATAAATATCTCGACGATTGGTCAACCAAGGTTACAAATTTAGTTGGCATGGTTGTGGTACTTGAGTATTGGTACTATTACTACTTTCGCAACATGCAACCCTTGCTTTGTCAGTCACCTTCTGGTCATTATGATGTTTTCCCAAAGATCTGTCTCTTCAAGAAAATTAAGATTGCATAAAGGAAGAGAGGACATCGAGAAGGCCAAAAGGATACTATGAAACACTCAGTCAAAAGCGCAAAAATACAGATTGACACTAGAACAAAGGAATCATGTATTTGGCAACCATGGGCAGAGAGTCGGTATGCTGCGGGAGACCAATATGAGTATGCACTAGAGGTATCCAAAAAGAGAGTTTTTTTTTTTCACTTTGAAAAGCGCACTTGAGTTAGTTGTTACTTGGCGGAGAGATTCACGAGGCAGATTACATGTGAGATTGTAGTCCCGGCAAATCCTCCAAATTTGGAAACAATTGATGAAGATGATATTGTAGTAGAGGTCAATGACTATTATACAGTCACAGAGGATCAATATAACACTTGGTGGACGAAGAAGAGTGTTGGACCTTATGTCACTGAGTCATACCATGCACAGAACGTCGATGATATAGCAGTGGGTAGCTCAGCTATTCCTCGCAGTTTGTTTCCTAGTCACCCTCCTCCTGACATGATGTCGCAGACATATACCTATCACACATAGAATGAGCCCCCATCACAACTGCCGGAGATAGAATTCACTTTACCATTTTCCAATGAAGCCGGCGTAGAAAGTCAAATACCAGTTCCAAGGGTTCCTTGTTCGTATAACTTTCGGGAGATGAATTTGACAATGGTAAGTATATTTACATTTTGTACTCATTTTCATTTGAAGTTTCTTGAATATTCGACTAAATTCTCTAATTTATATACTTATAGGAAGATTTCTTTAGGTTTATGGAAAAATCATGTTCATACCATCTTGGATCTCGTCAAGCCGCATGGGACGAGTCGTACAAATTGGTTACAACTTCATGTTCCTCATCTGGCAAATCTACATCTTCTTCCGTACCATCTATCCATGCTCCAAACAATCCAAATGAAGCTTTTACATTACAAGACCTCACATTAGGTGGTTCATATGAATGGGATACGGGTGAAGGATTTTACACTCCTAGGGTCGAAGATGGAGCTACTACATCACAACAAGGAAATGCACAATATCAACAAGGAGGAAATGAATTTACCGATGCGTTGTTGGGGGAAAGCGAGCCTAACATTGTTTATGATACTCAGTTCAGCCAACAAACCCATAATTTCTTTTGACCTGAATTACAAGAATGTGAGAGACCCATCTACAAAATATGGAAGAACGAGATTTTAGCCCGTTATGGTTTGGACCCTATCCCCTATACTAAAGTGATAATTTAAGTTATTTAGAAGTAGGATTTCAATTTCAATGTGCTTTTTAATGTTTTAAGTTATTTAGAAGTAGGATTTTAATTTCAATGTAGTTTTTTATGTTTTAAGTTATTTAGAAGTAGGATTTCAATTTCAATGTACTTTTTAGTTTCTTTAAAAAACATTGTAACTTTGTTTTGCAATGTAATGGAAGATTAAAAATTCTCAAATGGCTACATTTACTTTGATAAATTTCCAAATTTTGAAACAAAATACGATTGAAACAAATTGCCAAACATGTAGAAATGGAATTATGGAAAAAATAGCCATTAGTTAAAAAAAAAGGGTCAAGCGCTGGATGGAGCAGCGTCGCAGTCGAATGCCGAATGGAACAACGTCTAGCCTAGCACCTAACAATTCGGCGTTATTCTCTGGAATATTCGCATAACGCCGAATAATCCAGCGTTTGTGTCACTTTTTGAGCGCCGCACTATTCAGTGTTTCAATCTCGCTGATAGTTCGACTGCGAGCAAATGCTAGGAGAGAGAAATAGCCAGAAAGAGTGTTAACTTTTTTCCCACACTTTTTTCATGATTTGCAACACTTTTTGGCCAATCTAGCAGTCCAATCTAGCCCATAGGACTTAGCCTAAATGGTACAAAACATGAGAAACCTAGCCCCACTAACCTCCCCCAAGTCCTCCTCTTTCTCTTTCTCTTTATCTCAAGCTTTCCTCTATTCGGTCTTTTGTTTTGTTTAACAACATATGGGGGATAACTACAAGGTCAACAGAATGAAATTCTTTAATATGTTCTAGAACCACAGAAGAAATTGTTGGTGGAGGTTTGTCATTTGTAAGAGAAGGCGGAAATTAGAATCTGGGTCGAGTTTTGGGTTTATGGATCAGGATAGGATATACCCGAACCTTATCTCTATCTTCTTAACCCGAAGTTCTGGTAAAGAAATTTTTTTTTATTCGATTGATTACTCTTTTTTTACAGAAATCAAATACCTGAAAAACAAAACTATTAATAGATAAAATTAGTGAATTGGGTATGATTACACTCTTTATTTTCAAGGAATTGGGCATAAATTTCTTGTAACTCGGAAAATTTGATGAATTTAGATTTTTTTTTTTTTATCATCAATCGTAATTTTTGAATTCAATCGAATTATCAACTGTTTTTGTTCTATTTGAATAATTGAATTGAAACTGAAGATTATTATAACGGTACAGTTTGAATCAGAATGAAAATTGGAGAAAACTGATCAAATTTAGATCAAATCTAAGGAAAAATTGGATATCAAAAAGAGGGACCGTATAAGTGTGACGGACAGATTCCATATCAGTCACCCTATAGAAGGCCTCTTAAAGTCGGCCAACTATTGAGTTCTCTCAGTTGTAGATTACAGACTTATCAATTGCAATTCCACCTACCCACAACACCGGACCTGGAATTTCTTGGAATCACATGGAGACGTCTCCATGTCTCGACTGGTAGGTCAAATTCGAAAAAAAAAAGTGCTCCTCTTTGTCAGTCAAACTTTTGAACAAAACATATATGTTCTTGTCTATTGATTCACATGCAATTACTATAAGTTGCATAAGTCATGCTATAATTATAAAGTTCCGATTACCATGGGGTATAATTTTTATTGGCCAGTTGTTTTGGGCCATTTTTGGTAAATTTGGGTGTGTTGATGAGAAACGAATTCAAACCCTAAACAAATACACTGCACGAGAATACTTTTAATTCGAAAGATCAATCAGTAAGACTCTGGCCTAAACCAAGAAATGGTCGTTCCAGATTCAATTCGGTCACAAAGTGAATGAGAAGGGTTGATCTTAGGGAGGGAAGCGGAGAAGGTGTTTGAGATCAGAATGTTGAATTATGAAGGTGTGGCTGTTTTATGACTTGTATCAGAAAAATGGTTTCTGTCTACCTGTGTTGATAACACTTGTGTTTTGCGAAATAAGTTGAAAACCTATTTATACAAGTCATCGAGCGCACCCTGATCTCGTAGGAAGTGAAGGCAGTTAAGTAGTGGAGAAGTGGGGTTGTACGAAAGGTGGTGATCATCACGTTTCCATTATGAGGGAAGACCGATCACCCTTTTACTCTATTATTGTTGTTAACTGTCCACCCTTTCCTGACACTTTCTCATAATGGAAGCGTTGCACGCCGCACGTTGTAAACCTCCAGACCAATACCCAGTGAGTATCCCCCAGTTTGTGACATGTTTGATGTCTCGAGTGAATGGGTCAAGTCGTGAGATGAGTGAATGGGTCAAGTCGTGAGACTCGCCTCTAAAATCAGCACATATAGTTCTTTTAGGTTAAATAATTAGTTATTTGTGAAATCAATATTTTTATAGCATCGCTTATAATCGATGTATATAAAGCATCGCTTTCAAACACGCAGCTGAAAAATAATCGATGTGCAAAAAACATCGTTGTTTTAGAGCTCATTCAAGTTAGTCGCGAGTTGAGTGTCTTAGAAAAAGGAGTATGACCGAACACCTTTGGGTGATCGCTTGGGATCCCTACGGGTGAGCTACTGCTTGGTCGATCGCTTTATGTGGGAGAGGGGTGGCCGGTGATCACAATGCTACCCTGCTGGCCTCCTGAAAACAAATCTACACTATCCAACTAGGCTAGAGAAGTTGGATGGTCGAGATGATTTGTGGCAGTTGCATAGTGCCGTTGATGTAATTTAGGATTTAAAGAGCGCACGATCGCCCTATTTTGGGAAGACGGTTTGACGCTCTCTTGGATTGTTATGTGTAGTTCGATCAACCAGGTATGGAGCTGGGTAGCCAGTGAACGCGTCAGCACCTCATTGGCCGTCTGAAACTGGATCTAGGTCGTATGACTAGGCTGGCAAAGATGGACGGACACGATCGATTTGCGGAAGTTGCATGATGTCGTTTATTCAATTTAGGGTTTTAAAAGTCGCGTGATCACCTAAACATGCCATTTTTCGATCGCGCTAACGTGGTTTTAAAAAAGTGTGTGAACACGATGATCTCTTTATCGATCTTAAGTTTAGTGGGGTGTTGGTCAAGGGCACAAAGGCTTCTTTGGGCGAGCGATTCAACGCGTTTCTTGTTTGTCGTGGGCAAGTCGATTGACCAAGAATGTAGTTGGGTCGTTGGTGATCATGCTAGTACCCTTTCGATCATTCGAGGGAAAATCTAAACCGTCCAACTAGGATAGATAAGTTGGGCGGTCGTGATGTTTTGAGACCGTTTTTGCCGGGCTTAACTCGTTTGAGCTCATTTTTCAACAACGCGATCACCCATGTTAGGGTTAGACTTCAATGACGTTGCGGGTGTACTATACGGAATCCAATCGGTCGGTATGTTAGTGGGCCCACCTGTGGTCATCATTATGATCGTCTAGTTCCGCTCGGGGCAGGCTAGGCCTGTTGAATTGTGTGGCCAAATCGTGTGGCCATGATCATTTTTTAAGACTGATATGGAAAGTCTGGATTTTCCTTAAGGAATTTAAACGCGTTCGATCGCGCTAACTTTTAAAAAAAGTGTGTGAACACGATGATCTCTTTATCAGAGAGTGGTATAGCCTACGCGAGTGTTTTCATGCATGTCTCAATACTAACATTCCGGGAGATTCATGATACTCCGCTGCGAGTGAACATTAATCGTCATGTCATGCCAATATTGAGAGTTTGGCTGGGAACATAGCATAGGAAAATACTAGGCAGGTCAATGCATTAGTGAATAATACCGGTGGAGAATAAAATTCATAGAATATTTGGGATTGCTATTGTATGCACCTTTCTGAGTGAATTTTATATATGTATACAATTGTATTAAATTGCTCGATACATCTGTGAGCGAAGAGGTTTATGCACTCATCACTTTCAAACGTCTTTTATTCCTTTGTAGGATGACAGTGCATTAAATACAGGGTATCACAATTTTTATCCCTGAACTGAAAACCACCATCAACATTAAGTCCTCTGCTTAGCACGTAACAGTGACATTGTTGCGGGGTAAGCACTAGATGGTGACAAGTAAAGATAAAACTTATGAGGCAAGGTAGACAGATGTTACCAGGATAGAGGCCAGCTCGGTCTTTGAGCAAGACGTGTTTAACGAAGTATCAATGCACGCAGTGATCATCCTCCTAGCATACGTCAATTGTCTCTAGGTAGATAAGCATCTAATCGATTGATATACTGCCTCCGAGGCCTTTATACACGGCAGGTAGAGAGCCCTTCTTTCTTGGATCTTGTTGACTTGCCTATCCATAATGGCGTCATAATTGTCGAATCTGGTGTGGACAAACTGAAGCATCCTCAAAAGGCTGTTGGAGAAATTTCAGAAAAGGATGTCGGACCAGCTTCCGAAGAGTGCATAGGAGCGGCCTCTGAAAAAGATATTGATGTGGATATTGAAGCGGCTTCGGCTTCTAGAGAGGACGTTGAAGAGGCTTCTGGAGAGAACGTTGAAGCGGCTTCTGCTTCTGGAGAGAACGTTGAAGCGGATGATTTTGGAGAGAACGTTGAAGCGGATTCTGGAGAGAACGTTGAAGCGGCTTCTGCTTCTGGAGAGAACGTTGAAGGGGCTTCTGAAGAGAATGTTTAACCATCTGCTTCTGGAGAGAACGTTGAAGCGGCTTCTGTAGAGAATGTTGAAGCGACTTCTAAAGAGAACTCCAGTGAGTGCGCCATTAACTTGCGCATTGATGTTGATAACTAGATTTCCCACTTTGTTATTCCCTTTCGTACATAAGCATCTTTTCGTAACTTGTAGATGCTTTTGATATTCAGGGGTTTCTATTTATGCGGCTGGAGCCAGGGATTCATAGAATGATAATCATTTGTTCATGCTTCTTTGATAATTTTATGTTTCCAATTGGGTGAATGAATGAAATCTCCCGACTGAGAAATCCAAATTCTTGGAAAGATTGCGATATCTTTAAACTCTAGATGTAGCACTCTCCGGTAGGGTTACAATAGAATCTCCTCATTCTATCGAGGTGATGTGACCGATGGGAAGGCAACACACATGAGTGGTGATGTGTTTTCTTTCATGTGTCCGGATACCGCTTCCACGATGATACTTGTTATATGTAACCCTAATAATAAAATCTTGAAGTAGGGGATGCAATGATGAAAATTGAGGATTCGGCCACGAACCTGTAACTTCCATTTGTTATATCACGTGTGTTGTGCTTCCGTGAACAGGAGATCCAAGAGCCGTACTTGTTAGGTGTGAAGGCCCTATCTCCAATTAATAGCGTGTGTGACGTGATTGGACACGTTTGAAAAAGTAGTTGCAATCTGGGAGTACCACGTGCACTAGCTCGCTGCTTCCTAATTCCGTGAAGGGATTTTCCAAAATATGAAAATTACAGATGGCGAAAATTCTTTCTGGGATCTAGGAAAAATGAGATGGTGATTGAGAGGCTGTTTCGTCATTGAAGCAGGATGTACTTTAGGGTACGAAGGACGCTTACCCTAAGAAGCATGTATTGGATGCTTGATGATTTCTTTTGGTCATCTTGCTCTTTCTGATTGCGATGATGATATGTTGGGGATGCTTGTATGGGCACAATCTTCCAGAGCCGTTAAGTGAAGTAGACGAGCTGAGAGGCGTTCCGTTGCCGACGTGCCGCTATCAAGTCTTCGAGGACTTTGTTCTAAGCAACATCATTTGAACCATTTTCTCAATCTTGGATTATTGTATGGAATGGGATGCGATGAGCAGTCCTCAGTTACACTTCAGATCCGATGGCGTGACCGGATATGTGAAAATATCTCTGCGGCATACTTTTGGAGTCTTTGATGCCGTGTATGTCTTCATGTTGAGAAATTCTTGGTAAAGCTTTGACAGTGATGATGTTGATATCAGAAATAACCTGGTTGAGGGACGTGAAGGCATCCTGTGCTGGCAGTCCCCAGGTGTAATTATTCTGAGCCTACTTTCTCCTGAAAGACGTACTTCCATTGCATTTGCTGGTAAGACAGTTGACGAATTGAAGAAAGCGGCAATATTTTGGATTCGTCATTTTTTAATCAATGGGCGGGTGTCGCACTTATAAACCTGTATCCAAACATCTTGCAGCGCATGCACCCCTTCCATAGGAAATTGAAAATCTAGAAACATCAAATCCGACTTTGCAAACTGATGTGGTTGTTGATGCGCAGCTTCGTGCAGACCTTGGGTAGGCGTTACTGAGTTCTGAGTAGGTGATGTGGCAGGCATGATGCAGTTGGTATGTGTGGATTGCTGAGGCGCGACTTTTCTCTTTGATTCTTCATCAACAACGCTGAGCCAAATACTGCTTGTTGGCTAGGCGCCTTCCAAACAGGGAGGTGATGATACCCTCACGCTATATCTTTGAAAAGTGGTGACCCTGTCACGGTTATGGCTTCTTGGTTGACCGTCTCTCCTGAGTTGAAGAGGTCCTTTACTGACAATGAAGGAATTCCATGTTGAGCCTCAGTCCCCAAGTGTGGTTTACGTGGTTCTTTCTTGTACGTTCGATGGGTTTACCATAATAAAGATATCACCATATTGCATCCGTACTGGTGACTCTATTAATTTCTCCATGGAAAACTAAAATACGCACAAGTTCGGATTACTTTTGTCCGTAGTGGTTGTTGCTATGAGGAAGCTCTGGCTGGTATCAACAAACGAGCAGCAAAGGTTCTTGGCAGCAACTGTGATCATAGGAGACTGCGTATTCATGGGAACAAAACAGGTTGGTTGGAGCTTGGATAGCTACTGTCACGATCCTTGACAGGAAGGAGTGGTGACTACGGGCACAAATCTTGGCAGGGACGAGTGGCGGCTATGGCCATGGATCTTGGCAGGGAGGAGTGATGGCGGCTACGACCACGGATCTTGGCAGGGAGGAGCAGCAGCTACGAGCACCAACCTTGGATAACCACGGCTAAGAACATTCTTTTCTTTCCCCTCTTTATTTTCGGTGAAGCAGCTTCTCCCTGATTCCATGTGTGCGTGAGCTCTCATGTTGTTGCTTGCCTGATTGTAAGTGTGGTCTTGGTGTATTGACTTGTGTAGATGGGGAAAAACTATTTGTTGGTTTTTACGGAATTGAAGAGTCGACCGTGTGGAGACTCCTTGAACAGAGCGAAATGTTGAACCTCACACAGATGCACTGCAAGAAGGGAGTGCTTTAAGTTCGAGAGATCAATCTGTAAGACTCCGGCCTAAACCAAGAACAATGGCCGTTCCAGTCAATTCGGTCACAAGAGAGAATGGGTTGATCTGTAGGAGGGAAGCTGAGAAATGCGTGAGATCAATGGTGATCTGAGATTGTAGTTGTGTTGTGAATTCAGCGTAAGAATGCTCTGAATAATTAAATTTTGCTCAATTGAGAGTGAATGCTCAGACGATGAGTTCGTGTAGACGAAAGATTGACTGTACGAACTTGCCAAGAATTCTTTTAGACGAATGTTCGATTTTTGAATCTTGTCTTTTCAATAAGGATCCAGAGACATTTTATAATGTCGTAGTTGAAAACACCATGATCCCATGAAGTGTGATAAGTTCTTTGGAATCAGAGAGTGGGGAAGTGGGAAATCGTGTTAAAACCAGTTGCTCATCGTGCAGAGACTTGGTTAATTTTCCACCCACTACTTTGATGACTCTTCCAAATGATTACACGACTTGCTCACATTCTCATCATGGGTGAACACACGTGCCGTAGACCGCCAGACCAAAACCCTAGTTAATATCCCCCATGTGACACGATTGAAATCTCGTGATTTGTGAAGTCAGTTGCTGACTTTATGGGATGATGAGTCCATGTATTGCTGAGTTAAACATGATTTGCGAATGTTCTGAAACTCATGAATTAAATATGTCTGCTGAGACGAGGTATTATTATGTTAATTACGAGCAAGCTGTGTTGCTAAATTATTGAATATTGATAGTTGAACCAATATTCTTGAATCTGAGCAAATATTGTTGATTCGGGCAAATATTGCCGGTTTGAGCGAATGTTGCTCATTCGATGGATTGTTGGTAGCATGACCAAATAAAATATTAATTTAAGATACTGACTGCTGGGTCGAGCAAAATAAATAAAAATGTTGATCATGGAATCAACATAAAATTATCAGTATTTGAATCGCTCAGAATCATGTTTTGCGGAGCTATGAATTCAAAACCCTAATTTTACTGAAATGATGATTTATTGCAAATCAACTGAAGCAGGGACCAGCAACATGGGATGATAAGTTCACCATGTAAGCCCAGATGCTCGAATGAACAAAATACCAAAGTCTCTTGAGGACCGGTTGGTGAAAGAATGATTAAATCTTTGGTTTAATCATTTATTGAAATAATGCTCGTGTGAGCGACAAATAACAAAACCTATCCATGAAGAGATGAGGAACCGACCAGGAGGTCATGAGACCGGCTCTTGGTGGTCGTGGGACCAATGGATGGTCGTTCAAGCAAACTCTTAATTGTTTGTAAGAAGTTTGAACCTAATATGAGCAATTGAGCAAATTAGGTTAAAATCATTAAAACATGTGGGACCGGCTATTTGCAGGCCTTAGAGACACCCTTGGTCGGTCAAGGGGATGTTCTCGTGTCACCATAGTGTCCATGTCTCGATCCCGAGAGTTTTAGTATTTTAGATGCGCATTTGAGCAACATTTCGAGAAAATATGTAGAATCCAGGGTTTTTCCAGAAACTAGGAAAAATACATGAGATGATGAAAACTGATAAATAAAACAGGGAATTGCAAGGTGTGGGACCGACCACGGCTAGGGCATGGCCGGCCGGTTGATAAGCACGGTCCCACACTTTCCCAGTTTTATGTAATTTTATGTACTTTCTCTGATTTGAGGGAAATTCCATGAAACTGGAGAGTTTTATGAAATTAGGGAACTTTCATGAGATGAGGGAGATAAAATAATAATAATAAAATAGGTAATGATGGAGTGTGGGACCGGCAATGGCCAAGGCATGGCCGGCCGGCCAACGGGCACGGTCCCAGGGCACTCTTCCCAATTTTATGTAATTTTTCATGATTTTAGGGAATTTTCATAAAATCAAAGAGATTTGTTGAAACCAAGGTATTTTGTTGAAATCATGGAGTTTTCATGGAATCAAGAAAACAAAATAACAAACAAATATAAAATAATATGCGTGTGGGACCGGTAGGGCATGGTCGGCCGGCTAGAGCCCGGTCCCACGAGTTTTCCTAATTTTATAATATTTTTCATAATTTTAGAGAAAATTCATAAAATTAGGGAATTTTCATGGTTTTAGGGAAAATTCATGAAATCATGGAATTTTCATAATTTGAGAGAAATAATAAAATAATAGGGACTTGAGGTGTGGGACCAGGCCACGGTTAGGGCATGGTCGGCCGGGGTGGTGCTCGGTCATGACACCTTTTCCTAATTTTATTATTTCTTTGATAAAATCATGAGATTAGAGAATTTCCTTGAAACGAAGGAGATTTGCTCGAACGAGAGAATTTTCACGAGATCAGGGAAAAATAATAAAATATGACAAAATATAAAATTGGGCGCGGGACTAGTCACGGCATGACCGGCCAGCTGATGAGCCCAGTCCCCTGGCGCCTTTTCTAATATTTTATTATTATTATTTTTCCTTCCTATTTTGCATAGGTTCATCGTTCATTCATATTTTGAAATGCTCGTTTGCACATTCAAATGCTGGTCTGTGCATTATTGCTAAGCACACTTGCACCATTTTAGTCAAGGCTTATTCGATGCTCGGATGCCTGTTTCGTTGAATATTTATCACTAACCCGTGGAATTCTGCTGAGAAGAACCACGAATTGAAGTGATGAAATATAACGAAGAATCGTAGAATATTGCTGGATATTCAAGCGATTAGAGATAATTAACTGATGGCTCTATACTAGCAAGGCTTCCTATCTAGGAGCACTAATTATCTGAAGGTTGAGAAATATGAACTTGCTGGAGTGTCATATTCCTCTTGTACAGTTAGGGAAAACCTGGTTACATCCTGAAAACGTTATTGCTCTATACTAGCAGACATGTTATCTAGGAGCCTTCCAATCTTGCGATTCTATACAATATGAGATGTGTCGCGGTCTCAGCTGGGAAACTACACATCTACATCTTCTCTGAGAGACTTTCTCGATCAGAGGTTTTATGGCATGAGCTTTCATGCTTAGATACATGAGTCTCAATACTCATCTGATTTCCGGATCCGGAGTGTTGATGGTGGATTTTAGTTTAGGGCTAAAATTGTAAAACCAAATTTATGCGCTGACACCCTACAAAGGATAAAGCCGCTGATAAGTGATGAATACTTCTTCACTTTACTAATTCACCTAGAATGGAGCATGTGGCAACAATCCCAGTATTCTGTGAATTAAATACACGGAATTCATCCAGGTTGGAGCATGTATCAACAATCCCCTATACCCTGTGAATTTACAACATTATTAATTAATACATGACCAGCCTTGTATTTCCTGTACTCATTATTGGTACGGCATGACGAATGAGTGTTGCTCTCAGCAGAGCAACACGAACCTCCAAGCATTAATAATGAAGCATGTACGAAATACCCGTACAGGCTGCGACTCTCGGTGTGTTATACTAGCCCGATTGAGCATACGACTCTCGGTGTGTTATACTAGCCCGATTGAGCATACATCTCTCGGTGTGTTATACTAGCCCGATTGAGCATATTTGAATCTGGATTGTCCATATCAGTCTCAGAAACGGTCACAACCATCCAACTTCACCAGCATGATTGGATGACTTGGATTGCCTCCATAACCCCCAAGAAAGTATTGGAATATTCACCACCGACCCAACGCGGGCCCCGCTTGGTCGGCCTCCCCAAAAGGGTGGCATAGCTTGCCAAACCGTCCAAGCCAAAGCAAAGTATGGACGAAAAACCTAAATTAGGGTTTGCGGCACATCACATGTGTCGCCGCGATCTCAACCATCCATATTCGCGAGGCATAGATGGAGGGTGTAAATATAGATTCAAAGGGCCCAGAGCATGTCAACACGCTCACCGTAAGCCCTCCTACACACATGATCGATCGGTCAGGACCATCCATGGCTGGTCGTTCCGGATCGTGTGCCCAAATTGGGCATGCCGCACGGCCGGCAAAACCATAATTAGGGTTTGCATTGATCGCAAACGTCCGTTTTATCCTGATCGAATGGAGGGTTTAGGAGTCTACTGAGCAGGTCCAGTGAGCATCAACATGATCACCATGGACCCATCTATCTCCCCACCTAATCGGCCAAGGCATACCATGCCTGGTCGTTCCAATTCGCACGCCCAAACTAGCGTGGTCACACTTCCCAATCGCAAACTGATCTCGACCACTCAACTTCTCCTGATGAATTGAGTGGCTTAGATCACGTTCCTATGGGAAAGTAAGGTATAGGCATCTACACCAGCCTGCCACCTACACGCCGAACCAATAGGCCGGGATCGACCAAGCTTGGTCGTCCCGAAACGCGCGCCTGAAGAAGGCATGACGCACGGCATTTGCGGCACCAAACTTCTGTCGTAAATCAATCCTGACCGCTCCTCTTTGCCGGATAAATTAAGCGGTCCAGATTACACTTTCGCGGGACAGTGAGGTATGGGCATGTATACCAGCATGTCATCTACACGCATGCCCGATCGGCCATGCCAAAATCGTGTCCCAAGCTTGGATTTGACCAAGCTGAAAAGTGGTGCTTGCGCACCTCTTCTAAAACCCTAATTCCACTAACGGTCGCAGATGAGTGTCTCAAAGATCATCTCGTCCGTCCAACTTCACCGGCTTGGTTATACAGCCCTGGTCTGGAGTTAATTGGTCAGTGAGGCGTCATTGTGATCACCACCCATCACTCTACCACACCATGTGGTCGGCCAAGGGAGGACTTGCCTGCGCAACCTCCAAACCATCACATGAAGTAGGCTGGACATGAAGCTATTTTGAGACGCTCAAACAACGATGCTTCATACATGCTGAATATACTCGATGCAGCTCCTGCATAGAATACACACGATACTTCACAAGTATCAACTTCCTAAATAACTTAGTTATTTAATCTAGCATTACATGCTCCTTTACGTGGGTCTCACGATCCCACACTCGAGATATCAATCATGTCACAAGCGTGGGATACATATGGGGTATTGGTTTGGCGGTTTACGGCGTGCGGCGCACAACGCGCCATCACAAGAACGTGTCGGGGAAGTCATGGACGGTTAGTGATGATTGGAGAAGTGGGCAAGACTGGTCGTGTGACAGTAACACACGACTCCACTAATCCATCACTCCACTTTCTCCACTTCCCACGATATACGAGGGTTAGGTTTAAAGACTTGTATAAATAGGTTCTCCTCCGTATTTTCCAAAGAGGAACAAGGCAAGGCAAGACAATAGAGGCAAGTGTTGATACAATCGTATTCAAACACCGGAACTGATATCTTACATCCTGCAAGCCAGTCCATCTTTATGATACAAGTCATACATAGCCAACACCTTCACAATCTCAACACCTTCTTCGCTTTCCCTCCCTAAGATCAACCCCATCTCCTTCACTTTGTGACCAAAACAAGTCTGGAACGGTCATTTCTTGGTTTAGGCCGGATTTGCACAGATTGATTTCTCGAATCTACAAGCACTCCCGTGTAGTGCATTTGTTTAAGGTTTAGACTCATTTCTTATCCAGACACCCCAAATTACCAAAATCGGCAGAAATAGTTTTCACCCATAAACAATTGGCGACCACAGCGGGAGGTTAATCTCTCGGTTGTAAAGTCAATTTCTTCAATACCATTCAATCAATTTCAAGATGGTTGGTTTTAGGACCGCCTCGACAGTCTCAAATCCTGATGGTTCCTCCAACGGATATACCCCTCCTCCTAACGGCGTATCTGACGGCATGATCAGGAGATTTCCAACATTAAGCGAACTAGCACGGGTACCGGAGATTCACACGAATAACATGGAGCTAATCAAAGAAGCGGTAAACGGCATACTTGATATCCTCATCAAGATGACATCAGAGATGAGTGTTCCGGAGACCCTTACACCGGGGACTAGTTCCCCTCAGATCAACAACTTTACTATGGACCAGAGACCAGTGGATCAGGAAGCGGCATCTCTAGTGGAAAGCTTGTGTGAACTCTTGCACCTCTCGAAGAATCAACGGGCAGAGACGTTTGCTGCAATTAATAAAATAGCTCTGGACGTACACCTGACTCCTTCACATCCAGAAGTCTTAACTGCATCGGAAATATCTGTAAATAATGTTACATTTACAGAAGACGACATGATGGCAGAGGAAGGTCACAACCGGGCCCTACATGTTACCGCACGCATCAAGGGTTCAGAGTTCAGGAGGGCCCTCATCGACACAGGAGCATCTTCGAATGTGATTACTCTCAAGACTCTCAAGACATCCAAGGTTAGCCCATGAAAGATTGTACGACAGCCCACCACAATAACGGACTTCGAAGGAAACCAGACCAGCACATACGGGCATGTCAATCTGAATTTATCGGTAGGACCCGTTCAATCAAAAGTGAAATTTGAAGTCATAGAAAAGGAGCCGGACTACCATATGATACTAGGGAGATCGTGGCTTCATGAAAATAAGGTCATCCCTTCAACGTATCACCAGTGCCTGAAGACCATGCTAAATGAGGAAGTCATCCGTATTCCTGCATCATTATCTCTGTACGCACCAATATGCGGAGTGGAACTGTTCGAGCCAAAAGAAACTCCGCAGGGAAGGTCAGACAAAGTCCTGTGCACCCCACTACCCACGTGGGCTTCAATACAGGAAGAAGACCGACTTGCATCCCTCGGGGCTAAGCACCACGACACACCTTTTCTGACGAGGCGTCCATCTTCATTCGGTGAAGCTTCAACCAATGCTCACACCAAGAGAGAACGCACTTTCGAGGCAAACCGTGATCAGAAGGGGAAGACAATATATCGGCGCCGCTGTTAGCAATTAGCAGGAGAGACTGGCACCCAGTCTCTCCGCCAAGTTTAATGCTGCAAGAACGACGAAACACAAGAGGAGGTATTGGACGCTCCTCAACAGCTACAATATGGCACCAACTCCACAACTGACGAGCTCGAGACTATTAACATCGGGAATGAAGAATCTCCCAGGCCCGTCTCTATCAGTTCGACTCTGTCCGTGGACGAACGTGCGAGTCTTGTCCAACTACTCAAGGAGTACCAAGATGTGTTTGCCTGTACATACGAGGAAATGCCTGGTCTAGACGAAAAATTGGTCACCCATCACCTACATGTCATACCTGGATCCAAGCCGATCAAGCAATCTCCGTGGCAATTCAGACACGAAGTGGAAGAACAAATCAAAAATGAAATTCAGAAGTTCCTAGCTGCTGGCTTCATCAGACCTATTCATCATCCGACCTGGTTAGCTAATGTGGTCCCAGTAAATAAGAAAAACGGACAGATTCGGTGCTGCGTGGATTTCAGAGACTTGAACAATTGCTGCCCCAAGGACGACTTTCCTCTGCCTAACATCGACATGTTAGTAAACGCCACCGGCGGACACGACATGTTCTTATTCATGGATGGTTACAGCGGCTACAATCAGATAAGAATGTATGAGCACGATGCAAGTAAGACAGCCTTCCGAACCCCTCTTGGAAATTTTTACTATACTGTTATGCCATTCGGTTTAAAGAATGCCGGT
This sequence comes from Papaver armeniacum, assembly GCA_023531295.1. Lineage (NCBI taxonomy): Eukaryota > Viridiplantae > Streptophyta > Magnoliopsida > Ranunculales > Papaveraceae > Papaver > Papaver armeniacum. Next base: position 805,194 of record JAJJWW010011127.1, read on the forward strand.
GAAACGTATCAACGCGCTATGAAGGGAATCTTCCACGACATGATGCATAAGAAAATCGAAGACTACGTGGATGATATAGTAGTTTAATCCAAGACTCAAGCTATCCTCACAATGTCGCTGCCGTGAACTGTGAAGGAGCTCCAAAACTTTATGGGCAAGGTGAACTTTTGGTTCATTCACCCCCCTTGAAGAAAGGATCAAGTTTAAATGCGGATCACACTACAACAGAAGCGTTTCATAGGATTCAACAAATATTGTCATCTACGAATCATCACAAAGGGTTAGCCTATTATGTCATCCCAGACAAGAGCGAGCATGGGACATCTTCAGATCCACTGAAGACGACACCTCAAGGGAGCAGCCTCAAGAAGATAACGACGTCCGCGTGTCATGTCGAGAAAGAATCCGGCCGAATCACTCTATCAGAGGATGGTGCATGTCTACCGTGTTATGTTAGAGAATCTGCACTTTTGGTCATCCTCTGGACTTCGTGAAGCTGTTGAACGATCATCTATGAAAGCATCTACCCTGCTGGAAAGAACCATGCCTTCCAGTAATGAAGAGCCTCATGATGTTCGTGGAAGCATACATCCCACCAACGGGTAATACAACATTCAGCCTTCCATAAGCAGTTTCGCTGAAGTAGCAAGAGGAAAGCCACCGAGATACAACATCCTGCGCGTCCAAAATTACCAACTCCAACTCCAGCACCATATGCACGACTTCCGTAATGGTGAAACAACGTCCAAGATATTCCATATCTGGATCGATGGTAACTACATCAATGAGATACGCTTTCAGAATTTGTCTCCCGTAGAAGATTTAGTTGCGTTACCAAAGGAGTATGACTGGGACTGCTTAGCACGGCCCATCTCAAAAACATCCTCATGAACCTAGCGTGACAACGTCTATCAAGTCCAAAGCTCTAGATACTCGTGGGCAGGGGATTGTCTCCATATTCTCTATTTCATGTAGAAACGTCAAGAAAGCCATCGGTTCCAGTTTATCCCTCTAACAATGAGATGAGCTCTACCACTATATGAAGATTTCCAAGTTCGTGCCCGTAGCTATCACGCCTCTCCCTTCCAGTCTCTTCGATCATACTTGCTTTGCCGAGAACCTGTTGTTGCTCGTCGATTAATACCATCCAGAGCTTCACAATGTCAACGACCATTACGTACAAAAAACCCATCGGTCATACAAGATAGAGCCACGTAGACCACGCTTGGGGACTGAGGCTCAGCATGAAATTCCTTTACCGTCATTCAAGAAGTTCTTCAACGCTCCACCCACTAGAAGATGCTTCAACGCTCTCCGGGACCTGCTTGCTCCAGAAGATTCTTCAACGCTCTCAGCAGACCCACACCACGTTCGAACATACACGGTTCACGTTTGTGCAAAGCAAGCATGCCTAGATCCCACGTTCGAGCAAAGGGAAGACCGATGTTGGTTAGCAAGACCGGTGTTCGTCAAGGCAAGACCGGTGTTGGTCGAAGTAGCAAGGATGACACTCGAGAAAGCACATAAACTGTACGAGCAAAGGGAAGACCGATATTGGTTAGCAAGACCAGTGTTCTTCAAGGCAACACCGGTGTTGGTCGAAGTAGCAAGGATGACACTCGAACAAGCACATAAACTGTACGGGCAAAGAAAGCAAGGCCGGTGTTGATCAAGTCACAAGGCCGGTACTGCTCAAGTCACAGGGCCGGTGTTGATCAAGTCACAAGGCGTCTTGCTCAGTCACGAGGTGGTATTGGGCCAGCAAACGAGGCTGGTGTTAGTCAAGTCCAGCGGTGTTGGTCGAAATCGCAAGGCTAATATCCCATCACGCAAGCAAGGCGATATCACGTCACGCAAGTAGGACGGTATTGGGACACTTCGGGCCGGTATTGGTCAAGGCCGATCAACGTCATAAGGCTGGTATTGGGCCACGATTAGCAAACAAGACCGATGATGATCGAAGCGGCGATGTCCGTCGGGGTTCGTCAAATCGGCAAAGGCGGTGTTGGTCAAGGGGCAAGTCGGGTGTTGGGGTGAGGCAACGAGGTTTAGTGTTTGGTCGAACGAGCACAACCGGCCCCAAGCAAAGCCGTCATGCGGCGGATCCCACTTGATCGAGCACATCCGGCCCAAATTGGTCGAAGCGAGCACAGTAGGCCCCAAGCAAGCGGCACGCGGTGGGTCCCACGTTCGAGCAAGGCGGGCATAACAAGCCCACGTTCGCGCAAGGCGGGCATAACAAGCCCACGTTCGATCAAGCGGGCGCATGATGAGTCCCACGATCGAGCGAAGTAGGCGCACGATCCGTTGAGCGAGCACATCGGCCCCACGCTCGAGGCGGAACAATCACGAAGAAGGCTCTCGGCCAAGGCGAGGCATAGCAAGGTCGATCGAAGGCAAGACCGACATCATGCTAGGGGAACGCTCGCCTGAACGCCTCTTAAACGTGACATGCTCCAAGGACAGGACGACTCGTCTCTCCTGGTAACATCTAAGTTTGTCTCATAAGTTTTATCTATATATGTCACCATCTAATGCCTACCCCACAATAGTGTTATCATTATGTGATAGGAAGGGGACTTAATGTTGATGGTGGATTTTAGTTTAGGGCTAAATTGTAAAACCAAACTTATGCGCTGACATCCTGCAAAGGATAAAGTCGCTTATAAGTGATGAATACTTCTTCACTTTACTAATTCACCTAGAATGGAGCATGTGGCAACAATCCCAGTATTCTTTGAATTAAATACACGGAATTCATCCAGGTTGGAGCATGTAGCAACAATCCCATATACCCTGTGAATTTACAACATTATTAGCATGACCAGCCTTGTATTTCATGTACTCATTATTGGTGCGGCATGACGACTGAGTGTTGTTCTCAACAGAGCAACACGAACCTCCAAGCATTAATAATGAAGCATGTACGAAATACCCGTACAGGCTGCGACTCTCGGTGTGTTATACTAGCCCGATTGAGCATACGACTCTCGGTGTGTTATACTAGCCCGATTGAGCATACATCTCTCGGTGTGTTATACTAGCCCAATCGAGCATATTTGAATCTGGATTGTCCATATCAGTCTCAGAAATGGTCACAACCATCCAACTTCACCAGCATGATTGGATGACTTGGATTGGCTCCATAACCCCCAAGCAGGTATTGGAATATTCACCACCGACCCAACGCGGGCCCCGCATGGTCGGCCTACCCAAAAGGGTGGCATAGCTTTCCAAACCGTCCAAGCCAAAGCAGTATGGACGAAAAACCCTAAATTAGGGTTTGCGGCACATCACATGTGTCGCAAAACAGTCTCAACCATCCATCTTCGCAGGCATAGATGGAGGGTGTAGATGTAGATTCAAAGGTCCCAGAGCATGTCAACACGCTCATTGTAAGCCCGCCTACACACATGATCGAAAGGTCAGGACAAACCATGGCTGGTCGTTCCAGATCGTGCGCCCAAATTGGGCATGCCGCACGGCCGGGAAAACCCTTATTAGGGTTTGCATTGATCGCAAACGTCCGTTTTCTCCTGATCGAATGGAGGGTTTAGGAGTCGACTGAGCAGGTCCAGTGAGCATCAACATGATCACCGTGGACCCATCTATCTCCACACCCAATCGGCCAAGGCATACCATGCCTGGTCGTTCCAATTCCGCACGCCCAAACTAGCGTGGTCACACTTCCCAATCGCTGGCCGATCTCGACCACTCAACTTTGCCGGACGGGTGGTGGCTTAGATCACGTTCCTATGGGAAAGTAAGGCAGAGGTATGTACACCAGCCTGCCACCTACACGCCAAACCAATAGGCAGGGATCGACCAAGCTTGGTCGTCCCGAAACGCGCGCCTAAAGAAGGCATGACGCGCGGCATTTGCGGCACCAAACTTCTGTCGTAAATCAATCCTGACCGCTCCTCTTTGCCGGAAAAATTAAGCGGTCTATATTACACTTTCACGGGACAGTGAGGTATGGGCATGTATACCGGCATGTCGTCTACACGCATGCCCGATCGTCCATGCCAAAATCGTGTCCCAAGCATGGATTCAACCAAGTTGAAAAGTGGTGCTTGCGCACCTCTTCTAAAACCCTAATTCCACTAAAGGTCGCAGATGAGTGTCTCAAAGATCATCTCGTCCGTCCAACTTCACCGTCTTGGTTATACAGCCCTGGTCAGGAGTTAATTGGTCAATGAGGCATCATGGTGATCACCACCCGTCACTCTACCACACCATGTGGTCGGCCAAGGGAGGACTTGCTTGCGCAACCTCCAAACCATCACATGAAGTAGGCTAGACATGAGGCTATTTTGAGACGCTCAAACAGCGATGCTTCATACATGCTGAATATACTCGATGCAGTACCTGCATAGAATACACACGATACTTCACAAGTATCGACTTCCTAAATAACTTAGTTATTTAATCTAGCATTACATGCTACTTTCTATGGGTCCCATGATCCACACACTCGAGACATCAATAATGTCACAAACTGGGGGATACATACTGGGGTATTAGTCTGGCGGTTTACAGCGTGCAGCGCACAACGCGCCATCACAAGAACGTGTCAGGAAGTCATGGACGGTTAGTGATGATTGGAGAAGTGGGCAAGACTGGTCGTGTGACACTAACACACGACTCCACTAATCCATCACTCCACTTTATCCACTTCCCACGAGATACGATGGTTTGGCTTAAAGACTTGTATAAATAGGTTCTCCTCCCTATTTTCCAAAGAGGAACAAGGCAAGACAAGACAACAGAGACAAGTGTTGATACAATCGTATTCAAATACAGAACCGATATCTTACATCCTGCAAGCCGGTTCGACTTTACGATACAAGTCATACATAGCCAACACCTTCACAATCTCAACAGCTTCTTCACTTCCCTCCCTAAGATTAACCCCATCTCCTTCACTTTGTGACCGAAACAAGTCTGGAACGGCCATTTCTTGGTTTAGGCCGGATTTGCACAGATTGATTTCTCGAATCTACAAGCACTCCCGTGCAGTGCATTAGTTTAAGGTTTAGACTCATTTCTCATCCACACACCCCAAATTACCAAAACCGGTAGAAATAGTTTTCACCCATAAACACGGAGTAATTAATGAAATTGCTAAGTATTCATGAGATGTGTCGTGGCCTCAGCTAGGAGACTACATATCTACATATACTCTGAGAGACAGCCTTCTCAGTCAGAGATTTATGGCATGAGCTTGCATGCTTTAATGAGAGACATGGGCCTGAATACTCATCCGATTGTCGGATCCGGAGTATAGTTTTACAATTTTACCCTTTGTCGAAAATCCGCTATCTACATTAAGTCCACTGCTTAGTGAATAATGCTCATATGAAGGAAAAATAGATTTTTTTTAAAAGGTGTGAGCTTTCACAAAAACCGAAATAAACCTCGTGGATGAGCTTTCCGAAGCTAACGATGCTCCCAGAGATAAAATGTGTGTAGACAATGATATCTCTGGAGAAGAGGCATGCATGGATGAGACTTCCGTTGGAGAAGAGGAAGACGAAACACCTGGAGTCAAGAATTTTCCGAATGTAGATGATGCATTTTTTGAGGTTCAGGAAACCGAAAAGCGTTTCAGATCTCCAGTATATCGTCTTTTGAAAAACCCCAGGACGGTTACTCAAAAGAAATTGGTGACTCCTCGAGCAGCTATTCAGTTTTGTCTTGAATGAGGACTCTTCCAAGCTTCAATTATAGAATTCAAGCTCTCTCGACGACCTTTAGAGAAATTTTCCGGATGGGCAAGACATATGCTGGGTTTTCCTCGTGTTAGAGCTATGCTGGATAGAGCACAAGTTACCAGAGCCGTTCAGACATCTGGAGATTTATATATTTTTCATGATGCACGAGGTATTGTGGCCCTTCTTGCCCGCTGGTGCATTCCAACCCACACTTTTATATGCAGCTGGGGAGAGTTCACTATTACCTTGGAAGATGTAGTTGCTTTGTTGCATCTCCCAATCACAGGTAATTTTCCTAGAGAACTTTCGGCAGAGGAGAAAGAAATTTCCAACACCTTAACAACTGAGATGGAGAGCAGGGGCGGAGGCAGTGTGTTGCAAAGGTGTGCAATTGCACACCCTCAAATCCTAAATTTCTCTATTTTGCAAGCCCAGATAAATCTCTAACTGAATCTTGCACCCCCTAGAAATGTGGAGTTGAAAGCGCAATAATTCAGAACTCAATTCCTAATCTTAGTTCTCACTTCTCACTCACGTACTCACACAGCCTGAGACGAGTGTCGCAACCATTAAGGGAAACTTAGCACCAATAACAATGGTAGCAACCATTAAAGACAAGTTAATAACAATGACAAGAGATAGATGAACACTTTGATTCTTTGGTGTGCAAAGAAAAAAAAAATTCCTGGTTCTTTTATTTTGTTGTGTATCTTTTCTTGCACCCCCTCTCTTCGATTCCTAGCTCCGCCCCTGATGGAGAGAATTAACAAGGCTTCTGGCAAAGGTTGTTATGCCCACTGGTTGACACATTGGTGGCCACGAGATGTCCCCCTCAACGAACCCGACGGTATGTTATCCATTGCTGCTTTATTATGTTTATGGCTGTCCAGGGACGTGTTTGAAGACGCTTAGGAACTTTGCTAAAGCCATTTGTAATCCCTTTTGCCATTAAGATGGCTCAAGGTGAATAAATTCCAATAGGTAGCTTATTCTTGGGTTCTTTGTACTCTAACCTGGACTCCCTGATTATAGACTCCAGTGTTTCTAACGGCTTTATGAAGATTGAATACTACGCCAATACGATGTTTCTTCATGCCTTGATGTGGGAAAGTTTCGAGAAGTATGCACCTATTCCCCGTAGTATCTTGCGAGGGTTGAGTGCTGCTGATTCTCGATGTATTTTCCATGAGAAAGATAACACCAAGATTATGCGCTGGTCTACAAAGCAAATTCAGTCCAAGACGCGCTTCATTGATGTATTAGATGATGAGTCAGAGTTCAACTTCCGTCATTGGGTGCTAATTCCTCCTCATGTTTCCCAATTGATAACTTTCAATGATGGAGAAAGCAAGTATTTGAAATCTGCTGCTGATTTGAACGATGGCGAGAGATCTTTTATGCTGAGTTGCACTCCAGGTCATCTGATATCAACAACATATGGAGGCTTTTCGGTCGAGGAGTACAATATTGATAGAGCAGACCGTCAGATGGGTATGGATCAATGTGTTCCAACTTTCCGGAGGAGAAAACCATCAGTGGATCAGCTTAAAACTTGTTTGGATCATACATATGTTAAAGGAAGTTCTTATTGGTTCCCTTGTCTTTGAACGAATTACATATGTGACTCGGGTTACATAGACTTACTGGGACCATCAGTTTGAGCGCCTACATGATTTCGTGATGGTTGCCCAACCTTTAGTGAAAGATCCGACTTCGCCGAGATGAGTGCCTCTCGTCCAAGATTAAGGCATATTTAAGGCGGTGATAAACGAAAGACATCTCCGGGGGAAGTTCACCGGTATGTATCTTTTGCGTATTCTTCACATAACCCATATAATTATCTTTAATTACCACATCAATACTCTTTTGCAGGATGGTCGTGCTGTGAGACCTCGAATTGAAGTGAATTTCTCAGAAGCGGAAGCAATCATTCACGGTGGAGAAGGCAGGAACAAGAATTGCAAGATGTTGCTTAACACCATAAAGTCCACGGTTGCTGCTTTGGTGAGTTGTCGACATTTTTCCGCTGTGACTTCTTCTATCCGCATTACCAGGATCATGAAATAAATATTTGCTATTTGGATACAAAACTTTGATCCGTACAGTATTGATGGTCTTCAATTCTCCGCTGCTGGGCAGACAATCTCTGATCTGAGCGTTGAAGAAGAAAATGTCGTGAGTATTCTCCCTCAAAGCCAAATAAATTCTTCATGTAAAAAATGCTAATTATTTGAGAATATGTCCAGGAGGATGTTTCCATGGAGGTGGAGAGCGCTGATACTCGGTCTTCCTCGATAATAGAGACGAATGAAATTCTAAAGATTCGGAACCGAACGAAAGTGATGAACCTCTTGATGTTGGCACGGGCAATCCCAACTCTTCGAACACTTCGAAGACCTCCCAAGTAAGTACATATCTTGTAACCTTTTCATAGAAGTATGAAATTGCTGATTTGTGAGTGAATTAATGAGAATACATGTGTATAAACGAAAAACTTGGTCGAATTTCGCTGTCAGAAAACTCAGAACTCAGTATTTTAGCAAAAACGCCGTAAAACCTTCACCTGGAGTCGGATTTTCATGATATGCATATGCATATCCAAGCCTGGAAAATTTCCAAGATTTTCCAAAGCTGTTTAAGTTTTGAGCACGTTCGGGGCACGAAAAAAGGCGGAACGGTAAACTTCCAGGAGACTTTTAGAACTTTTTCAGATGGTATGTTGCTCAATGTTTTGACCACATATCTTTGATTGTTCATCGGATTATTATGAAATTTTGACACGTTGTATAGGACATACATACGAATAGAATGGCATATAACCCATCCTCAGATTACTTGTAGATTGCTCCCAGTTCGTCTTTTAGTACAGAGTAGAGTACAATTTTATCAGACGAGGTTACCGTAAAATGTATTTTCATGACTTTCATGCTATTTACTCGTGCCTTGAGTGTATAATGATGAACTTTGATGATGTGGTATTGATTGTATGGTGTATTTTATAATATCACTTGGTTTCATGCTTAAACGACTCTAACCTCATGTAATCTTCGTATTAGGTGTCAAATACCGAAGTTGAGGATATTGAAACCAATGAGGATAACCCGAATTTCCCTGGAATTATTAATGAAGAGACGACCATTCCTGTACTTAAAGGCCATGAGAAGGTTGTCACTGAAGTTATGGAAACCCAGATTATTCTTTGCTTCAATGATAGAAGAAAGCGAGACACCGGGAGAGAATCTTGAAGAAATTGTTGCCCCGATTGTAGAAGCTGCTCAGTGGTGAGAACCGTATAGTGGTGCATGAATTTCCAAGTGCAGGAGTTGATTTTGATCCTCCCTTTGATGCTTCACTCCCGTATCATGAACTAGTAGGTGGATTCAGCGTTCCCATTGGATATGTAGGCTTGTACGAGAAAATATGGAAGAAGTTTGGTCACATAATAGTGGACAAGAATCCTGGGCGTGCTTATGCTTTAACAATGCAAGTAGGTATTATCCTGCGTGTTGTAAGTGATATATGCACTAAGGCCAGAATTACTGTGACTCCAGATATACTCTTTGATTGGGAGTTTAACTTGGAGAATTCAGAAAGACTTGGCTTCAATGTAAAGTGGCTTCATAAGCAAATGAACGCTATCAAGGACAATTGTGAGAACAACATACCCTTTCCCAATGATCTGTGATGGAGAAGGAAGACAAGATTGTCAGGTGTTGAGGAGATGAACAAGGAGTTGGCGGCTTTGCAGGTCTTAAAGGATGCAGAGGTGCAAAAATCCTTTTTGATGATTTTCTTTGATTTCCTTTTCATAATCTCTTGAACTTCGAACTTGAGAGATGTGAGGTTTTATTTGGGTCTTGATATTGGCTAACTTTGGATGGGTAGATGATTGAGGATTTTCTTTTGGATTTGATAAGGATTTTCTTTTAAGTAAAATGAATCTGAATTTTGATAAATTCTTTGAATTCAAAACCGATTGCAAGCGTTTTGGAGGAATTGAAATACAATGAAAGAAAATCCTAAATGCCAAATCCAGACGTCATGATTGCTCAAACGTCCAGTACCTCAAATGCCCAATAATTTCAGATAAATGCCTTAAGCCAATTCTCATGTATTACTGGCAGGGTTCTGCTATCTGTGTTGATTAATTTGTAGTATCCTCCGGTTACGGACTTAGCAACCATTAACGGTCCTTCCCAATTGGAACTCCTTGCGGAATGGAGATCACGTTTAGCTGCCTTGAGAACCAAATCTCCTTCTTTGAATTTGTTCGGCTTAATAGTTCGCGCCTTGAATATTTTTTGCTGATTCCATGGTTGTGGCACATATGGACACTCGTGTAGAGGAGAGTATCCAACATGCATGTACTGTCGTGCTTAGCCATGTCTTCATCAATAAACCTCTTGATAGAATGATCAACATGAAGATGCTCTTAGCATAACCATTTGGTGTAATACTGCTGAGGTGAGACTATCCACTCGTAGTTTTTCGTAATTGCTAAGTTGTTAGCAGGGAGAAGTCCCTGGACCAGAGCAGTATATTTCAACATTGGTATTATTGGTGTATGAAGAGGGATAAGACTTTCCTGAGTACGGAACCTCTTGATGAAAGAATGTGCACTTTCTCCAGGCTTCTGTGTGAGTTCCGTCAAAGCTTGAACTTCTTCCAAGTGCTTGATAGGTGTAGAATACACCGTATTTACTATATAGAGTTTATGCTTTCTTTGCTATTTTTCGTGTGAATTATGTATCTTATGTTTGCTTTTGAGTTATCAGGTGCAATGGAGTCGCACGGAGGAAAAGAAGAAGAAATTATCCAAATTGAGCCAAAGGGCGAAATTGTCATCTCACAGGTGAGCTATACGTGGAGCAGGCTGAAACGCGGCGAGGGGAGCGGAAGAGAGTGGGGGCTGTCGGTTACTTGGAACCGACAGGCCAAAGTAATTGGAGGTGGCCCTTATCTGATGAGTGGTGCCCAAAAATCACTATGGTTATCCCTTATCCTACCAGCTGGGGTGGATAAATCCAGATTCTTACAAAATATCTAGAATTCAGAGAAGAAATTTATTTCTTCTTCTTCATCGAGTTTCTGTCTGTGAGGGCGGCACATCGAGTTTCAGAGGAGAAGTGAAGTAAAAAATGGCACCAGTGCTTGAGAGTTTTGGTTGATAAACCGAGAGAGAGAAATGGAGGCGAGAGACGGTGATTTGGAGGTTCTTTACCATGAGATCGAGAACAGGAACTACTCAGTGATGTTGCTCAGAGTCAGATCGAGATGGGCTTTGAAAGTTAGGTTGTAAATTGTGATTTGGAAGTTTGTTGTGGCTCATAGAAGGCAGAGATAATGTTAACATCGACATCAGAAGCAAAGTAGATGATGCTGCAAATTTGGGTTGAAATTCCAGATGGGTTTGAGATTAGTAATTGAAGTTTTGATGGTGTTGTTGAAGCTCGATGAAAAGGGGTTCGTGGGATTCACATGAAATTGAAATGGTTTACTGCCATACAGGGAGAGAAAGGAGTTTGTGAAGATGAAATTAGGATTTTGATTTGTGAGTTGTCCCTGAACAGATTGATGTAGAGTTGAGTAATGGCAATGGAGACACAACAGAGAAGAACTCTGAATTGAAGCTGTTGTTGTTCTTGAAGGGTTCGATTTCAGAGACTGATGGAGGTTCTGAGTTTACAATAGCTAAGAAAAAGGGGGTCTGAGATATGGGTCTGTGTTGTTTGAGTCATTGCCATGAAATGGGTTATGTTGAGATCCAAGATTCAAGTGAGTAGAAGGGAATGTAGGCGATCTTTGGAAGGCTGGGTTCTGTAGCACTTGGTGGCACGATGTTGGCTATTCTGGTGGTGCAAGGGCTAGTGCTTGGACGGGGATGATGTTCTTGAACAAGGTGAGGGCTCAGGCTGTTGCAGGGCTTTAGCCATGGTCACAATAATTTGTGAAGTGTCAGGAGTAATGGATCACTGAGGTGTCTATGGCCTGAGTTTGTTTATTGAGCTGAAGTTTTGCTTGGCCTGAGCTAAAGAATGGAGCTGTGTAATGCAGACTGGTGAGATAGCCTGAGATGGAGGTGACCTGAGATAGATTGCAGCTGGAAACAATGCAGGATGCACAGCTCAGATGGCTGGTAGCTTCAAGGCCATGATGGCTGGCAGATGAAGCTACAGCTAATACAAAAACTTAAATTACAGGGTTCATATGGAATTGCAGGGGTGATAATGAAGCTGTATGAGGTATTGTTGGATGGCATTGCAGTGAGTACAATGTGAGTAAGTGACTCTCAGTGCTTTGTGTATCGGAGTCGGATACGTGTTGATTGTTTGAGCTCGAGCCGAGCTAAAATCCTACGGCACAGAGAGGAAGAAATTGCTTGGGGTTCGGCTATGATTAGAACTGGGGTTTGTTGCTATGGGTGCTGTGCATTATGCAGGTGGACTGGCTGTGCTGCAGAAGAAGGGAGCTGGTGAAGCCAAGGCAGCCAGGCAAGGGCAATGCAGGCTGCTGTTGTGAATGAAGGGTGATGTATGATTTTGCCAAGAGCTGCAAATGCAGGGAATATGGAAGAGATCTTTGTAGGTCTGGCTTGGGATTGTAAGTGAAGCTCAAGTTAGGGGATTTTGAGCTCGGATATGGCGGTATTTGATGGTACTGTGGCAATGGTGCTGTGTTCTATGTGCAGAAGCCGTATAATAACTGAGACAGGGAGTGTGGCAAGATTTGAAAGTGGTGGTGCGCAGCTTGAATAGCCATCATGGCTGATGTCTTTGGTGAAGCACAAGGATCATGCACACAAGTGCAATGGCACGGCAAGCGGGTTCGGCACGACAACCACTCGGTTATTCAAACCATGAATCGCCGACTCACACCGACTCACATCGAGTCATGGTCCGACCGAGTTGACCGGACACGACAATCCCTAACTCGGTGCTGACCGAGTTAATCCGTTGACCAACCCGGTTTGACCCGTTGACCGGTGACCGGGCGGACTTTGCCTGTCACCGGAGCCGACTTCCGGCGACTTTCCGGCCGATTTCCGGCCACAATACCAGGATTCCGGCGAGCACATTTTTTGGATATATTTTCACATGGGTTTCTCACACATGGTTCATGGGCTTAGTGGACTTCTACTTATTGGACCGTGGGCTTTGAAGACCTAATATGGAAAGTTGGAAGGCTATAAAAAGAAAAGTTTCTATTCTTTTTGGGAGGATCACGTATTTTCTACTGGAGTTTTGGAGGAGAGCGATTCTACTAGGGTTTGCTTCCATTTTATTTTACATGTTCTTCATCTTATTTTTGATAATAATTATGTTGAATCAAAATACTATGAGTAACTAAATACCTATTATTGGTTATGGGATAATAAGTGGATTTCACAAATAAGTTTTGATTCAATGAATTAGTTTTGTCTCAAGTTTATTGTTTATGATTCATTGTTAATATTGATATATGATTTGATAGTTTGTTTGGTTGAGTCCGGAATCAATCCGATCTACTTTCATATCTAGAGCTATATTAGGGCTTTCAATACGAAAACGTTGTCTATCCCTGATTTTGAGTAGCATAAATGTGGGTAGTGCTTGTAGTGATATATCCTACTAGTCACATATGAATCGTAACTTAGGTTAAATCGAATTAGTGCTTTTACACATTTTGGTTGCCTTGATTAGTCTTATTCCAGAAAACTTATTGCTTTTAGGGAGTTAAACTTAATTGTGCTTTTACACTTTAGGTTGCTTTCTAGAAAGAATTCACATATGCATCTTTTAATGTGGTTGTGATGAAATCAGGGAATTAGCGGGATACTCTTGCGATCAAGGTATCCTAGGACTTTTAGTAAATGAGAGATTAAAATTTCAATTCTAGTCATTGTTGATAATTCAAGTTTGTGAATGAAACTATCCCGTGACCAATACTTTCTCCTTATTGATAAATTTTATTATTACTTTGCTTTCAATTATTTTTATTGCTTTGAAACATCAACATCCCCCCTTGGTTACTAAGAAACTGAAAATTTGCATAACAACATAAGCCTCTCTGTGGATACGAACTCTTTCTTATTGCATACTACTTTATTTTAGGAAGTAAGAAAGTGAAATTATTTTTGACCGGGTGACAACCGATCAAATTTTGGCGCCGTTGCCGGGGAGGCATACGGCTTGTTATTAAGTTTTTAGTTTCTTTTTACAATTTTTGCTTTTATACTTGCTTTTCGTTTATTGTCTTGTTTCTCACTTGTTTGCGAGAATTGTTTTTCAGGTACTAATCCCTGGCTTCCAAAGATTGGAATTACCAAAGGTGCGGGATAGCTACTCGTAGAGGCACAATACTCCAACCAAGGCAAGACACAACGGAAGAACAAGTCTTGGAAGTAGAGCACGAAGCTCTTCATCGAGAAGAGGAAGAAGAGTTACAACTAGAAGAAGAAGAGGTTCCATTCGTAGGAGAACCACTAATTGAAGAGGAAGAAACAATGGGTGACAATGCAAACCGTACACTCAAGGATTTGGCTTCACATAGGCTTGATGCACAACAATGGTGTATCCAAACAAACTCAACTTTCGAGATCAAGCCGGGGTTGCTTAGGGAATTGCCAAAGTTTCATGGTATGGCGAATGAGGACCCAAACAAGCATCTCATGGAGTTCTACACCATTGTCAAGGCTATGCTTCCAGTGAGACTGAAGTCAATGGTGCAATGATGAAAGTTTTTCCATTTTCTATGGTGGGGCGCTAAGGATTGGTTGTATTGTTTGCACTGCCAGGAAGTGTCACTACATGGAACGGTTTGAAGAAAATCTTTCTAGAGAGGTATTTTCCTGCGTCTAAGGCCACTCAAATTCGCAAAGAGATTTGTGGAATAAAGCAACATGTTGGAGAATCATTGTATGAATGTTGGGAGAGGTACAAGAGATTGGTGGCAAGCTGTCCACACCATCAAGTTAGTGATGCTATGATAATCCAATACTTCTACGAAGGTCTTCAATCAAGTGATAGATATCTTCTAGACGCTGCGGGTGGTGGTGCACTAGTGAACAAGACGGTGGCCCAAGCTGCCGAGTTGATTGAAAGCATGGCTGCGAACTCGCAACAATTCTACACAAGAGGTGAACCAATGGTAAGGCAAGTGCATGAAGTTAGTGATTCATCATCATCACACCGTGATCAAAGGATGGACAATATGGAGCAAATGATACAAAGGATGGCTGCGGTTATTTTACCTTCACATGGTGAAGAGATGGAGCAAGCTAGTGCGGTTTTTTCAAACCAACAAAGAAGGTATGATCCCTACTCCAACACCTACAATCCGGGATGGAGAGATCATCCAAATTTCAGCTATGCCAACAAGCAAGGTGCTGTCCAACAACCAAATTTCAATCGTTCGAGTGGATTTCAACCACAACAACAACAATTCCAACAACAATTTCAGCAACCACAACAATCGGTTCAAGGTTCCGATATCGATGCAAAGTTACATACAATGATGCAAGGTATTTCTACCATGTTCAAAGAGAGCCAACAAGAAACTAAGAGTGCTATCAAGGATTTGCAGACTCAAGTAGGCTCCATGGCGGTTGATATCAACAATTTGAAGGCACAAAATAGTGGGAGACTTCCTTCTCAACCTATCAACCCAAAAGAGGGCGTTAATGCAATTACATTGAGAAGTGGTACACAACTTGTGCAACCCGAAGTTGCTGATTTGGGTGAAGAGGAAGCTCCAAGGGAGCCGGTTTTGGAAGAAAAGAGGGATGAAATTCCCCAAACACTCGAGGTACCAATTCCTAACTCTAAAACTCCGGTTTCTACTTATGTTCCTCCTATACCTTTTCCTCGCAGATTTGCAAGTTCAAAGAAGGCGGAACTAGAAAAGGAGATTTTAGACGTTCTTAGGAAGATTCATGTGAATATACCACTCCTTGATGCTATCAAGCAAGTTCCCAAGTATGCAAAAGTGTTGAAGGACTTGTGTACCAATAAGCAAAGGCTCAAAGGTAATGAAGTGTTGAGTGTGGGGGAGAATGCTTCGGCAATCTTACAACACAAACTCCCACTGAAATGCAAAGACCCGGGTAGCTTTGACATTCCCGTCACAATTGGTAACACCACTTTTAATAAAGCAATGTTGGATTTAGGTGCATCCGTTAATGTTATGCCTGCATCTATGTACAATTCACTTAATCTAGGTCCTTTGAAAAAGGCTGGAATTGTGTTGCAATTAGCCGATCGTTCTAATGTCTACCCAATGGGTATTGTCGAGGATGTTCTTGTGCAGGTTAATCAACTTGTATTCCCAGCTGACTTTTGTGTGTTAGAGATGGATGAAGGTTCACCGGACTCGTCTCTTCCATTGCTACTTGGGCGTCCCTTCATGAAAACGGCGAAAACCATTATTGATGTGGACAAGGGAACGTTGACTATGGAGTTCGATGGAGAAATAATACGTTTCAACATTTTCGAGACGATGAGATATCCTAGTGATGTCCACTCTTGTTTCTCCGTTGATGTTTTGGATACATTGGCTCAACAAGTGTTTGAATTGAATCATGATGATGCTTTGGAAACTGTTTTAACTACAACCATGGATGACGGTGTTGAGTGTGGTAACGAAGTTAAGGAAGCCCTTGGTGATCTCAACTCACTACAAGGATGTCCGGAAACTCACAATATCTCTTTTATTTCTTTACCACGCAAAGTGATGAACAACTTTACCTTCTATTGTTAAATCTCCAAAGTTGGAATTGAAACCTCTTCCAAGTCACTTAAAGTACTTGTACTTGGGTGATAATGAAGAGTTACCTGTGATTGTTTCTAACGAGCTTAGTGAATTACAGGAGCAAAAACTTCTACGGGTGTTAAGGAAGCACAAGACGGCCATAGGATGGACAATCGCCGACATCAAGGGTATAAGCCCTGCCGTTTGTATGCATAAGATTCGTTTGGAGGACGATGCAAAGCCTACAAGGGACGCGCAACGTCGTTTGAACCCTCCCATGATGGAAGTTGTGAAAAAGGAGATACTCAAGCTCTTGGAAGTGGGTATTATCTACCCCATATCCGATAGCAAGTGGGTGAGCCCGGTACAAGTTGTACCAAAGAAATCAGGGGTAACGGTGGTAGAGAATGATGAAAATGAACTTGTCCCAACTCGTGTGCAAACCGGTTGGAGGGTTTGTATTGATTATAGAAAGTTGAATGCCACTACTAGGAAGGATCATTTTCCTTTACCCTTTATTGATCAAATGCTTGAACGTTTAGCTGGACATGCTTATTATTGCTTCCTTGATGGTTATTAAGGGTACAATCAGATTGTGATAGCAGGAGGACCAAGAGAAAACTACTTTCACTTGTCCTTTCGGCACTTTTGCTTATAGAAGGATGCCTTTTGGCTTGTGCAATGCTCCAGCTACCTTTCAAAGGTGTATGGTAAGTATTTTCTCCGAGTATGTTGAAAACATCATTGAAGTGTTTATGGATGACTTTAGTGTTTTTGGTGATTCATTTGATCTATGTTTGAACAACTTGTCATTAATCCTTGAAAGATGTGTTGAAACAAATCTTGTGCTAAATTGGGAGAAGTGCCATTTCATGGTAACTCATGGCATAGTTTTAGGCCATATAATATCTTCTAAGGGCTTGGAAGTTGATAAAGCTAAGATAGACCTTATTCGTGCTCTAACCCCTCCCACTACGGTGAGGGAGATACGTTCTTTTCTTGGTCATGCAGGTTTCTATCGTAGATTTATCAAGGATTTTTCCAAGATAGCATCACCACTTTGCAATTTATTGCAAAAAGATGTGGTTTTTAACTTCGATGAGAAGTGTATGGCGGCATTCAATCGTTTGAAAGAACTTTTGATTTCAGCCCCTATCATTAAACCACCGGATTGGAGCAAGCCGTTTGAGCTAATGTGTGATGCTAGTGACTACGCGGTTGGTGCGGTGCTTGGGCAACGTGAGGGGAAGATACCTCATGCTATTTACTATGCTTCTAGAACGTTAAATGAAGCCCAACAAAACTACACAACCACTGAAAAAGAGTTTTTAGCTATTGTATTTGCATTGGAGAAATTTCGCTCTTATCTAATTGGTACAAAAGTTGTTGTCTTTTCGACCATGCAGCTCTTAGGTACTTGCTAATGAAGAAAGAAGCGAAACCAAGGCTCATACGATGGATTCTACTCTTGCAAGAGTTTGATATTGAGATCAAGGACAAGAAAGGAATTGAGAACACCGTTGCGGATCACTTGAGCCGTCTTGCGTGGACAAGGAAGCTATCCCATTGCGTGAAAGCTTCCCGGATGAGCAACTATTCTCAATTGCCTTTGGAGAACCATGGTACGCTGATATTGTGAATTACTTGGTAACTAAACAAATCCCGACGAACTTGTCTCGTGCTGAGAGGGACAAACTTAAGAGGTTAGGGAACCGATACATATGGGATGATCCATACTTATGGAAACATGGCAGCGACCAAGTAATAAGAAGGTGCGTTCCCGAATCCGAGTTTAATTCTATCTTGTCATTTTGTCACTCCTATGCTTGCGGAGGACATTTTGGAAGTAAAAGAACCGCTTACAAGGTACTTGAAAGCGGTTTCTATTGGCCAACCTTGTTTAAGGATGCATATACATTTTGTACAACTTGTGATAGGTGCCAAAGAACAGGCAATCTAGGTGCCCGAAATCAAATGCCACAAACTTTTATTCAATTTATTGAAGTTTTTGATGTATGGGGTATAGATTTTATGGGTCCTTTTGTCAACTCGCATGGGAATTATTACATCTTACTTGCTGTTGATTATGTCTCTAAATGGGTGGAGGCTAAGGCCACCCCTACTAATGATTCCAAGGTTGTTTCAGATTTTGTGCAAACTAATATTTTTGCAAGGTTTGGAATTCCAAGAGCCATAATTAGCGATGGAGGTTCTCACTTCAACAACAGGTTTTTACAAAGCTTATTGAAGAAGTACAATGTGTCGCACAAGGTTGCAACACCTTATCATCCTCAAACAAATGGACAAGCCGAGGTGTCTAACCGGGAGGTGAAATCCATACTTGAGAAGACGGTGAATCCAACAAGGAAAGATTGGAGCATGCGGCTAAATGATGCTTTGTGGGCATATAGAACCGCATACAAGACACCTATTGGGATGTCTCCCTTTAGGCTTGTGTATGGCAAACCTTGTCACTTACCCGTGGAGATTGAGCATAAGGCGTTTTGGGCGATTAAACAATGCAACATGGAGATGGATGGGGCTGGAAAGCAAAGGAAGTTGCAACTCAAGAGCTAGAAGAGCTTCGCAATGATGCATTTGAAAGCTCTCGCATTTATAAGGAAAAAACGAAGGCCTTTCATGATACTATGATTTCTAGAAAACAATTTTGTGTTGGGCAGAAAGTGCTTTTGTTTAATACTCGCTTGCATTTATTTAGGGTAAATTAAGGTCACGATGGATCGGACCTTTTATTGTTACTAATGTGTTTTCTCATGGTGCAGTGGAAATTCGTAGCATAGCTACAGGTAAGGAACTTAAAGTGAATGGGCACCGGTTGAAACCATATTATGAGAATTTCACTTCCGAAGTGGTGGAAGGAGCTAATTTTGTGGATGCACTCCCTCTGGAGGAGTCATAGAAAGCGAGGAGATAGTCGGGTGACGACTTTAAACCAAGCGCTAAGTGGGAGGCAACCCACCGGTTTTGTATCTCTCCCTTTATCTTTTTATTTTTAAGCATTTTATCTTTATTTTCTTGTTTTTGCATATCATTTATGGAATTTCCCACCTTGAACCTTCTTTGGATGATTCAATTTTACATTGAGGACAATGTAAAGTTTAAGTGTGGGGGAGCATTTATATGTTTGTATAGTTTGTTTTATGCGTTTAGTAGTTTTATGCCATGAAAAAAAAAAAAAAAAAAAAAAAAAAAAATCAGAAAAATAGAAAAACCAAGAAAAAATTTGTGCTTTTTGAACTCCGAAATCTAGAAACTTGTGCCTTTAGGATGACACCATTAGTGGATGGAACCATTTTGAATGCAGGAGTTGAGGAACCAATTAACTAAAAGGGACGAATATAGCTCAGAAATCATAAATTATATGATAGTTGTTACCATATCTCGGAATATCACCATATCACATGCTATTTTTATTTTTCCATATTTTTCTATTGTTCTCTAAGTGCTTTGGTGGGTCACTAAAAATCGAGTTGTTATTCTTTGCTAGGATGATTAGAGTGATTGAGTTGCTAGAAAAAAAAAAAAAAAAAAAAAAAAAAAAAATGAATGAAAAAAATTTATGAAAAAAGAAAAAAAAAAAAAAAGAGACCGACCAAAAATACCAAAACGGAATAAAAAGACACTTGGGAATAGCAAGTATGTGTGAAACGTAGTCCCTGTCTCCGTCGCCTAAACAAGCGTGGAATGCAGGATCCAAGGCAACTATCATGTACTTGCTGACAAGAAGCATGCGCTTGGATCCAAAAGATCTAATCATGCCGTCTAAAAAAATTGGATCCAGTTTGATCCAATCAAAAAAAAAAAAAAAATAAAAATAAAAAAATAAATAAATATATATATATATTATTGTGTTGAATAAAGTCACTTTTGGTTCCCTTGTATATGCCAATTGATTGATGTAGCATTCAGGACTAAGTGGCTCAATCCAATAGGATTAGGTTCATCTTAGCAGTGACCTTCAGACAGATATGGGAAACATCGAACACTTGTGAATATTCGCCAACATCTACATCTTTATCCATCTTCTTTATCTTTTCATTGTGATTGTGGTTTGTTAGTTTCCGAGTATTGTGGCTTGTTCGACTATCTAATTAGAGTTTATTTACTAATAATTGAATTGAATTTGCAAGGTACCTCCTCCTGTAGTCAAGTTGGATTCATTCATTGGTTTGTCACAAATAGACGGAGTTTGAAATATAGGTTTTGTAGGTATATCTCTAGTAAACCTTCACGAGACTATAACTCGTCCACTAGGGACACTTAGTGGTTTAAAGGCTTGTTATTTATGCTAAAAGTGACCGTAGCCTCGACGACACGGAGTTGTTGTATTTTATTGTTTTGTTTGATTTGCTCGAGGACAAGCAAAGTCTAAGTGTGGGGAATCGATAGGTGTAGAATACACCGTATTTACTATATAGAGTTTATGCTTTCTTTGCTATTTTTCGTGTGAATTATGTATCTTATGTTTGAATTTGAGTTATCGGGTGCAATGGAGTCGCACGGAGGAAAAGAAGAAGAAATTATCCAAATTGAGCCAAAGGGCGAAATTGTCATCTCACAGTGAGCTATACGTGGAGCGGTGAAACGCGGCGAGGAGCGGAAGAGAATTAGGGCTGTTTGTCGGTTACTTGGAACCGACAGGCCAAAGTAATTGAGGTGGCCCTTATCGATGAGTGGTGCCCAAAAATCACTATGGTTATCCCTTATCCTACCAGCTGGGGTGGATAAATCCAGATTCTTACAAAATATCTAGAATTCAGAGAAGAAATTTATTTCTTCTTCTTCATCGAGTTTCTGTCTGTGAGGGCGGCACATCGAGTTTCGGAGGAGAAGTGAAGTAAAAAAATGGCACAAAGTGCTTGAGAGTTTTGGTTGATAAACCGAGAGAGAGAAATGGAGGCAGAGACGGTCAGATTTGGAGGTTCTTTACCATGAGATCGAGAACAGGAACTACTCAGTGATGTTGCTCAGAGTCAGATCGAGATGGGCTTTGAAAGTTAGGTTGTAAATTGTGATTTGGAAGTTTGTTGTGGCTCATAGAAGGCAGAGATAATGTTAACATCGACATCAGAAGCAAAGTAGATGATGCTGCAAATTTGGGTTGAAATTCCAGATGGGTTTGAGATTAGTAATTGAAGTTTTGATGGTGTTGTTGAAGCTCGATGAAAAGGGGTTCGTGGGATTCACATGAAATTGAAATGGTTTCTTGCCATACGAGGAGAGAAAGGAGTTTGTGAAGATGAAATTAGGATTTTGATTTGTGAGTTGTCCCCAAGTATTGATGTAGAGTTGAGTAATGGCAATGGAGACACAACAGAGAAGAACTCGAATTGAAGTTTGTTGTTGTTCTTGAAGGGTTCGATTTCGTAGACCGATGGAGGTTCTGAGTTTACAATAGCTAAGAAAAAGGGGGTCTGAGATATGGGTCTGTGTTGTTTGAGTCATTGCCATGAAATGGGTTATGTTGAGATCCAAGATTCAAGTGAGTAGAAGGGAATGTAGCTGATGCTGGAAGCTGGGTTCTGGTAGCACTGGTGGCCTGATGTTGGCTATTCTGGTGGTGCAAGGGGCTAGTGCTTGACAGGGATGATGTTCTTGAACAAGGTGAGGGCTCAAGCTGTTGCAGGCTTTAGCCATGGTCACAATGGCTGTGAAGTGTCAGGAGTAATGGATCACTGAGATGTCTATGGCCTGAGTTTGTTTATTGAGTCAAGTTTTGCTTGGCCCGAGCTAAAGAATGGAGCCGTGTAATGCTGATGGTGAGATAGCCTGAGATGGAGGTGACCTGAGATAGATTGCAGCTGGAAACAATGCAGGATGCACAGCTCAGATGGCTGGTAGCTTCAAGGCCATGATGGCTGGCAGATGAAGCTACAGCTAATACAAAAACTTAAATTACAGGGTTCATATGGAATTGCAGGGGTGATAATGAAGCTGTATGAGGTATTGTTGGATGGCATTGCAGTGAGTACAATGTGAGTAGCTGACTCTCTGGTGCTGTGTATGCTGGAGCTGTTCTGTGTTGATTGTTTGAGCTCGAGCTGAGCTAAAATCCTACAGCAGAGGGAAGAAATTGCAGGGTTCTGGCTATGATTAGAACTGGGGTTTGTTGCTATGGGTGCTGTGCATTATGCAGGTGGACTGGCTGTGCTGCAGAAGAAGGGAGCTGGTGAAGCCAAGGCAGCCAGGCAAGGGCAATGCAGGCTGCTGTTGTGAATGAAGGGTGATGTATGATTTTGCCAAGAGCTGCAAATGCAGGGAATATGGAAGAGATGCTGTAGGCTGGCTTGGGATTGTAAATTGAAGCTCAAGTTAGGGGATTTTGAGCTCAGATATGGCAGGTATTTGATGGTACTGTGGCAATGGTGCTGTGTTCTATGTGTAATCGTATAATAACCGAGACGGGGAGTGTGGCAAGATTTGAAAGTGGTGGTGCAGGCTTGAATAGCCATCATGGCCGATGTCTCCGGTGAAGCACAAGGATCATGCAAAGACAAGTGCAATGGCCTCGGCAACCGGTTCTCGGCTCGACAACCACTCGCTTATTCAAACCATGAATCGCCGACTCATGGTGACTCACATCTGAGTCATGGTCTGACCGAGTTGACCAGACCTGACAATCCCTAACTCGGTGCTGACCGAGTTAATCCGTTGACCAACCCGGTTTGACCCGTTGACCGGTGACCGGGCGGACTTTGCCTGTCACCGGAGCCGACTTCCGGCGACTTTCCGGCCGATTTCCGGCCACAATACCAGGATTCCGGCGAGCACATTTTTTGGATATATTTTCACATGGGTTTCTCACACATGGTTCATGGGCTTAGTGGACTTCTACTTATTGGACCGTGGGCTTTGAAGACCTAATATGGAAAGTTGGAAGGCTATAAAAAGAAAAGTTTCTATTCTTTTTGGGAGGATCACGTATTTTCTACTGGAGTTTTGGAGGAGAGCGATTCTACTAGGGTTTGCTTCCATTTTATTTTACATGTTCTTCATCTTATTTTTGATAATAATTATGTTGAATCAAAATACTATGAGTAACTAAATACCTATTATTGGTTATGGGATAATAAGTGGATTTCACAAATAAGATTTGATTCAATGAATTAGTTTTGTCTCAAGTTTATTGTTTATGATTCATTGTTAATATTGATATATGATTTGATAGTTTGTTTGGTTGAGTCCGGAATCAATCCGATCTACTTTCATATCTAGAGCTATATTAGGGCTTTCAATACGAAACGTTGTCTATCCCTCGATTTTGAGTAGCATAAATGTGGGTAGTGCTTGTAGTGATATATCCTACTAGTCACATATGAATCGTAACTTGGGTTAAATCGAATTAGTGCTTTTACACATTTTGGTTACCTTGATTAGTCTTATTCCAGAAAACTTATTGCTTTTAGGGAGTTAAACTTAATTGTGCTTTTACACTTTAGGTTGCTTTCTAGAAAGAATTCACATATGCATCTTTTAATGTGGTTGTGATGAAATCGGGAATTAGCTGGATACTCTTGCGATCAAGGTATCCTAGGACTTTTAGTAAATGAGAGATTAAAATTTCAATTCTAGTCATTGTTGATAATTCAAGTTTGTGAATGAAACTATCCCGTGACCAATACTTTCTCCTTATTGATAAATTTTATTATTACTTTGCTTTCAATTATTTTTATTGCTTTGAAACATCAACATCCCCCTTGGTTACTAAGAAACCGAAAATTTGCATAACAACATAAGCCTCTCGTGGATACGAACTCTTTCTTATTGCATACTACTTTATTTTAGGAAGTAAGAAAGTGAAATTATTTTTGACCGGGTGACAACCGATCGGTGCTCAAATGACGAGTATCCTCCATTTCTTCCGAGTCAAAGCTTTCTTCAATAGAAGGACATGTTGAAGGTGTTGGAGTCTTCTTTCCAGCGTGAATCCAAGTTCGTCCAAGAATCATGTCATATCCCGGGTCTTCTCGAATTATGTAAAACTTAATCTCAGTGCAGACTGAGTTTTCTGTAACTTTGAGATTGATGTAGCCATATGATAAATAACAAATGACAAGCTTTTGCCTCGAATACCAAGCCGGGACATCAAAATTAAATGCAAAGCCCGAGCCCGCCCGATAAATTAATCCAGGCCAGGCCAAGGAGTGCCCATGAGTACGATTGAGCTCGGGAAGGCCAGCACACCCTAGGTGAGACCTGGGGCCATGGCTTTTTTGTTTTAGTAACCACCATGCCAAGTGTAAGCTAGATGTAGAATTACACCATCTTGCGATGTGCTATGCTTCAAAAAAAAAAAAAATCTTGCGATGTGCTCTGTTAACTTTCTCTCTCTAGAACCTTCAGGAAACTGCGGCTTTAAAACTTCTCCAGTCTCGTCCCAATCCTATTTTCTGCTCGAACTTTCTAAACTCTTCTCATCTATTCTACTCTCTTCACTCCTCTTTACTCACCCCTCTTCATCTATAAAACCCATTTTCTCTGTTCCTTCTGCAATCAATCAAAAACAACAAAGCACAAAACTCCCGAACTTTCAATTTTGTCTCCAAAAAAAACTTCTCAGCTCCTTTTGTTTCGAGTTAATCAGCAATGGCAATGGCTATCAGAAGAACTATCACAACCCCCAATCTCCTAAACAAAATCTTCCACCCAATTTGTTCACCAGCTAGGGCTGTTATTCCATCATCAACTCGTTTCTTTAGTGATAGCAGCAGCACTCAAATGCAAAATCGCGACGAAAATGAGCGAGGAATTGATATCGATCGAAGATCTTCTGATTCTCTCTCTCGTCGCCGCGATACTTATCCTAGTCTCTTCTCAGGTAATATCAATCAGTTCCTTAATTCATAATTTTATACTACTATTTCCCAGATTCGCGGCTTTGGGTGCTTAATTCAGTGTTCTTTCTATTGATTGCAGATGTATTTGATCCATTTTCTCCAACAAGAAGCTTGAGTTCACTGTTCAACATGATGGATAACTTCATGGATTCTCCAATCACTAACCGTAGAGGAGGACTTGGAAGCGGTGGATTAAGAAGAGGATGGGATGCAAGAGAAGATGAGAATTCTCTGTGTCTTAAAATTGATATGCCTGGACTTAGTAAAGAAGAAGTTAATGTTTCCGTGGATCAAAATACACTCACTATCAGAGGAGAAGGTGGAAAAGAGACGGATGATGAAGAAAGTGTTAGAAGATATAGCAGCAGAATTGATCTTCCCCCAAAGGTTTATAAGTTGGATGAAATTAGAGCTGAAATGAAAAATGGCGTGTTGAAGGTTTTTGTTCCTAAAGTGAAAGAGGAAGAAAGGAGTGATGTTGTTCAGGTCAATGTAGAGTGAGGAAAGTGCTAGGAACCAGAAAGAGTTTTTGTGTAAGGTCCGTGTTTTCCCTTTATACTTGTCGTTTCTTGTACTGAGCTGATGTAAAACGCAGAGTTATCATATGAATATCTATATTTGGAATATGTTGGTGGTGTATCTTTATGGTCTGCTCAGGTGTTTACTCGAGTATCAGCTGCATATTTTGTTAATTTGTGGCCAATAGCTGAAAGCAAAGCCACAATTGTATTCACATATTTAACAGAGATCAAATCAGCTCACATATACAAAAATGCTAGCTAGACTGACAATCAATCGGATAATTAGCTCAAAAGAAAACATACTGAACACTTCAATTTTTTTGGTGCTAATCGCAACAAGTAGTGATGGGCTTCATGAAGAGATGAAATAAAACAGCATATGAAAAACTTTTAACAGCCGTGAGACCTTCAATGATGGTTTCTTTGTTGCTACCACTGATTATTATTCGGGGATCCTTTTTCTTTTTCTTCATCATTTTCTTCTTATTATTTGAAATTAGTCCTCTCATAGTCACTTGTCCTTTGCCGACGTCCACCACGCAGTCCTCCACTCCTGTTGCATCTCCCGAATGTTAATTTGTGCAACTATTGGTTATATCAAGTAAATAACTAAGTGATTCTTATAAGGTCAAGCTTCTAACAGTTTGAAATTAATGGAGCCAGAACTAATGCAAATGCCGGTACTGGTTGGTCTTTTGTGATCGACCATCCCGATAATAAAAAAATCCCATGGAGTTGGGGTAATTGTTCCAGATATTACTCAAGGAAAACTAACACGGTAGAATCTTAACATTAACTACTGTGGTATTTTGGAGTAGGAATATACCGTTCATCTTGGAAATTAACTGCGATACTCTTTGTTGGCAATGATCACAGCCCATGTTGGCACTAACCACGATCACCTGAAACTAGAATTTTATTTCCAAGTGAAAACAAGACCATCAGATACACCTAACATATTATATGCTCAAGCCCACGCATCTACAAATATGAAACTAAATAGTTCCTAAATAATTAAGTAGGCCCCGGTTTAAACCTTAAGCCAGGAGGATCCAAGGTTGCCCGTTCTGTGTAACATTCCATCAAACCTCAAAAGTCTAGAAGTTGACACTTTTATTTTATGTTGTTTTGATCTTCTCTATATTTTAATTATTAAATTGAAAGATGCTAACACGCAAAAAAATAAGATTGTATAGTCATTTTCATATCATCCAAGACGCTCTCAACTGTAGTCTCAAGTCTCAACTTTGTGCACAACTTTTTTACTTGTCCGTCTTGGATTCTAAATGGATAACCAAATGGGCCCTCATTTAGGTGAAAATTTCTATAGGATTAGGTTAATCAAATGATGATTGTCATTATAACAATGGACTTATTAAGGAGTGCTTATGATATTTGATAATAAGTACAAACTAGGAATCAACACAAAAATCATTAGACTTATCATCTTTGGAAAATACTATCATGTCATGGGTAAGCCAAAAGTGACGCAGTTACTAGTTTATGACTTTATGCAAAGTTGTAAAATAAACGAGCTAAAGCAGCTAATTAACATGCTCTAATGAGGCTACAAAGTGATTCATGTCTCATGGTTTGTGCATATCTCAGTCTGTAGTTTAAAATAAATAAAAAAAAATTTTAAATTGATCGTAGCAAACAATAAAGTTGGTTAGCATTTGCACAAAATCTTCTTCGGCTAGCTATGTCCACTCAATACTGACCGTTATGATTCCAGATATCTCACTTGGTTCAGAGAAGAAGAAGAAGAAAGAAGAACAGATTCTAGAACTACATCTTGCAGTAAGTATTAATTTGTCCTTTTTTTCTGAAGATTTTAATTAATACTAGAATTCAAAGTTATTCAAAGATTCAAGTTTCATTCAGACGGAGGACAGAAATCTTAAAGAAGGAATTCAAAGAAAAGTGGCCTAATTAAACAAAAATTCAGGAATAATTTGCCTACTTTTTCAGCTCACCGGAAAGACATAGCAGCGAGTTAAACGGAAAAACAAAGAGAGGATAATAGTGATGAAAAACATTGTGAACAGAATTCCCAATCCAATTGTAACTAAAATGAAGCAAGAAATTTTTATAAACTTACTGCTGGAAGACTGAGATTCTCTGCGTATTTAAGTGCTTGCCTGTTTTCAATTTCTTCCATTATATCAATCGTCCTCTTCCACTTGGAATTTCGGAGAAATTTGACTATCAGCTGCAAAAGATTACCAGAATATTTGATTGTATTCAGAATGGAGATGAGGATTATATTTAGTACCTTCGTACTAAACGTTCTGAACATATATAGAGAGAGAGAAAGAAAAGAAATCAAAATGGCACTACATGTTTGAGGGAGATGGAGATGGCTGCTACCTTTTTCTTTTTAGTTTTTAAGTGCTGACAAGAAGAGGGAATCAGTCATGCTAACTTATGTAGGTTAACGACTAATAAAATATTAAGTAACCCTCTCCTACCCTTCTTTTGATTGTTAGGTGTTCTTTTCATCATCGCCGATAGGAAAAAAATCCAAAAGAGGCAATTTGGCTCGTGCTCAAAATGTCCATGACATCACATCTCGCAATCCCAAAAATGACTCACAGTTTGACAATCACAAAATTGGTTAAAAAGATCAAAATTAAAATTTTCGGGGGGTGAAAAGGACAGTTAGATTTTGACATCATGTTTAAATGGACAAAAATTTAAAAATAGGCGAGGATGTAATCAGTTTCATCCCGCCCATTTTCAAATACTTTTTCTTATTTTTTAATTTACGGGATGCATCCAGGTTTCATCCTCGCTATTTTTTAAGTTTAAGCCAGGATGAATCCAGTTTCATCCTTGCTATTTTTTTTGTGTCCATTTCACCTATAAAATTTTTTACTCGTCCATTTGAACCGTATTTTTATTTTTTTTGGACAAATGACTCATTTTCCGTTTGACAATTAGAATGGCATATAAATCCCCCTGGAAACAGTGGTGCAAAAATTACTATTTTCTTTCCTGCCCTTGAGAATCCCAAATCAACACACTACATTTACAAATATGTATAGTGCAAATTGCATTTTCGTGTGTAAAGTTATTCATGTCCTCTCTAGCAGACAATGAATCTAAGCACTGTGAAACTGACATATTTTGTCATCCTATATAATTTCTTCTTTAAACTGATTAGTGTCATATTTTAAACATTGTCTGCGGCTGATCATGGCAAGAGCAAGGCAACCAATAGTGAATTAAGCTTAAAAAGAAATACAACTTTGTTTCAATGTCCATTATTCCATTAGCATTGCATATACAATAAAATTAATCATACCAAGTACAAACTGACTTTATATCTCCAATGGGCTTTGAAATCACGCAGACTTCTTTCACGTCTATTTGGTGCTCGAGATAACTCATACCTAATTACCTATTCCTCTAGGCATTTTGTTTAATGTTAGTGCACACATCGGTCTCACCTAACTTGCTTGTTTCTGGGTCTTTTCTTTCTTTCCAAAAGGCTGTCCTTTCAGATAGAAATGGAGCTGGAGAACCTTTTCCTTACAATTTTTGCATGAAAACCTGCAATGAAAAGGTTCTATATGATTTCTTAGTCTAGGATCTAAGAGAAATTCTGAGTCGGAAATCCCAATCATACAAAATAATGATATACAAGTTATTTATGTATTCAGAAGATGTCTACTACACTCTACAGTCTACAAGGTGAAGTATACTCTGCACTTACTCCCCACCTGATATAGAAACAAATAGGAAGCCAAGCTGTAAACATATATATATTCTAATTAATCTGTAAACTTATAATAGTACCATATTTTAATCTTTGTCTTTGGTAAGCCTAATCTCTTCAACATGGTATTGCCATGTTGAGGCCACCAAAGAAGTTTTTTATATGTTGCACATTGCACGCCATATAAGACTAGGGTTAATGGGCTTCATGTTTCGCCAACAACTTTGAATGTATAATAAAAATTAGCTTACAAAGACATTGATCTGAAACCATGATATTAAGATAATGGATAATAACCTGAGCTAATCATAGATTTTTCTTTCAACATCTTATGATTCTTATCCAACAAGAGGAGATTGCTTCATCTTTTTTTCCTTCCCCGTGATCCACACTTGAGACAGTTTGTTGTTGAACTATTTGTAAGATGGAAAATAATTCTACGCACATCGAAATAATTGTTGGAATATTTTCAACGATGAAGAGACTCATCGTTTCGTAAAGAGAAACATGTTGGTGAAAAGATGTCTATTCCTAACAGATGCGAAAACCTCTATAAATAGCATCTCCCAAAACTCGTTTAAAATATATCGAAAAAACCTTTTATGTTTTCTCTCTAAAGCATCATCAGAAATTTTGTTTACATGTGTTCTTGATTGGATCAAGGGGTACAAACCTTGAATTCAATTTCCGTTGTAGGGCTTTCATTGTATCCTGAAGGCATTATTTCACATACCTGTTGTAATCGCCAATTTATTGGGAGGGTAGAAATAATTGTCTAAAAGAAATCTTATGAGCCTTGAAAGTTTGGAGTACAACAATCTCTTCATGTGTTATTTCATCTTCTATTGCAACCCAGTTTTTTCCAACAATAATATCATTGCAAAGTAAAGTCATTAGGAATCTTGCAAATTAAAGTCATTAGTAACCTTGCATGTATGACATCCAATGAGGGTATGTTATAGTTAACTTTTGGTAACATATTAAATGCATCTCTGGAAGTTCCTTCGTGATCCCTGATTGCCATGAGAGCATGAGTAGCTTCTTGTCGAGTAATGCCAGCGGCTCTGAGAGTTTTCAAATGAATGATGTTGACGGCGGTACCGACATCGACAAATGCCCTCCTGAATTTATTTCCTTTAATATGCACTGTGGTGAGCAGTCCCCAGTCATACATTTCTTTGTCGGTGGCTGAAGGTTCAGGAAGTACTTCTAGAATCAATAGGCGTTTCCCAGACACTATGTGGTTCAAAGCTGTGAACATATCTCCCCTTTGCGCTTTCGACAGATAGAGTAATTCGCAGACATGCTCTATCAATGACTGAACTGCTTCTTTGACCGGTGCTTCAGAGATGGAGAAAGTCCTGACCGGGAGGGTATCTCTGTGCACTCCTTCGACCCCGAGATTAAGTTCTCCTGACTCAACCTTTTCTCTGAATATGCGTTTCAAAACTTTGCAGCTACTTGTGGGGTGATTGACGAACCTGTGGAAGCGGCAATAACGAGGGTTTTCCATGTCTTCCTCAGTTGGGTCTCTTCTGACATATGGCAATTTGATTGCACCATCTTGGATCCAGGCATCTAGTAGTTCGAGCACTTCTCCAATGGGGAGAGGAAAGTCAGGTGCATCTAGATTAGGAGTCTCTGTATGTTGGCCAGGAGCCCGTGCCTCTGGTTTATCCTTCTTTTGCGTCTTTTGAGGAGCTGAGGTATGCTTGTTCGGGGGTTCAGCCTTGCGCTTGCTCCCTTCTACAACAGCGTTTGTGGAGGGCTGCAGGTTGTAATTGCTTGTTGATCAGACGTCTGCTTCCTCGAGTATCTCGCGATTCTTCAGTCTTTGTAGATTTTGCTCTTTCCAATAGAGCAGGTGCAGTGGTTGCCGATCTCTTCACGGCTTCATGAAGCTCTGAGAAAGTCTGGAATCGAAGATTTTCTAGTAGAGCCCTGTAGACCGGGAGCATGCCATTGATGCACAAATCTACCAGTTGTTGCTCCGTGACATTTGGGTCATGACAATCCAAGGCCTGGACTCTGAATCTCTTCACGTAGTCATTGGGGTTTTCACTAACCCCACTACACCAAATTCTGGGATTAGAAACAGAACCAGGCCGTTACAAAAACGGGTTGTAACGGCCCTCGCCTGTTGCAAAAGTGGGTGTTACATTTTTTTGTAACGGCCAGGCCCTATTTAATTAATCGACCCTCGTAACAGCTTGAGCCGTTACAAATTTGCCACGTGGTAACAATTTCTCAGGTCCATTTAATTTTTTTTGCAACAGGGATGTTGTAATAGCTCGGGCCTTTACGAACTTTTTTTTGTAACAAAAAAAATTATCGCCGGTCAACCTTGACCTGGTCAAAATTGGTCTCCAGATTGACCAATTTTGACTGGTCAAGGCTGACCGGCAGATTCATTTTCTCACGGAAATAAGCTAGGAATTCCAAAAAACTACTCCGGATACACCTTTCATTTCATCCTCCACAATCAACAATATTTTCTTCAATCAAATTCATCTCACATTCAATCAATTCTTATCACATTCAAATAGCTTAATACAAAAAGAACTTAAATTCTTCTAAGTATCAAAATTTTTGTTAAGTATGAAATACTAGGGGATACTAAGTATCAGTTCATAGAAATTCTTATGTTCACAAAGTCATCTAACTTAGAAACACATAGAAACTTACAAAACTTGCATATGCTCTCCAACCTAATGACTCGCCTTGTTCTCCAACATTTTTGCTCCAAACTTGCAACAGAGCATCAATTCAATTAACCCGCAAACACAAAAAATATCTATTTAGATGTCGGAAGTATGCACAACAAAACTAGAGGGGAGAAATTATGAGGTTCTTGCTGTCGGGTAGTAAGAGAGGTGGAGCAGCAGGCAACTTACGACATCAGCACCAGCAACCACAACTTACATGAATTCTTTAGTTCCAGACCTTGCAATGGTACCATGGTTGTTCACCAAATCGAAACAAACCAATAGTAAACACCAAATTATCAATTTGACTATTTTAGGTTAAGCCAACGTAAAAGAACATGATATATATAGTTGCGGTTAGAAGTACTAACCCGACTTGAACATGATATATATGTGTACCTTGGATACTAAAACACTCAATTCGTTGTGCATTCAATATATGCCTCTCGAGTGGTTTGCGCAAGTCAAATTCGTTGCAGTACTCAGATGCATCTGAACAAACACAACTCATTAGGCACTCAAAACAAACATAAACCTTAGTCCCTTTCTGTGCACCACAGCTTGTCCATGCCTTAACACTCAATTAACTTGAGAAAAACAACTTACTTGTATCGGAATTTTGTTGATTCTTCCCACAGCGCAATACCCGCAAGTATAAACCGAGTGTCAAAGCCACAAATTTAAACTTAATAGTTTAAGTATAATAACCAAGTGAAGTACTTACTGAGGATTGATATTTCCCTGATCGGTTACTACCGCTTCAATCGACCTTGTGTGAAGTCCCTGTGCATTTACATATAACATAACAAAAACCACCTACATATATATCCAAAAAAATTATGAACTGAAAGAAAATATCCATTCATAAGCCGGTTTGTGTTCACATATATAGAAAAAAGTTACATTGGACCAAAAAAAGTTGCTTCAAGTAAAGCTCTTTTTTTATGCACAACTGCATAAGAGTATGCGCATCAGTTAGCATACGTACAAAAGTGTGAACTACCAAAAAAATGAAAAAAAAAAAAGATCCTAGGAGTATGCGCATCAGTCAGCATACATACAAAAGTTTGAACTGCGCAAGTATAACAAAAAGATCTCGTATAAGTCAAGGCAGATATTAGGCGATGCTCAAAAAGGCTGAGATTGATTAGCTCAAAAAGAAAGGGACTCTGTGTCTTTGCTTGAGAGGCACATCTTTGGATGAAGCACATATCCTCCGATTCCGACATCTCTGAAGGTGGCTGCATACTTGTTAGCTTTGCAGATGATTGCATCTGGCATGAGAATATCATCGATACATACCTTGGCAAGATGTATAGGTATAAGATCTCCGTGAAACTGATCTGCTAAAGCACCAGTACAGAGCTCACCAGTTGCAACTACTTCATTCTCGAAGTTCAACAACGAATAAAGCGGTCCACCACGTGCTCTTGATGAAGCTGGTGATGCAGAATTCCCAGCAGGTGAACTTGTCGCAGCTGGTGATACAGTATTCCCAACAGGTGAACTTGTTGCAAAGCATGTGAACTGTTTGAGGTGAAGCGAGTAAACATTGCATGGAGTATGCGAGGCTACAACTCTTGAGGTGCTGGGAACGTTTGAGCCAACTGATACTGGAATTGCAGATTTGATTTCTTCCACTACACCACACAACTTCACAAAGCCATCAATCAGAACACACACCTTGCCACCTATTTCTTCCACCATCCCACCAAGACCCCCTCCTTCGCTTTCAGTTCATTTACCTTGTGACGCTACTGGAGCAGAAAGATTGATTTGCGTACGAGATATAGGACCAACAGAACGAACCCGTCCTCTAGAATCGCCCCAAAAGCTTTAGTCATTGCACTAGGTTCTTCTACCTGGAAGACTCGCATCCTGCTTTTTTTCTTTGATCTCATCTTGGGCCTTCTTGAGCTTCTCCGTAGTGTCGAGCATAACAACCAAGTAAATTCTAATATCTTAAATATCTAGTACATGTTTTTAAAAGAGTTGAAATAACTGAAAAGTAAACCGACTCACAGCGAATGGCACCGCGCTAGGTAAAATAGAACCACCTTCTTGTGTATGAGCTTTAACCCACACATCCTCGTGGAGTTATCACCGCATCGGGATTTTGCGGCCTCCTAAATTTACAAATACAATGTAAAATCATATAGTTTTCCATAAGGATGTTGAGGCAAATTGTGAATATAATTGAGTTACCGGCTAAGTTGTGAATATAAAAAAGTTTGAGGTAAGTTGCGAATATACGTACCAGTTCAGCTCTCACCATAGCATGAGATTTGCGACCACTACAATGTGTGTAGCCATATTGTTGTCTTTTCCTCTTATGCTCGATTCTACTTTGCTTTGCCTTTTCTTCTCTTTCATTTTCGCAAAATTTTATCCAATCCTCTTCTTTGACATTTGGTGGAACATTTAGAATCCTTTCTTCATGAGTAGGGACAGGAGGGTCATAGTAGGCATGGCGTAACTCACTCTTCAATCTCCTCCATGGACGAGAAGAAGCCTTCGAATATTTTCCTTTGATGTCTCATGTACATCATATTCATCCTGGAAAGATAGAACAAATTAATGCCTTACTTATTTGCAATAACGATAAAAGAAGTTAAATGACGAGTGAAGAAAAATCATGTCTCGGGTAAGTATTGTACCTTCAGGGTTTTCCAAATATCATCCTTATACTTTGTATCAACAACATCCCAGCTTTTATATGAAATAGGCACATGTGTACGAGCCAAGGCGCTCTTCGGTGACCTAATGTTGTTGCGTTCTCGAAACCGGTTGTCCATATTCATTGACCTCTACCACGCTGCCATACCCCGTGAAATTCAAACATCAAAATAGGGAAAACTAAACAGAGCTAAAAGAGAGCATCCACGTTAACAAAAGAAAGCTACCTAACACCTCAAAAATAAGTGATCAAACAAATAAAACCAAATAATTCACGAAAAGAGAGCTAAAAGCGGCGTCATTGTATATATTATTGGGTAAGGTAAAACATATCGCAAATCAAGCTTGATTCAAAATGAATCAAGAATGAGCAGCTTTTTCAAATTCTCATTGTCGCAGAAGAACCGATCGAAAAGATGTAGGAACTTCAAATTTATCCATTGAAGACGTTAACCCCGTCGTGAGTGCAACACCACAGACCATCCCTCTTCGCAAGATCCTTTGAGTAGAACACTTGAGTAGCTTCGGATGCAAGGATAAACGGCTCATCCACCACTCTATTTATGCTTTTATTTTCGACAAGTTGACCTTTACAACCTTTGAAACCGCATCAACTTTGCAAGCATTCTTATCTCCAACACTAACCCAATCACAAGAAAAACAGTTTCTTCAAGTTCCAAATAGTTCAAGTTGATTATATCTTTAATGACGCCGTAATAAGTTATTTCAAACTTCCTCGGCCGACTTCGCTTGC
Source organism: Papaver armeniacum (assembly GCA_023531295.1). Classification (NCBI taxonomy): domain Eukaryota; kingdom Viridiplantae; phylum Streptophyta; class Magnoliopsida; order Ranunculales; family Papaveraceae; genus Papaver; species Papaver armeniacum. The sequence goes on from JAJJWW010011127.1 coordinate 840,868, forward strand.
AAGTCTTGTAATTGACTTTCATTGACACACCGCTATTCCGTGATACATTCTTCACCCTGCATTCTTGTTTACTAAAAGTAAACCCATTTACTTGGTATTTCTTATATGATTGTGCCTTGAAGAGTGGTCCTTGCACGAGTCTCCATAGTGTTGAATCGTTTCTTTGGCTTTTAATAATTGTTATACAAAGATGGCGTAGTCGATATCACAACTAAAACCATAACAAGTTGTATTCAAACCACTACTAAAAGCTTTAGGGTAACACAAGACCTCATCGCGCAACCATAGATGAAAACTCTTTGAGGTCCGACCATTAGACGTGTCACCGTTAACATAAGAATCATACTTCCTACAAACAATACCAATTCAAAGACTATCGATGATGCAAACATAATAATCGACAAGAACTCAATGTTAACTAACAAAAACATTCTACTAAAATGCACTAAGTCACCATCATGCTACATCCCTCTAATTTGTAATATTTTCATTTCGTTGAGGAGGACTAAACAAAATTCAGACTTGAATAAACATAAAAGAGTTAAGTAAAATTTACCTTTGCCAGCTTATTTATTCCAACATACTTAGATAGGATCCATTGCGGCATTGTTCAAATTGTGCTCGATTGCAGTAATACTCATTCCGAACTAAGAGGCATCTCATCGGCACCATCATAGTCATCATCCAAAAAAGCCTGCCGAGTATGTTTATGAGTACCACCACCATCATCTGACATGTCCTCCATAAGGTATAAGCTAGCTTCTCGCAGCGCATACCCTCTTGCAATGCACCCCTCAATGTACCTTTTATTGCGCACCAATCCTTTAAAACCTTTCATTAACCTACAAGAAAAGTTAACAGATCCTCAAGGATGATTAATAGTTCAATAATAGTAATTCTCAACTTAAAAATTAAACAACAAAGGGGTTGTATTTACCTCTCAAAGGGGTACATCCACCTAAATCTGACCGGACCGCAGATTAAAGCTTCATCGGCCAGATGAATCATCAGGTGGATACTAATAACAAAAAAGATGGAGGAAAATACTTTTCCATTACGCACATTGCTTCCACCGAGACTAGCTTTCGCTTGTATAAGTTCATCATCTCTGTTGATAACCTTTGCGCACAAAATGTTGAAAAATATACTAATACGGAGAAGATAAACTCGCAGATCTTTAGGTAATGAAGTCGCAGTATGAACTAGCAATGGAAACAGAGATTGCATCATTACATGGTAATCGTGTGACTTGAAATTCTTGACTCGGTGGACTAATGCTCACGCAGCGATTGCGAAGATTGGAACAGGAAGCTAGAAGGCACTCTTAAGTTCTTCAAAGACTGTACAAAAAGATACTTTTTCATCTTTAGTTAAGGCAAACGATCCATCTTCCATTGTTGTTTTACCAGCTTGCACTATCCTCTTTCACCCATAAACGCTTTTTAATACCCATAGATTCCATATCTTTACATGCATTTACACCATCTTTTGACTTACTATTACCCATGAGAGTGTTAACAATATGCTCAGTTATGTTCTTTTTTGTATGCATAACATCTCGTACAATGACGGATCGCGTTCGATCCCCAATTCCCGGCAAATCATGAAGTATGGACCTTCGAGAAAATAGAGAGTTGTCGTAAATATCTTCATCGACACCTCGTTGCAAACTATCCGCTTCGCTCCTCTTTTACGTTTCTTTTTGGTGGTTTACCCTTACCCCGTTTACTTTTCATATCTTTCACAATCTCTTGAACTTGCAATCTCGTTAGTGGCCATGGAGCTTTACCATCTTCTACCCCTCCACCGAAATTTTTTTGTCAAATCTGTACTTGTGTTGGGATGGCAGCCATCTTCGGTGTCCCATATAAGATATCTTCTTACTATACGGCGCAGCCACTTAAATCAAGCTTTCTTCATCACAGGTGGGACACGCATAATACCCATGAGTCACACATCCAAACTAGCGTACCCAATGCCGGAAAATCATGAATGGCCCATAACAACCTTGCCTTCAAAAGAAAATCGAGTTCGTGAAGTCTGTCGAATGTCATAACACCATCATTCCATAACTCTTTCAACTCCTCTATCAATGGTCTGTAAGTAAACATCAATATCTTTACCGGGTGCTCTCGGACCGATATCAACAAACATAACATGGAAAATTCGCGCTTCATACACATCGAAGGAGGAAGGTTGTACGGACACAAGTATCACCGGCCAACAACTGTAATTCGACCAAAGCATCCATTTGGATTAAAACCGCAGTTGCTATCCCAAGAGTAACATTCCGTGCTTCCTTAGCAAATTCGAGACAGTAAATTATCCGCACACCTCCAAGTTGTAGAATCCACTGGATGACGCATGACATTAACATCTTCTCGTGCTCTAGAATGCCAAAGCATTGCCTCTCGCTATCCATGGTATACTATAAAGTCTTTTCACCTTGCAATTATCGGAAAATGCCTTAAAGTCTTTTGCGCAACTTGTGTAAGTTTTCTCTCATCATTAAAAACTCTTACGTACCGAGGTTCTTGACATACAGGACACTACCAATGAACTATTATCCTTCCAATAAAGTATACAGTCATTTACACAAGCATCATAAGTCACATAATCCATCCCCAGCTCTTTAATAATCTTCTTGATATCTGGATACTTACATGGCAGGGTGTTACCTTCGGGAAGCAACTCTTTCATCAATTCTAATATTGCGGTAACACCATTGTCTGAAATTCCATACTGAGTTTTTATGTTGTTCATCATTATCGCAGCGTACATTACTGACTTTCCATTAGGACATGAAGGATATAATGGTTCTCTTGACTTCTCAGCCGCGATCTCTTTTTCTGACCACACCTGCTGGTTCCAACATTCTCATCCAACCCTGCTGTAACATTCTCATCAACACCTGCTGTAACATTCTCATCAACACCTACTTCTACATTCTCATCCATCCCTTCCCTAACATTCTCATCCACATCTGTGGTAATATTCTCATTCAAACCTGCTGTAACATCATCATTATCTGCTACACATTCAGTTATAATATTATCCTTATGTGTTAATTGTGCCGCTTGTACTGAACTTTCCCCATGATAGCGCTTTAATGTGTACACCTCATGCATACCATGTTTGAGAAAATGCAATGAGATCTCACTCAGTGCAACTAAGCCTTTACCATTCATACAACGACGACAAGGGCATGAAAATAAATGACTCCCACCACCATTATTCTTGGCAAACTCTATGAATGACTTCACACCTTGTCTGTATTCTAAAGACTTACGAGGACACTTCAACCATTTCTTGATCACTTCAGATGACATATTACCCTTCAAAATTGATATTTAAAAGAATCAAATAAAATCACTTAGTCCTAGTGGTAGGGTTGCCGAAGCCCATGAGGTTAGCAACAGTAACATCCTCTCAAAGAGGAGAGAATGAGCTATAAGTAGCTTTTGTAAATCACCACTAGGACTGTTATCATTATGCTCACAGAGTACATAAAACCAGACTCGTTTATACACAACTTAACATACAAAATAAAATAACTTAGTCCTAGTGGTGCAGGTTGCCGAAGCCCTGCAAGTTAGCGACAGAAACATCCCCTCAAAGAAGAGAGAATGAGCTACAAGTAGCTTTTGCGAATAACCACTAGGACTGTTATCATCATGCTCACAGAGTACATAAAACCAGACTCGTTTATACACAACTTAACATACAAAATAAAATAACTTAGTCCTAGTGGTACAGGGTTGCCGAAGCCCTGCAAGTTAGCGACATAAACATCCCCTCAAAGAAGAGAGAATGAGCTACAAGTAGCTTTTGTAAATCACCACTAGGACAGTTATCATCATGCTCACTTAGAATCAGTCAATATAAAAACAAAACTTCATAACTTTAGTTCATTTAAACTTGAAAAACTACCTTAAAATGAAACTAAAGTTCAAATCATGATGAGCATATTTATAGAACATACAAACTGGAATTTAGGTTACTACCTTAATGCATTCCGTAGCTTCGGTGCTTCTTTTTCTCGTTTGTCTCTTGCCAAAAGGATCCTCTCCTGGCTCGCAAAGACCAAGATATAGAACAACATTAGCCAAACTTTTAAAATGCATCGACTTTGAATCATATGTCACAACAACACACACTAATCAACTACGCTCCGCCATACCCACACACGCTCCGTTGTTACACAACTAGCTAGGTCCAAGTTTATCTAGCTCTCATCAAATCTTTCAAGATTATATAAGACTTTATCGGGTAGCACTCGCCTACTCAACTTAGTATGCTTCTAAGGCAAAAACTACACCATGTCCGATGCCAGAATGCATCTTTACACAAGACTAGTGGATCAAAAACTAGAACTGACAAGTGAAGCTAATGATGTCAATCAGCATCAAAACTTATAAATTAGAACTTATTGAAATTAGATTACAAACTAGAAATTAGGTTACAAAGTAAAAAAAAAATAAAAATTTTCGAAATTAACATAAAACCCTAAAATCAGTTCAATGTTTCGAAACTTATACCTTCTAAGTCTTCAAAATTCTTCAATCTTCAAGTCTTCAAAATTCTTCAAACCCTAACAGTAAATTAGAAAAAAAAATAGAATTAGATTTATATGAAGAAGATTAACAAAACATAACTCTAACGATTAACACTTACACAGATCGATGAAAAACTGGAAGATAAAGATGAATCAAGCCCTAAAAACAGATCGATTAAAAAAAAGATGAAACCCTAAAAATCGAAAAACTTCTAACGATTAAGACTTACATAGATCGATGATTGAAAGGTGTTGAAAAGATTAAAGAGTTTTCTATGATGTTTCTTGGCTAAAATAATCTCCGTGATGAAACCCTAGAAAAATCGCCCGAGAGGAGGAATAGACGCAGTGCAGAAGAGAAAAATGAAAAATGAAAGTCAAACACGATTTCTGCTAGCTTATCCATAGAATTCACGCATGTGAATGGCACACTCGTGGGAGGAAATATCCTCTCGTATAACTAATCGTGGGTGGAAATATAATGCTAGGCGTGTGAGTGGCACACGCACATACACAAGGTGTGACGACACAAGTGTGACCAAGCGTGAAGTAAGTGGCACGCCTATATAAAAAATTCGTAACGGCTTGGCTGTTATTTAATTTTTAAAAATTTAGTAACGGCTTAAGCCTGTTACGAATTTTTTGTAACGGCCTTTTGTAACGGGAAATTTGTAACGGCTCATAAGCCGTTACGAATGCCTGTTACGATTCCAGGAATTTGGTGTAGTGCCCTCTAAAACATTCTTCCAAGATCAGAGAGAGTGACTTGCTCTGACACGAAGAAGTACTTTCTGTAGAAGGCATTAATCATTTCTCCTCAATTGTTAATAGTCCCTGGTGCGATGTTGTTGTACTGTGTATGCCCCGCCATTCAAAGATTTTGAAAATTCCTTAAGACGAACAACGTGGTTGTGTTCATGTTCTCCCAAGGCTTCCAGGAAACGAGAGACATGTTCTCGAGCATTGCCAGTTCCATCATACAGAGTGAAAGTTGAAGAGGTATAACCTTTCGGAAGAGGGATCCTTTGTGTAGCGGCAGGATAAGGAGGCTGGTGACGATGGAAATGTGATGTCTTGTCCTTTCCACGATTCTCCAGAAGGCGCTCCAAATCTTCCCGAGTAATGAAATTTGATGATTCTTTTGCTGATGAATCGTCTGCAGCTTTGCGGACTTCGTCGTCGTCCACTGTATGAATTGGAATTACCTCAGGATCAGCATCTGAGGATTTCTCTTTCTCTTTCCCATTTCCTTGAGTTTTCTCTGACATTGTATCAGTGAGAGCCTTCAGTTGATTAAATAGCTCCTTTTGTGTCGTAGCCATATCGGTCTGATTTTTTGCACTTTGATGATATCGGCAATGGTGGGTGGTGGGTTTACTCTGACTTCCTCAGGGTGTCGGCCGAACATAGGATGACCTTCCTTGTTAGTGTGAGGAGGAGTGACATCACCACTGCCAGTGTTAGAGGCCGGAATGGTTTCCGGGATATCCTTGTTGTCGTTGTTGTTGTTGCTAGTGCTAGTTCCATTTGTGTTGGAACCTGTGACTAACCCAGACCTAAGACCATCCATCTTGTGAAACTGTGAGATTGCAACCGAAAGATTAATCTCCCACTGTGGTCGCCAATCTGTAGATGTGGAAAAACGATTTGCTGGTTTTTACGGAATTGAAGAGTCGGTCGTGTGGAGACTCCTTGAAACGAGCGAAATGTTGAACCTCACACAGATGCACTGCAAGAAGGGAGTGCTTTAAGTTCGAGAGATCAATGTGTAAGACTCCGGTCTAAACCAAGAACAATGGCCGTTCCAGAGTCAATTCGATCACAAGAGAGGATGGGTTGATCTGTAGGAGGGAAGCTGAGAAATGCGTGAGATCAATGGTGATCTGAGATTGTAGGTGTGTTGTGAATTCAGTGTAAGAATGCTCTGAATGATTGAATTTTGCTCAATTGAGAGTGAATGCTCAGACGATGAGTTCGTGTAGACGAAAGATTGTCTGTATGAATTTGCCAAGAATTCTTTTAGACGAATGTTCGAATCTTGTCCTTTCAATCAGGATCCAGAAACATTTTATAATGTCGGAGTTGAAAACACCATGATCCCATGAAGTGTGACAATTTCTTTGGAATCGAGAGAGTGGGGAAGTGGGAAATCGTGTTAAAACCAGTTGCTCATCGTGCGGAGACTTGGTTAATTTTCCACCCACTACTTTTCTGACTCTTCCAACTGATTACACGACTTTCTCACATTCTCATCGTGGGTGAACACACGTGCCGTAGACCGCCATACCAAAACCCTAGTTAATATCCCCCATGTGACATGATTGAAATATCGTGATTTGTGAAGTCAGTTGCTGACTTAATGGGACGATGAGTCCATGTATTGCTGAGTTAAACATGATTTGCGAATGTTCTGAAACTCATGAATTAAATATGTCTTCTGATACGAGGTATTATTATGTTGATTACGAGCAAGCTGTGTTGCTGAATTATTGAATATTGATAGTTGAACCAATATTCTTGAATCTGAGCAAATATTGCTGATTCGGGCAAATATTGCCGGTTTGAGCGAATGTTGCTCATTCGATGGATTGTTCGTAGCAGGACCAAATAAAATATTAATTTAAGATACTGACTGCTGGGTCGAGCAAAATAAATAAAAATGTTGATTATGGAATCAACATAAAATTATCAGTATTTGAATCGCTCATAATCATGTTTCATGAGCTCAATTCAAAACCCTAATTTTACTGAAATGATGATTTATTGCAAATCAACTGAAGCAGGGACCATCTACATGGGATGATAAGTTCACCATGTAAGCCCAGATGCTCGAATGAACAAAATACCAAAGTCTCTTGAGGACTAGTTGGTGAAAGAATGATTAAATGCTGGTTTAATCATTTATTGAAATAATGCTCGTGTGAGCGACAAATAACAAAACCTATCCATGAAGAGATGAGGAACCGACCAGGAGGTCATGAGACCGGCTCTTGGTGGTCGTGGGACCAATGGATGGCCGTTCAAGCAAACTCTTAATTGTTTGTAAGAAGTTTGAACCTAATATGAGCAATTGAGCAAATTAGGTTAAAATCATTAAAACATGTGGGACCGGCTATTTGCAGGCCTTAGAGATACCCTTGGTCGGTCAAGGGGATGTGCTCGTGTCACCATAGTGTCCATGTCTCAGTCCTGAGAGTTTTAGTATTTTCCGATGCGCATTTGAGCAACATTCTGAGAAAATATGCAGAATCCAGGGTTTTTCTGAAACTAGGAAAAATACATGAGATGATGAAAACTGATAAATAAAACAGGGAATTGCAAGGTGTGGGACCGACCACGGCTAGGGCATGGCCGGCCGGTTGACAAGCACGGTCCCACACTTTCCCGGTTTTATGTAATTTTATGTACTTTCTCTGATTTGAGGGAAATTCCATGAAACTGGAGAGTTTTATGAAATTAGGGAACTTCCATGAGATGAGGGAGATAAAATAATAATAATAATATAGGAAATGATGGAGTGTGGGACCGGCAATGGCCAAGGCATGGCCGGCCGGCCAATGGGCACGGCCCCAGGGCACTCTTCCCAATTTTATGTAATTTTTTATGATTTTAGGGAATTTTCATAAAATCAAAGAGATTTGTTGAAACCAAGGTATTTTGTTGAAATCGGGGATTTTTCATGGAATAAAACAAAACAACAAACAATAATAAAATAATAGGCGTGTGGGAGCGGCTAGGGCATGGCCGGCCGGCTAGAGCCCGGTCCCACGAGTTTTCCTAATTTTATAATATGTTTCATGATTTTAGAGAAAATTCATAAAATTGGGGAATTTTCATGGTTTTAGGGAAAATTCATGAAATCAGGGAATTTTCATAATTTGAGAGAAATAATAAAATAATGGGGACGTGAAGTGTGGGACCGGCCACGGTTAGGGCATGGTCGGCCGACTGGTGCTCAGTCCCGCGACACCTTTTCCTAATTTTATTATTTCTTTGATAAAATCATGAGATTAGAGAATTTCCTTGAAACGAAAGAGATTTGCTCGAACGAGAGAATTTTCACGAGATCATGGAAAAATAATAAAATATGACAAAATATAAAATTGGGCGCGGGACTGGTCACGGCATGACCGGCCAGCTGATGAGCCTAGTCCCCTGGCGCATTTGCTAATATTTTATTATTATTTTTTTTCCTTCCTATTTTGCATAGGTTCATCGTTCATTTATATTTTGAAATGCTCGTTTGCGTATTCAAATGTTGGTATGTGCATTATTGCTAAGCACACTTGCACCATTTTAGTCAGGGATTATTCGTTGCTCAGATGCCTGTTTCGGTTAATATTTATCACTAACCCGTGGAATTCTGCTGAGAAGAACCACGAATTGAAGTGACGAAATATAACGAAGAATCGTAGAATATTGCTGGATATTCAAGCGATTAGAGATAATTAACTGATGGCTCTATACTAGCAGGGCTTCCTATCTAGGAGCATTAATTATCTGAAGGTTGAGAAATATGAACTTGTTGGAGTGTCATATTCCTCTTGTACTGTCAGGGAAAACATGGTTACATCCTGAAAATGTTATTGCTCTATACTAGCAGACATGTTGTCTAGGAGCCGTCCAATCTTGCGATTCTATACAATATGAGATGTGCCATGGTCTCAGCTGGGAGACTACACATCTACATCTTCTCTGAGAGACTTTCTCGATCAGAGGTTTTATGGCATGAGCTTTCATGCTTAGAGACATGAGTCTCAATACTCTTCCGATTTCCGGATCCGGAGTAATTCACCGAAATTGCTCAAGTATTCATGAGATGTGTCGTGGCCTCACCGGGAGACTACACATCTACATATACTCCGAGAGACTGACCTTCTCGATCGGGAGATTTATGGCATGAGCTTTCATGCTTTAATGAGAGACATGGGCCTCAATAATTATCCGATTGCCGGATCCGGAGTATAGTTTTACAATTTTACCCTTTGTCGAAAATCCACCATCTACAACTTGATAAAAATTTCAGATTTGTGTCTCCTTGCCAGAACGACCACAAAATTTTCATCCAATGTAGATTTTCAGCTGTTACGTAGTCGAGTGTTTCGGCTCCAGATTCGTGAGTGACGTTGCTAATGAGGTGTCTCTCTTTGTGAGTTATCTCTTGATGTGTTAGCACCAGTAGTATACTTGGAAATCGAGGGATTCACTTCTGGATCTCTTGACGTAGTCATCGAGACGCCTGCTATTTGCTGGAACATCCTGTCCAAGTCTGGTATAGGTCTTCTAGTAGGAAACTTGGAGAACTATTCGAGTTATCACATCTAGTGATACTCGTATTAGTCCTAAGTATTTTAAAGATGGGAGATATGTTCTTCAGCATCACCCGCTTCCCTGGGTAAAGAAAATATGGGAACTGTGTTTTTTTTTAGTGCAGCAACTTCTCGGATCTCCTCTGCGTGAGGTTATCTCAGCTGCGGATTATTTCCTTGCACGATGACGCATGCATCGTTATCTTCTTGGGGCTGCTCTCTTGGCGTGTGTTCTCTAGTAGATCTGAAGATGTCCCGGGTTTGCTCTTGCTTGGGTTGGCATAATAGGCGAACCCCCTTTATGATGATTTGAAGATGTGCCAAGCCTCCTTTGTTATTGCAGATGTACGAATTCCCGGAATTACGCCATGCTCTTTGCTTTCATGATATCTGCAGGTGTCTTTCTGGGACTCCATCTGGGAGATTTACTGGTGCTCGGCTATCCAAGGCATTCCTAGTAGCATTTCTTGAAAAATATTTTTGTGAAGCTTCTTAACGAACGGAACATCAGAATTGAAATTGGTTGTTGAACCGTGATTGAGTTTAATGATTGAATTATATCTAAGATCCACCCTTTTGAAATTGAAAAAACTGGAATGATAATTGAGAAACTGAATTTGCAACCGAGAAATTAATTTCCTACTGTGGTCGCCAGTTGTTTTGGGGTAAAAACTGATTCTGCTGTTTTTGGTAAATTTGGGTGTGTTGATGAGAAACGAATTCAAACCCTAAACAAATGCACTGCACGGGAGTACTTTTAGATTCGAGAGATCAATCTGTAAGACTCTGGCCTAAACTAAGAAATGTCCATTCTAGATTCAATTCGGTCACAAAGTGAAGGAGAAGGGTTGATCTTAGGGAGGGAAGCGAAGAAGGAATTTGAGATCAGAATGTTGAATTATGAAGGTGTGGCTGTTTTATGACTTGTATCGGAAAAATGGTTTCTGGCTACCTGTGTTGATAACACTTGTGTTTTGCGAAATAAGTTGAAAACCTATTTATACAAGTCATCGAGCGCACCCTGATCTCGTAGGAAGTGGAGGCAGTTAAGTAGTGGAGAAGTGGGGTTGTGCGAAAGGTGGTGATCATCACGTTTCCATTATGAGGGAAGACCGATAACCGTTTCACCCACTACTCTCTTATTGACGTTAACTATCGCCCTTTCCTGACACTTTCTAGTAATGGGCGCGTTGCACGCCGCACGCTGTAAACCGCCAGACCAATAACCCAGTGAGTATCCCCCAGTTTGTGACATGTTTGATGTCTCGAGTGAATGGGTCAAGTCGTGAGACTCGCCGCTAAAATCAGCACATAGTGCTTTTAGGTTAAATAATAAGTTATTTGTGAAATAAATATTTGTATAACATCGCTTTCAAACAAGCAGCTGAAAAATAATCGATGTGCAGAAAACATCGTTGTTTTAGAGCTCATTCAAGTTAGTCGCGTGTTGAGTGTCTTAGAAAAATGAGCGTGACCGGCGATCCCTACGGGTGAGTTACTTCTTGGTCGATCGCTCTCTGTGGGAGAGGGGTGGCCGGTGATCACAATGCTTCCCTGCTGGCCCCCTGAAAACAAATCTACACCATCCAACTAGGCTAGCGAAGTTGGATGGTTGAGATGATTTGCAGCAATTGTATAGTGTCGTTGATGTAATTTAGGGTTTAAAGAGCGCGCGATCGCCCTATTTTGGGCAGACGGTTTGACGTGCTCTTGGATTGTTATGTGTAGTACGATCAACCAGGTATGGAGCTGTGTCGCCAGTGAACGCGTCAGCACCTCATTGTTCGTTTGAAACTGGATCTAGGTCGTCCGACTAGGCTGGCGAAGATGGACGGACATGATCGATTTGCGGCAGTTGCATGACACCGTTTATTCAATTTAGGGTTTTAAAAGTCACGCGATCACTCTTCTTTGGGCGAGCGATTCAACGCGTTTCTGGTTTACCGTGGGAAAGTCGATTGACCAAGAATGTAGTTGGTTCGTTGGTGATCACGCCAGTACCCTTTCTATCATTCGAGGGAAAATCTAAACCGTCCAACTAGGCCAGCTAAGTTGGGCGGTCGTGATGTTTTGAGACCGTTTTTTCCGGGCTTAGCTCGTTTGAGCTCATTTTTCAACAGCGCGATCACCCGTGTTAGGGTTAGCGTTCAAAGGCGTTGCGGGTGTGCTAGACGGAATCCGATCGGTCGGGATGTTAGTGGGAAAATCGCCTGTGGTCATCATGATGATCGTCTAGTTCCACTAGGGGCAGGCTAGGCCTGTTGAATTGTGTGGCTAAATTGTGTGGCCGTGATCGTTTTTAAGACTGATATGAACAGTCTGGATTTTCCTTAAGGAATTTAAACGCGTTCGATCGCGCTAACTTTTTTAAAAAAATGTGTGAACACGATGATCTCTTTATCAGAGAGTGGTGTAGCCTACGCGAGTGTTTTCATGCAGGTCTCAATACTGATATTTTGGGAGGTTCATGCTACTCCGCTGCGAGTGAACATTAATCGTCATGTCATGCCAATATTGAGAGTTCGGCTGGGATCATAGCATAGGAAAATACTAGGCAGGTCAATGCATTAGTGAATAATGTCGGTGGAGAATAAAATTCATAGAATATTTGGGATTGCTGCTGTATGCACCATTCAGAGTGAATTTTATATATGTATTAAATTGCTCAATACATCTGTGATCGAAGAGGTTTATGCAGTCATCACTTTCAAATGGCTTGTATTCCTTTGCATGATGACAGCGCATTAAATACATGGTTTCACAATTTTTAGCCCTAAACTGAAAACCACCATCAACACCAGTTTTGAAGAGGACATTGATGCAAATTGTTTGAAATAAAAAAATTATTAACAACAACCATCAATACAGATAATTTTTAGCCCTGAACTGAAATCTTGAATCTCTAGTTATATTTTTAGAGAATGTGGTCGAACAAAATTTAAAATCTTGGCAGAAAATTTGTCGGCATTGGATCTCCAATTCTTATTGACCATGGATGATCTGGGTGAATTGTGACCTCATAAAAACTTCAATATAGATAACACTTTGACATATTTGACCACTTGGCCATTCTCCCGAAAATAGATTATACGCATATGCATATTTGAATCACAAGGAAAATCTTATATGATTTTGGATGGTTTTGGGACGCGGTAAACTTTTTGGGTCATAATTGTTAGAGCACTGCTCGGTCGAACTCTCATGCGTTGTTATCTCAAGCATGTTTGTCAATGTTAGTGATCAAACCTATAAGTCTTGATTTCTAGCATATTTATAGGTGTCTCGGACTAGGACATAGATTGTGTAGTTGAGCTTAGTTTTCACGGAGTTCATCATTTGAAGACGAAGAACTACTAAGGGGAGATTGTGGAACTTCTTCGACAAAAGGTATGTGGAGACTTGAACTCATCTATCACTTGGAAAGTCTATTTCTACTATCTCCTATATTGAGACATAAGTCGTGTTACGATATAGTTTTATCTATACACATTTGAGATTTCAAGCTGAGTATATCTCGCTTACATATTTCTCGAAATATGTGTTGGTAAGCTTTCACTTCGACCAAGTTCATCTTATATCATGAGAAAATTACCGAGTAACATCTTACATGGTTTGTGTGATACAATCATTTGATGTAGGCTTGCAATGTTTCGATAATGATTATTTCAATATCTTGAAAATTGCTTTGATGCTAATAGTGTATGAAAATGGCTATTATCATTATAAAAGAATGTTTGAATGATTGAAATAAAGAGTTTATAATCTTGTAACCATCTTTGGATATAAGCATAGTGTGTTCGCACATTAGTGTATAAGTCCAAAACCGGGAACCTAAAGTATGCATACTTGTGTGTATACAAAAAGGTTGTAGACGCATACTGGCGGAAGTTCACGTCCGTGAATTTCTGCTGAGTTTGAATACCAAAACCAAACTCATCCGGTTACCTAAAGTATGCGTACCTATACTCGTACTGGCGGAAAGTTCAAGTCCGTGAATTTCTGCTGAGTTTGAAAACTAAAACAAACTCAAATCTGGTTACTTCCTTACGCATACTTAAGTGTGTTACTTTTCTAAAATCGGTTGTACGTGAACCTAAACATTTATCAATAAGGAATGCAATCTTTGAAAACCGTGGCTATAACGTTTATGTATCGATTCGAGTGAATCAAACCGATTTTGCTTCAATTTTGTTCTTGTATAATACATGATAATATAGCAATTGAACAACTCTTTAACTAGTTTCATTTGAGTCATTTGAACTAGTTATGGTTAAGATGAATAAGGTTGATATGAGAGTAATCATATGGCTAACCTCGGTTAACTATTTGTGAACCAATATGGTGTACACGTTTAGGTACAGTTACATAAACCTAGATGAGGGTACATTTCATTTGTGTGTAACAAGCTAAGTTCGATCTAACGGTTGAAAGATATTATATTGGGAGAATCAGGTTTTTCATATAACGGTGAATATTGATTGCTTTGTTACCAAGGTAACTTAGATTGCAACCCTGATTTGAAAATTATATAAAAGAGAACTCTAGCAACTGGGAAACCTAATCCCCTCACCTCATGTGTGTTACTAGTTGCATAACTAGAGTCGATTCTCCTTTAACCTTAGGTTTCTTCTCGAGACCCTGTAGGTTAACGACTTGAAGACTTCATTGGGATTGTGAAGCCAGACCCAACTATTATCTTGTAGTTGCGTGATCTGATCTTGCTGTTTCTATCGTGTTGAGTACAATTGGAATAATTGACTCGATATTTTATATCTCCGATACGCAAGTTAGAAAAGTAATCACAAACAACTTCGTCTCATCGTTTGTGATTCCACAATATCTTCTTTCGCTAGACGATTAAGATTGTTGTGAGCTAATTGATAATTCTAGGCTGTTCTTCGGGAATATAAGTTCGGGTTATCGATTGGTTCATGTTCACCTTGATTTATCAAAATACGGAACAAAAACTCTTGGGTATTTCTGTGGGAGACAGATTTATTAAATCCTATCGAATTTTCTGTGTGAGATAGATTTGTCTATCAAGTCTTCGACTTTGGGTCGTAGAAACTATTGGTTGTGGGTGAGATCAATTAAGGGAATAAAGTGCATAATATCCTGTTGGGATCAGAGACGCAAGGAGCGCAAATGTACCTTGAATCAGTATGAGATTTATTAGGGTTCAACTACAGTCTAGTCCAAAGTTAATTATAGTAGGCTAGTGTCTGTAGTGGATTAATACAGTGTGGTGTTCAATCTAGACTAGGTCCCGGGGTTTTTCTTCATTTACGGTTTCCTCGTTAACAAAATTCTAGTGTATGTGTTATTTCTTTTCCGTATTATATTTTGTTATATAATTGAAATATCACAGGTTGTGCGTTAAGATCAATCAATTAGAATATCCAACCTTGGGTTGTTGATTTACATTGATTGACACTTGAACATTGGTCTCTGGTACCGTTCAAGTTACTCCTCTTATATTCAATCAGGCTCGCAGATTTTTATTTGCTGATTGCGGATTGAATTAAGAGTTAGAGATATTTAAACTCTTTGATACACTTTATTCTAGATTGAGTCTGACTGTCTAGTTGATTCTCTAGAATGTCCATTAGAGTAAGTCCTCTCAGATTTCCAAAAGAATTGTTGGGTGTGGTTGTTATACCCCGGCATTTTCAATTGGTATCAGAGCAGGCAAACACATTAAAGACCTCATAAGTCCGTGTTTGTAGCGATCTGAACGTACCACCAGTCTTCGATGACTCAAATTACTTATGATGAAAAATTGCTATGTGTGTCGTTCTTCAAGCGCGTGATTTTCAATCATGGGTTTATGTAGTTAATGGCTATGATGCTCCCGTTGTGGCAGTAGGGAATGCAACCATTCCATAGAACATTGGTGAATACAATGTTGTCGAGATACTTTCTGCAAAGCAAAACTCCGACAGTTTGAATGCCATCATACATGCCATTACCCCAGATCTTCAGCACCATGTGACTACGTGCACTAGGTCTAAAGATGCTTGGGATATCTTAGAAACCATATTCGAAGGAAATACCAGTGAAAAGGAATCTAGGCTTCAAAACCTTAATTCTGATTGGGAAAAGCTGCGTATGGCAGATGAAGATTTGTTTGATGAGTTTAATCACAAAGTGTCTGAAATTATTAATGCATCGTTTGTATTGGGTAAGATTATTCCTGAAAATGACATTGTGATGAAAATTCTCAGATCGCTGCCATCTAGATACGATTCTAAGAAGCATGCCATCGTTGAAGGAAATAACCTTGATGCTCTCTCCGGAAACACGTTGGTTGGAAAGCTAAAGATCTTTGATCATGAGCATATATCCAAAATTGGAAAGGATGTTGCCTTCAAAGCACAAAAGAACTCTAAATTACTTGACAAAAGTAAAAGTATTTATGTCTCTGAGGATGATCTTTCTGAGGCTGATTCATTGGATGAAGATCTTGACAAATCAGTCTCTTTGATCACAAGAAAATTTAGGGATCTTCAATTGAAGAAAAATAAACGGTTTTCTAGAGACAAACCTAGATGTTAATGGTGGTTTTTAGTTCAGGGTTAAATTTGTAAAAGTCTATCTACCTGACCCGGCATCAGATGTAG
This sequence comes from Papaver armeniacum, assembly GCA_023531295.1. NCBI lineage: Eukaryota > Viridiplantae > Streptophyta > Magnoliopsida > Ranunculales > Papaveraceae > Papaver > Papaver armeniacum. The sequence continues at coordinate 857,352 of JAJJWW010011127.1, forward strand.
TAAACATTGATGTGTCTATCCATAGGGAATTGGAGAATATATCAAAATCTGATGAGCACCTATGTCTCTCTTCATATTATATTGAAACTCAAGCTCCTAGATGAATTGTTCATTAGTATAGAGCTAATGAGTGTATGAGCTCGTAGTTGCATTACTCGCACATGCCGGAGCCTCACTGAGTACTTCTCATGTGCTATGTTCCCCGGCAGAACCTTTAATATAGGTATGGCATGACGGATTTTTGTTCACTCGCAGCAGAGTAGCATGGATTTCCAAGTACCAAAGTTAAGGCCCTTGCACAAAGTACTCAATCAGGAAGCATACTGCTCTCTGTAAATAAAGAATTATGTGTCAAACACATAGAATTCGATCAATTTTGTGATAATTCACAAAATTCATGAATCTGACTAATTTGCAAAAAAATTAGGGTTTTTCACCCTGCACAGTATATTAGGCCCCGTTGGTCGAAATTATGCTTAAAGCAATTGATCTGTCGTGGATTACTAGGTACAAAGTCCTACTCAAAATCAGAAAACAGAGAATAACGAAGCCGCGGAGTAGGAGCAGGAATGAGAGGGAGAGTGGCCATGCCATAGGCTAGCCAGCGCCACTTAGCCGCGCCCCGTGCTACCCTACCGGCCCTTATTCCTTTGTCGACCGATCAGGTCGCATTAAACCTGCCACGCGCACCAAAAGGGTGGCCACGCTCATGCTTGGTCGGCCCCCTACTTTTATCGAAAAATCAGGTCGCATTAAACCTACCACGCGCACCAAAAGCGTGGCCACGCCCATGCTTGGACGGCCCCCTACTTTTATCGACCAATCAGGTCGCTCTAAACCCGCCACAGCTTTAAAAGAGGTGGAAATTGTGTCGAGAGGTTGCCATACTAAGTTGGCTTCCCAAAACCGCGCCAACATGCCAACGGCATGCCAAAACATGCCAAAAAGCATGCCAATCACACATGCGAAACGGGCACGCCAAGTGCACATGCCAAACGTGCCACCTACCGCATGCCACATACCATATGCTCCAATTAGGGTCTCGGCATGCCAAACCCTAATTTAGGCAAAGTTGTTACGCCAACCAAGCCAAATAATGTTCCACGGAGCATTGGGATTGATGTGGCCACTGAAACTGATGTTGCCACACCACATTGGAGTCTAACACCAATCTGGCAAAATCTAGTGGCCATGGCTACGCCAGGCGCTACTTGCACCATCGTGCCGTTGGCATGCACGGGCTATGCCAGCCATTCCACCATGCCACTGGCATGCACGGACTATGCCAGCCATGTCGCAGTGCCACTGGCATGCGCTAAAGGCGCCACTATACCATTGGCATGTGCCAATGGCCCCACTGTGCCATTATTACGCCCCAATAGGATGTAGCCATAATCAATGGCTACCCTTCCTCATGAGATACAATCTCAGCCGTCCAAGTTCCGCCACCGAAATGACATGCTTGCGGCAAGTTTTAGGTGACCAGCCGAGATATGCCTAATAACACCACATGTTATCTTCATGCGGCAAGTCTCTTGACTTTGACTTGCCACACGTAGCAAACTGTTACATGTTTTCCACGAAAACACTTGAGACATCAAACATGTCACAAACTGGGTGATACTCATTAGGGTATTGGTCTAGCGGTTTACAGCGTGCGGCGTGCAATACGCCCGTTATATAAAAGTTTCAGGAAGCGGGACAGTTAGTAGCGACAAAAAGTGATGGGTATAAACGGATCCACTTCCTTCATCGTGGAAGCACGGTTTCTGACGGTTACACGTTACTCCACTCTTCCGTCACTCAATCGTTCCCACTTCCTACGAGACCAGGATACGTTTAATTATGACTTGTATAAATAGGTTTCACCTATTTCCACCAAAAAACAAGTTTTGGTCAGAGAATAACACAGTATCCAGAAATCACCAAAGAGCTGATAGCTTTTCATTTGGCAAGCCAGTTCCACTTTCTAATACAAGTCATAAAACAGCCACACCTTCAGAATTAACTATTCTGGTCTCAACACCTTCTTCGCTTCCCTCACTAAGACCAACCCTTCTCCTTCACTTTGTGACCGAAGCAAGCCTGGAACGACCATTTCTTGGTTTAGGCCAGGATTGTATAGATTGATCTCTCGAATCAAAAGTACTCTCGTGCAGTGCATTGTTTAGGGTTTAGGCTTGTTTCTTATCCACACACCCAAAATTACCAAAACCAGCAGAAACAGTTTTCACCCACAAACAATTGGCGACCACAATTGGAGATTAAATCTCTCGGTTGCAAATTCAATTCCCAATTTCATTTTCATCCCAATTGGTCTTAGGCCAAATTCAGACCCATTTTCGATTTCCTAAATTTATCAAGATGGTTGATCTTATGAATGCTTCAGAAACCCTCAATCCCAATTTCACTTCTCCTAGCACCGAAATACTCCACATGTTATCCCTGAATCCGTTCTCTCATTCAAAACTATTGTCGAGGCTATGGAATATCGATATTTAACAATTATTCACGACTTGACAAAAATCCTGAATGATATTGTCAAGAACCAAGCTACTGTTGCAAAGACGCAGGACGGAGTATTTACGCTTTTGAAAGCGCTCACGGATCAACTATCAAAGGAACCAATGCGTATTCATTCTGTAGGAAACGCTATCAACCATTCATTTTGGATCAATGCTGATGGTGGTAGTCCTTTTTCCAAGATTCATATTCATACTCCTAGTGAGGAGGATGAAGCCTATGGTCACACTGAATGGAAAGGTATCCACCAAACTAACTTGTCTGCTCATGAAGATCAAAAGATGTTTCCTCAAGCTCAGAAAGAAGACTCGTGGGATTTATCACGTTCTCATCAGAGTCCGCGCAATGAAAAAGTGATTTCATTATGTGCATCTTTCCTGGAAAATATCAATTCCCATATTGCATCAGAATCTGCTAAAAGATCCGTTACTGCTTTACTCAGTCGATCCGAACCGTTTCAGAATGAAGAAGCTCGTAAAAACGTTCAGGAAAGCAGACATCTTTCTAATAAAATATCCAGCCTCCAGTCAATCGCTAATGAAGGAAGATCAAAGAGAAAAACTCCAGAAGCGGAACAACAACCCAAACGTGTGGCACCAGCTGTTGATGGTGGATTTTCGTTTAAGGCTAAAATCGTAAAAGCTAAAATTATGGGCTGACATCCTACAAAGGATAAAGCTACTGATAAGTGATGAATACTTCTCCACTTTACTAATTCACCTAGAATAGAGCATGTGGCAACAATCCTAGTATTATGTGAATCAAATACACAAAATTCATCCAGGTTGGAGCATGTAGCAACAATCCCATATACCATATGAATTTATAGCATTATCAATTAATGCATGACCAGCCTTGTATTTCCTGTGTTGTTCCCGCTGAACTCTCATTATTGGTGCGGCATGACGACTGATTGTTGCTCTCAGCAGAGTAACACGAATCTCCAAGTGTCACTAATGAGGCATGCACGAAATACCTGTACAGGATACAACTCTCGGTGTGTTATACTAGCCCGATTGAGCATACATCTCTCGGTGTGTTATACTAGCCCGATCGAGCATCTGGACTGTCCATGTCAGTCTCAGAAATAATCACGACCACGCAAGTTGGTCGCATGATTTAACTAGCCTAAATGATCCTCAGCAGGAGAAGGCTACCACCTTAATGACCACCAGCGGACCCGTTTATGCTCTGGTCGGTCGAACGCATGACATGCCTCCAAAACAATCACCAAACGCCAGCCTGGAAAAGGATGGTCGAACTGGTGAAACCGTTTGGAGAAGGTTCGCACGAACAAGGCCGCCAATATCGGTCTCATAATAGTCACGACCGAACAACTTCACCGGCGTGTTTGGACGGCGTGGATCATCCCATGACCGGTTGGACAAACATTGTCCTGCACACCGGCGGGCCCACTTTCTCCTTACCTGACCGACTTTCTCACGACCAAGCCAGGGAGGAGCAAACGCTCGCCCAAAGTTCGGTCGGCGTGATGCTTTAAGGGTCACAGGAAATTCCACTAAGTGTCTTAAATTGATCACGACCATCCAACTTCACCGACATATTTGGATGGCTTAGATCAAGCCTATAACCGCCATATAGGTATTGGCGTGTTCACCACCGGCCCAATGTGGGTCCCACATGGTCGGCCTCCCCAAAAGAAGAGCGTAGCTTGCCAATTCGTCCAGCCAAACTAGCGTGGACATGAAACCCTAATTAGGGTTTGCGGCATATCACATGTGTCGCAAATCAGTCACGACCATCCATCTTCGCAGGCATAGATGGAGGGTGTAGATGTAGACTCAAAGGGTCCCAAGCATGTCAATACAATCACCGTGGGCCTGTCTACATGTGTGACCAATCGACCAAGGTTGTCCATGGTCGAGCTCCTCGATTCGTGTGCCGAAACTAGGCATGGTCGCGCGGTTTCCAATTACAAACCAATCTCGACCACTCCTCTTCGTCGGACGAATCAAGTGGTTTAGATCGCACCCCTGCGAGATGAGCTAGCACGGAAATGAACACCGGTGGCCCACCTCCATACAGGACCAATCGGTCCCTTCAAAATCGCCCTCTAAGCTCGAATTCGATTGAGCTGAGAGTGGGTGCTTGCGCACCTCCTAAACCCTAATCCAACGGTCGCAGACGTGGTTCGTAAGTCATCTCGTCCGTCCAACTTCGCCAGCTTGGTTAGGCAGCCCTGGACAGGAGTTAGGCGACCAGCAAGGCATCACCACGATTACCTTCCACCACTCTTCCACATGAAGTGATCGGCCAAAGCGTGGTTTTCCCATACAACCTCCAAACTATCACTCGAAGATGGCTGGACGTGGTGCTATTTTAAGACGCTTAATTCGTGACTTACTCCATTAAGCCTTAAAACAGCGATGCTTCACACATGCTGAATATATTCGATGCGTTACCTGCATAGAATACACACGATATTTCATAAATATCGACTTCCTAAATAACTTAGTTATTTAATCCAGCATCACATGCTACTTTCTATGGGTCCCACGATCCACACATTCGAGACATCAAACGTGTCACAAACTGGGGGATACTTACTGGGGTATTGGTATGGCGGTTTACAGCGTGCAGCGCACAACGCGCCATCACAAGAACATGTCAGGAAGTCATGGACGGTTAGTGATGACGGGAGAAGTGGGCAAGACTGGTTGTGCGACACTAACACACAACTCCACTACTTCATCACTCAACTTCCTCCACTTCCCATGAGAGACATGGGTTAGGCTTAATGACTTGTATAAATAGGTTCTCCTCCCTATTTCCAAAAACAAGACAAGACAGAAAACCAAGTGTTGATACAATCGTATCCCAACACCAGAATTGATAGCTTACATTCTGCAGGCCAATTCAGCTTTCTGATACAAGTCGTACACAGCCAACACCTTCACAATCTCAACACCTTCTTCGTTTCCCTCCCTAAGATCAACCCCATCTCTTTCACTTTGCGACCGAAGCAATTCTGGAACGGACATTTCTTGGTTTAGGCCCGAGTTGTACAGATTGATTTCTCGAATCACAAGCACTCCCGTGCAGTGCATTTGTTTAGGGTTTAGATTCATTTCTTATCCACACACCCAAATTACCAAAACCGGTAGAAATAGTTTTCACCCATAAACACCAGCGCATCGGATGGCTTCACCCCAGAATGTCGGGGCTAAGGTTCCTGTGCAACAACAAGAAACTGGATATGCTGCTCCAAACTTCCCGTTCCCGATCGAGAAAGTAATCGAACTCCTGGAAGTATGGATTCAAGACGATGCCATCAAACTACCTCATGTTAGGCGCCTACCAACCAAAGAACAAATGGCAAATCCCAAGTATTGCCATTACCACAGGTTCGTCAATCATCCTACCAGAGAATGCAATGCTCTGAAGCGCATCGTCCAAGAAAATATAGATTCATGGGAATTGCGCCTGGGGATTGGAGATCCTACGTCTTTTCGCGGATCGGTATAAAGATGTTACACAGACAATAAAGGACGACTGGGGACTTCTCGCGGCCAGAATTACGTCACACAATAAACTTGGATTTGCAACCTGAAAATTCAGTTTTATGGAGAGACCCCTAAGATAATAGAGTATTTGGCCGTATCGGACGAGATCAAAAAGGTAATGACTAACACTATGGTGTTACATCCTCTACCGCCGACACCAGCAACACCAGAAGCATCCCCTCTGACGTGACGCCTTTTATTACCAGAGCCAGAGCCGCCGCTACTCCTAATATTCCTTCGAGCATGACACCTCCAATCATTACCAGGGTTGCCACCACTTCTTTGTAAGGACGCGAGGCTGGAGGAGCCAGAGGAAATCAATCTTTCCCATTACCATTATCGATTTGAAGGAGAGGCAGGAAGTTCTTGCCAAGACTCAGACGGACATGACCACAACTCAGAAGTAGCCGCCTCAACATTCTCTCCAGAAGCCGCTCCGCTTCAATGTTTCACTCCAGAATCCGCTTCAACATTCTCTCCAGAAATCGCCACTCCTCCCTATCAAGGATCGTGATTACAACCAACCAAGGTTCGTAGTTGTGGCCACTCTTTGATCCATCTCTCCAAAGATCGTGGTCGTGGAAAGTTTACTCGCTTACGCGTCCAACCAATCCCTTTGCTTCCATGGACGCCCATGCAATTCCTGCCAACCTATTTTGTTTCCACGACAATGTAGTCTCTCCGGATCACATCTACTGCCAAGAACTGTTGTTGCTCGTTTGTTGATACCAGCCAGAGGTTTACCATAACAACAACCACTACAAAGCTTAGGAGACATGGTCAACCCAAAAGTCATAGCCACGATGAGGTCATCTACTCTTCAAAGGTGTAGCATAAGGATATCATCACCTCTCTGCCCAGAAGGCGTGTGCAACACTTTACGAGGCCCACAACGGATCCCAAACCTACTTAGAGGAAACAACTTTAGTAACCAAAGAGAAGTACGACTGGGGACTGCTCATCGCGGTCCATCCCCGACAATAATAAAGCATTCATGAGATGACTCCAGAGACGCGGCTGAAACATTTTTCTTGAAGAGACAGAGGGAGCCACGATTAACAACATAACTCTCTCACTGCTACCTCTTCGTTATCCAGAATTTTTCGTCCATGAGATGATTCCAAGAATCCCAGCATTACATCCAGAAGAGTACGATAAGCTTGTAACAAATCCCATAAGCGTGGATTCAAAGCGATGCAATTAAAGTAGGCTACAGTTGGGGACTGAAGTCTCTTTCAGGTTTAGAGGTTTGAACGCAGTCACCATCTTACCAGTGAATGTAGTAGAAGCACATCTTCTACGAGAAAATAGGCTCAGGATAATTACACATGGGGACTACCAACATGGGATGCTTTCGCTCCCCTCAACCTGGTTATTTCTGATTTCAATATCATCACTGTCGAAGTTTTACGATCCACATGAATTCCTCAACATGAAGTCGTACACGTGCATCAAAGACTCCAAAAGCATGACACAGAGATACATTCACATATCCGGCCACGCCATTGATCTAACATAAGTATAATTGGGGACTGCTCACCGCATCCCATTCCATACAACAGTTCAAGATTCAGAAGATGGTTCAAAGGATGTCGCAGCACATCGGCCACGAAACGCTCTCAGCTCGTCTACTTCACCAATGGCTCCAGAAGATTTCGACCATGCAAGAATCCACAGCATATCATCATCGCAATCAGAAATTCCATGTACCATATAACCTAAAGTCAAGGATGGACTAACAACGCAACCACAATCTCCAAGATTAGCCCTGACATGATCATTGCCGAGCATATATTTCATCCATCCATCCCAAGAGTGCAATGGAATTTGGTAAATTTTGAAACCTACTGGAGAAGTCAGATACTTATTCTTCTAGAGTCAGAACCTTATTACACATTCTGGAGAAGATCGATGGTACTATTGAGTGGTTGCATACGCAAAATGGAAAAGAGTACCTACCTTGAGTTCTCCTATCTCGCCTTGCTGCTGATTACAACTGCCGGAGATTGCTTTGTTGTTGTTAATGCTCGATCTACCACCACAAAAAAATGACGAAGAGGAGCCGGACGCTGCAGTCAAAAGCACGGAGCCGGACGAGCAACAAAAAAAGAAGAGGGTCGATACCCCTTTTCATACGAACGGAGTTTCTAGAGTTTGAACAGAAGCAGGATTCCTCCTTGCTCCATGAATGGGACTGGGTCACACTCATAATCCATAGCCGAACAAGCCGTGTGCCAATATCTCCGCTCCAATGTTGAACCAGCAGCGCGCCAGCACGAGGAACACCATCCGCTCAACCTGCAACGCACCGTGGTCAAGCCAGTGCCAACGCTCCTAGCGCCAACATCAACAGTTCGTGGTCGAAGTTGCAGCACCATCAACGCTCCGTGGTCGAAGTTGCAGCACCATCATGACCGCTCCGTGGCCAAAGTAGCAGCTTCATCCACCGTTCCACGGACTGAAGCCAAGTGTCATTTTCACTATCCCACGGGCTGAAACCAAGTGCCATGTCCACTGTTCCATGAACCAGGAGCCATCAACACCATATCCATCCTCCATCTCCACGGTCGAGCTAAAGTTTCAACGCCATATCTACCAGTCTCGAGGTCAAGAAAACGAAGCCGTTTCCATCATTCCATTGACTGAAGCCATTTCCACCATTCCACGGACTGAAGCCGTTTCCCACCATTCCATGGACTGAAGCCGTTTACACCATTCCACGTACTGAAGCCGTTTGCACCATTCCATGGAATGAAATCGTTTCCAGCATTCCACGGACTGAAGCCATTTCCACCATTCCACAAATTGAAGCCATTTACACCACTCCGCGGACTGGAGCCAAGCGCCATCTCTGCTGATCAGTAGCCAAAATTCCAGTGCCATCTCTACTCGTTCCGTGGGCAAGCCAGTCATCATCATCATTCTGTAACTAAGGTTGCAACGCCAGTATTAACATTCCACAGCCAAACCTGCATCACCAGCGTTAGCACTCCGTGACCAAAGTGGCAGCACCAACGCTAGCACCCTATGGCCAAGCCGAAATTACGCAAAGCCGCCAACGTAAGGATCACAGATTCCTCATGCCTCCTGCCAAAGGTTAGTCGAATTTTCCTGGCAATCTCTCCATGTCTTGACTTTTAGATTTTACCCTTGTCTATCACCATCTCATGCTTACCCCGCAACAATGCCACTGTTACGAGCTAAGCAGGGAACTTAATGTTGATAGTGGTTTTTAGTTCAGGGTTAAATTTGTAAAAGTCTATCTGCCTGACCGGCATCAGATGTAGTAGACATTGATATGTCTATATTCCGCAGGGAATTTGGAAAATACATCAAAATCTGATGATCACCTATGTCTCTCTTCATATTATATTAAAACTCAAGCTCCTAGATGAATTGTTCACTAGTATAGAGCCTAATGAGTGTATGAGCTCCTAGCTGCATTACTCTAAAATGCCGGAGCCTCACTGAGTACTTCTCCTGTGCTATGTTCCCCGGCAGAACCATTAATATAGGTATGGCATGACGGATTTGTGTTCACTCGCAGCAGAATAGCACGGATTTCCAAGTACCAAAGTTAAGGCCCTTGCAGAAAGTACTCAATCAAGAAGCATAATGCTCTCTGTAAATAAAGAATTCTGTGTCAAACACATAGAATTCAATCAATTTTCTGATAATTCACAAAATTCATGAATCTGACTAATTTGTAAAAATATTAGGGTTTTGCGCCCTGCACAGTATATTAGGCCCCGTTGGTCGAAATTATGCTTAAAGCAACTAAGTAATTGATCCGTCGTGGATTAGTAGATACAAAGTCCTACTCAAAATCAGAAAACAGAGAATAACGGAGCCGCGGAGTAGGAGCAGGAATGAGAGGTAGTGTGGCCACGTCATAGGCTAGCCAGCGCCACTTAGTCGCGCCCCATGCTACCCTACCGGCCCTTATTCCTTTGTCTACCAATCAGGTCGCATTAAACCTTCCACGCGCACCAAAAGGGTGGCCACGCCCATGCTTGGTCGGCCCCCTACTTTTATCGACAAATCAGGTCGCATTAAACCTGTCATGCACACCAAAAGGGTGGCCACGCCCATTCTTGGCCGGCCCCCTACTTTTATCGACCAATCAGGTCACTCTAAACCCGCCACAGCTTTAAAAGAGGTGGAAATTGTGTCGAGAGGTTGCCATACTAAGTTGGCTTCCCAAAACCGCGCCAACATGCCAACGGCATGCCAAAACATGCCAAAACATGCCAAAAAGCATGCCAATCACACATGCCAAACGGGAACGCCAAGTGCACATGCCAAACGTGCCACCTACCGCATGCCACATACCATATTCTCTAATTAGGGTCTCGGCATGCCAAACCCTAATTTAGGCAAAGTTGTTACGCCAACCAAGCCAAATAATGTTCCAAGGAGCATTGAGATTGATGTGGCCACTGAAACTGATGTTGCCACACCACATTGGAGTCTAAGACCAATGTGCCAAAATCTAGTGGCCATGGCTATGCCAGGCGCTACTTGCACCATCGTGCCGCTGGCATGCACGGACTATGCCAGCCATGCCATAGTGTCACTGGCATGCGCTAAAGGCGTCACTATACCATTGGCATGTGCCAATGGTGCCAATGTGCCATTATTACGCGCCAATAGGATGTATCCATAATCAATGGCTACCCTTCCTCATGAGATACAATCTCAGCCATCCAAGTTCGCCACCGAACTGACAGGCTTGCGGCAAGCTTTAGGCGACCAGCCGAGATAAGCCTAATGGCACCATATGCTATCTTCCTGCGGCAAGTCTCTTGACTTTGACTTGCCACACGTAGCAAATTGTTACATATTTTCCATGAAAACACTCGAGACATCAAACATGTCACAAACTAGGGGATACTCATCTGGGTATTGGTCTGGCGGTTTACAGCGTGCGGCGTGCAATACGCCCGTTATAAGAAAGTGTCAGGAAGCGGGACAGTTAGTAGAGGTAATAAGTAATGGGTGTAAATGAATCCACTTTTTTCATCGTGGAAGCACGGTTTCTTACGGTTACACGTTACTCCACTCTTTCATCACTTAATCGTTCCCACTTCCTATGAGACCAGGATACGTTTAATTATGACTTGTATAAATAGGTTTCACCTATTTCCACCTAACAACAAGTTTTGGTCAGAGAACAACACAGTATCCATAAATCACCAAAGAACTGATAGCTTTTCATTCGGCAAGTCAGTTCCACTTTCTGATACAAGTCATAAAATAGTCACACCTTCAGAATTAACCATTCTGGTCTCAACACCTTCTTCTCTTCCCTCCCTAAGACCAACCCTTCTCCTTCACTTTGTGACCGAAGCAAGCCTGGAACGGCCATTTCTTGGTTTAGGCCAGGATTGTACAGATTGATCTGTCGAATCAAAAGTACTCCCGTGTAGTGCCTTGTTTAGGGTTTAGGCTTTTTTCTCATCCACACACCCAAAATTACCAAAACCAGCAGAAACAGTTTTCACCAACAAATACCAGGTCATCAGTTAAACCTCACAACCGCATTCCTCCTAAAAATAGGGATGTTGACGAGGCTGATTACGAGGATATGCCACAGTGCTTTAAGTGTAAAGGTTTTGGTAATTTTGCAAATGAGTGTCCAAATCGTAGAAAATACACTGGAAACAAAGGTCTTGCGGTAACTCTTGATGAAATGTCTAATCACTATGATTCCAATGAAGACGAAAAATCGAGTGTTGCACTTGTTTGTGAAGATATTGATTTTGATAATTGTAGCAATACATATATCAATCTTGATATTCTTCTAGAAGAAGACTCAACCAATCTGGAAGAAAAAATTAACCTTTCTGTTGGAAACTCTATGTCTGATTTTTCAGGTTCCACTATGTGCCTAGCAGTTTGCACATCTCGTGTGTCTGAATCATCTTATCCAAAGACATGTTCTTATTGTTCACTCAAGGGTCATGAACTTTCAAAGTGTTACAAGTATAAACACAAAATGAGACATGTCAAAAGACTTCAACGAAGAGCAAATCGCCTAGCAAACAAGCTCAAACTTGTTCAAAATACCGCTGAGGTATGTAAGATTTTATCCTCTTCAAAGAAGTTGGTTTCCAAAGATAGGTCAAGACCACTAGAGAAAACAGTATGGTCTAAACAATTTGATATACATGGTTCTATGAATTCCTTTCAAAGAGGTTATAGTGGACAAATTGTTGTTCACCGCAGCACAACTTGAGTGTGTTGTTTTCGTGCATCTTGTCTCATGTGCCTGATTAAAAGAGACAAGATTGTGCACACCTCAGGCTTGAGAAAAAAGAACTTTTTGTTTTTGTTTTCTTAGTTTTGTTGTATGATTTGGAATTCTTTCATATCTAATTGATACTGGAAGGGACTTCCCTGTGTATTTAATAAAAGAGGGTTATTCTCGTCAATTCCACTCTCTTTAGGGTCGTGAATTGTGCGTGCGTGAACCTGTATGATTAAAAGGTTCCGTAACCATACATTCCTTTTTCCTTCTCTGAAACTCTTTTCATCTTAAGACTGCCTGTTGAGTTTCAATTGTGATTTCCTCTCACAAACCCATACACGTATGGAGACTCCAAGCATCATGTGTTCTGATGGAAAAGATGTTAATATGATTGTTAAGCCATCAATCATGAAGGAAAAATAAAAATCTCCGTTGCTTCCAACTTTGAAAAAAAGAAAGAAGGAATGTGTGGAAACCAAGAGCCGTTCCTTTAAATTCTCAGAAGTTTTCTGATGTTCTTGAAGAGTTGAAGGAAACAAGGAAGGAGATTCAGCTAATAAAGGCTTTTGCTATGATAACTCTCGAAATTCAGAAGGCCCTGGTTCGACATCATCAGCCTAGAAGGTTTGTTGGAATTGACTCCTTTCTTCACGAACATTATGTTCCCATAGCTGTTGACAACAAGGAGTTCGGGGATGATAAAGAATTCTTCAGAGGTCTCAATGTCTAGTAAATCTTATCATTAACTCTAGACAATATAGCTCAAACAAAATAAGTTGTGACTCTAATTCTTTGCCAAAAATAGATTTCATAAAACATTATTTGTAAGTCGTAAGCATGACGCATCAAAAGTAATTTAAACTAAGCATGCGACATCAAACAAAATAACAAGTAATTAATAGAAATCATAAAGCAATTAAATTTATGCAAAAAGTCAATAAAAGAATTAATTCATTTACCACAATCATGAAAAGTTGCTTCCTCCGTTGTCTCAGTGATGGGGGTCTAGCTTATCATGTTGGAAACACGCTCAAAGTATGATTTCATTGCTCAAAAGGTGCTTACAAATGATGGACAAAGGAGAATAAGATGAAAATCGGGTTTGCAACAGTTATAGATGTTGCAAACACTGTTACAAAGAATGATAAAGATGAAATGCTGTTGTTCTTTTAAGTCTGCCCTATAAACTACGACCCCACGCTTGTGAGTCTTTACCATCAGATAAAACGACGGGTCTTTGGCCGTCTGTTCTTCGTGTTCTTGAGGTTCTTCAAAGAAGAGCAATGCATTCTCTCGCAAATCGATTTTCTAAGCTCGTGGTCGCTCAAACTATCCCCAAACTCTCCATCACCTTTCCCCGAGTCCCTGATCCTTTTTATACTCGAAAGCGACAAAATATCACCTTATAATTGCGTATAATCCTCCCATCACTCTGCAGTGAAGAAAAATATTTTCTTTCCATTTTGTTTCCTGCACGCGCTCGCCGCCTGAAATATATCCTTGTTTATCTCTTACACGCTCCCGGTGGTTGCTCGAGCCAATAATCAAGCACATAACACGTTAAAAAAAAACTTCAAAACCAAGCGGCACTCGTGTACGTGTAAGTTTGCTCTGTTTGCTTCTCGCGGCAATTCTAGCCAATTTCTGTCGATCCAAGGACCCAAACCAGGCCTGTTAATGTCCGTGAAGTCTTCCCTTGAAATCCCAGCCATTGAGTCTCACTAAAACTCATTAAAAAATCCGTCCAAAGTCTGCCGGGCGTGATATATATTTTTCCCGCCAAAACTTATTTTCAAACCAAGAAGAAGGTCACCCCTTATCCAACAGCTGGGGGTGCAAATATCAATTGGGTGCCCCTTAGTAATTGGGTTACCCCTTATCCAATGTGGGAGTCCGAATATCAAATATCCTCCGGGGGTGTTCCGAGCAACTTTTCGAGCCGAATTTTCCAACAATATTTATTTCCAAAAAAATACCTACAAACACACAAAACACCATAATAAGGACAAAAACGAGTATTAACAATACGAAACATTGAGGACAAATTAGACACATAAATGCGTCTATCAATCTTCTTTTTGAGAATTTATTTCTCGGTTTTAGAAGAATAACTAGGGTTTGGAATAGCCATTATTGTGAGTACACATAGCTATGTCCAACGATTTTCATCTTCAATCTTTTTAGATTTGTTTATTTAAATTCTAAGTTATTTGGAACATGATTTTTGCAATTTAAATCTTTATGATTTTATATATTACAAATTGTTATGGGATATGTTGTTTACGTCCGTGAACCTGTGACTATCCCATACTTATTCAAAAGTTATCTCTATTATGTCGGTATGAAAGTATTGATAGAAGATAGAATGAACTTTTGACATTACAAAAGTTAAATCCTTTTATATCATTGTTTTGATGGAAGAAAGGATAAAGCTTTTGTTTACAGGGATTAAGTCTATTATATGTCATTGTGCAAATAGTGATGGAAAATAGGATGAATCCTTGTTTATTCCGTAGTATTGGTCGATCTCCGATCCACATTTTTGTGCATATACTGTGTTGCTCCGTAAGTTCTCTTATGTCGAGCATGACCAATTTAATTGATCACATTGTGGTTAATTTGGTTATGTATTCCAATTAAATTAATCATGGGTTTTCTTGTGGTTAATTTGATTGTATTTTTTCGATTGCATTAATCACGGGTTCTCTTGTGGTTAATTCAATTGAATATGTTGGATACAAATTCATGTTTTCATGTGATTTGAGTTATCCAAAAGAAATCCTTCTTTTCTTGTTAAAAGTAAGGTCGCCTTTGTTGTTCTTTCGGGAATGACATTTTATGGGGGAAAGTTCTTTTTGAACTTGTGCTTAATTGCCAAATCTTTTTGGGGAGTGCGTCTGTGGAATATTAAAGGGGTTATCTTGTATCTTTATAAACTCCTTGATGAACGCATTTAGCTTCGGCTTTATGATGGCATATAAATAAGTTGATATGGTATTCTCTTTTGGTCATGAAGTATCTCTGTGAAAATTTCATGAGGATCCCACTAATTTTCGTACCTTTGCCAATTTATATTGACAAAAAGGGGGAGAATTAATGTGTAGTGTGATACTAAAAATACATATGGTTTACGGATCATTATTTAAGGGGGAGTGGTTTTCATGTTGAGATGAAGTATTGACTAAGGGGGAGTGATACATATCACCATAGTATTGTTGTCAAAGTTGTGATACAATTGAACTTTGATGTTGTGTATTAATACTATTGAAAGGCGAGGGTACCCAAATATACCTCAAGCTAAAAAATTTCCTACCTATAAGTCCTTTCTCCGAAAGTGATTGTCTATGGACTGATTCGAGATAATACAACTAATCGGTTTACACTTCGTGTGATCGTCTATGGATACGAGATCGAGACAATACAACAACGAAGTATGTTTACTTGATAAGAGGTTCGGACTTAACCAAACACAATAGGATTGCTATCAAGTAAAATAGGAATTAACGTTTGTGTAATTTACTTTAAATTATAATAACAAACAATTATAATTACGGAAAATAAAAGTAAATGACACAACAAGATTTTGTTAACGAGGAAACCGCAAAAGCAGAAAAACCCCTGGACCTTGTCCAGAATTGAATACTCTCAGGATTAAGCCACTATACAAAATTAAACCAACTTCGTATAGTTGAGACCAAGTAACTAAACCTATAGTTTACCTAGTTCCATCTGTATTCCCACGCCTCCGACTTATGAATAAGTCACGTACTTGGAACAATTCCTTTGGTTCGTATTCCAAACAGTAAAGGAACAACAAATTTGTTTGTTAGCAACTCTCTTCAACCAAGTGATGTGAGTTCGACAAAGGCTCTTCTGTTTATCTCAATAAACTCCTTTGTCAAGTTCTTAGATGTATCTTATTCTCAACTACCAAAGGTAATTGTTAAGATTTTTCAATCAATACTTTTAATCACAAAGAATTATATTGATGTCGATCTACACAACTGATCAATCTAATCTACCACAAGGATAAATCGATTATAGTTGGATCCTCTATACCAAAATAAGTATTGTGCACACCAAAGATTATGAACCCCAAATCAGAAATCTTTAATATCTTCTTTGTCTTCAAATCTTCTTAGATCTTCAATAAACGCCTGCACACAACAACTTGAATCTCTTGTGATCAATCACGCACAGAACGGAGTCTGTTAACAATGGATTATCACAAGACGCCTTTAGATCTATAAACAGTCTAAATCTTGTCGAAACTTTGATCTAGTTTGAGTGAATCTTATATCAGAAAAGAATATTCTCAAGCATAAACAAACTAGGTGCAATCAAATTTCAACCACCATTAGTCATTCAAATCAATCGAAAACACAAGATAAACCGTAATTATCTAGTTTCCTACCAACGGTACTAATAGAGCTTCTCAATCTCAAAGAAGACTTTAAACTGAGTGGCCGTAAGAGATTTTGCCTAATTAGGTTACTCTCCTCTCCAAATAGGCGGCTTCACCAGTAACAACACAACCGAGGAAGTTTGCTGTCACGAAGGATTAGTTTGCTAGAAATGCAAACTTCAAGTATTTATAGACAAGGAAGTTTGGATACCAAGGAATTTCCAAAACCGAAAATATTATCAAGATATGCAATATATTCCAAATTCGGTTTTCATAATTTTTGGAAATGCTCTGTCCAAAATATTGACCGAAAATCTCTTTGGAAAATCTTCAACAAGTAAATGCACATTACTAATTCTTATTTTCTAAAATAAAATTAAGAACCTTGAATATAAGATTCTTAACTTATTTATGTTTCGATCATGGGATTCTCTTCCTTTAGCTATTAAGGAATAACTTTGAACAATTAAAGATAAGTGTTACTGCACATGTTCAAAGTATGTCGACATCCTTACTCTGTAAGTCCTCTTTCATACTTACAATCTTGAAACCGATTTGCCACATTTCCAAACAAGTTTAGAATTTGTTCATTTGACTTTCAAGAACTATGTGATTGATCAAGAACACTCAATCACCAATCATGGGTTTAACGGTTCTACCAAAACAAGTTTCGGTTCTACCTCCATGTGAGTATTGTGCATATTCACACTAGCTTTCCGAAATTCGGTTGACTAGGTACTAGGATCGGTTCCCCACATATATATGGTATCTAACTTGAATGTGTTGTACATGTCCATAGGATTGGTTCCCCTTTCTGCTATAACATGTTGCACCTCATACAAGGATCGGTTCCCCTTTGTGAGGTGTTGCACCTCTTACTAGGATCGGTTCCCTGATGGTTGTTTTCAATGATGTTGTAGTAATAGGTTCGTTGAGACTTGTGAAAGCAGAGTTTTAGACTTAATTTTTAAAGCAAAAATATAACAAACTCAAAATACAAGATGTTCTGAAAATTATGGAGAGGATGGAGCTAGGATTTCACCATTCATCAATACTTATGTGGTTTTAAATTAATTTATATCATGCAATTTAAACAATTGATTTGATTCTAAAGTATTACCAAAATCAGATTTCCAAAATATCAAATGTTAGTCGCAAGCATAACGCATCAAGAGTCTAAAACTAAGCATGCATCATCAAGAGAAAACACATTTGATTAATAAAAATCATTTAATTCATTTTTTATCAATGCAATTAATCATATAAAAATATTGCATAAATTAATACAGTAAATGTTACCACATAATTCTTGAAAGAATGGCTTCCTCCGTCACTCCAAAGGATGGGTTTAGCTCATCATATTGGAAACACGCTCAAAAGTTGATTTCATTGCTCAAAAATGGTTTACAAATGATGAATAAGGGAGAAATAGTAAAAATCGGGTTTGTAACAATTATTTTTGTTACAAATCGAACTGTTACAGAGAACGATAAATAGTAACTGTCGTTGTTACTGTTGCTTTAAGACGTCTCTGAACTACGACCCTCAGCTGTGAGTCGTTAACACTGTTGAAGAATGACGGTCCTTCGTGCGTCTTATGTTCTTCGAGCTCTCTTCAATGGCAGCAGCAGCAGATCTCTGAAATTTGAATTTCTTTGCTCTGTTATCTCTCCCAACTCTCCGTAACCCTCTATGACTCTAGTAAAGACTTTTTATACTTCACAGCACCAAGAATACTCCTCATTACTCCGGAAAATATCTTCCATAGCTGGGCAGTAAATAAAATTATCTCGGGAAATTTTCTTTCCTTTCTTGCCTTTTCATGCGTTCAATTGCTGCATACACATTCCAATATACTCTGGTACACGTTCAAGAGTGATCCAACACGCTGTAAACACGGTCAAACTTTCCAAAACAAGCCCAACAGAAACCCATGTATATCTCATACTCTGTTTTACTTCCAAAACCCACGTTGCAACCCAATTCTCTCGATTCCAGGATCATTACCATCCCTATTTGGTCCAACCAGGCCCAAATCAACTAAATACAACGCTCGAGTCTCACTCAAACTTGTCCAAATTCCTAATAGGGTTTCCGCAGGAAGATAAACCCGAGAATTGTTCAATCATTAAATCCACCATTCTAGCCAGTTATGGTACAAACGATGACCATTATCATCCCTGTTGAGCCAACACAAACAACCCCAATGAGTTTCGGCACTTGAATCTCCCGAGAACATGATCAACATTCGAACCCTAATTATGTTTTACGAAAAACTTCTTTTCCCGCCAAAATCCAGATTCAAATGGAGAAGATGACCTCCCCCTAATCCTGTACGGGTGTCCCTTTAGCACTTGCCTTATGGGGTGTAAATAGCAGATAGTGTGCCCCTTAGTAATTGGGTGCCCCTTATCCAAAGTAGGGGTATGTTTAGTAGTTGTCCTCTGGGGGTCTTCCGAGCCGAATTTTCCAACAATCTTTATTTCCAAAAAATACCTACATACACACAAAACACCATAATAAGGACAAAAATGAGTACTAACAATACGAAACATTGAGGACAAATTAGACACATAAATGCGTCTATCATTCCCCTTTACCCAGAATCGGTCTTACACAAAATCACAAACTCGATCATACCGTCTCAGGTGATTACTTAAGATCAGTTTCACTAATAAAATTCATACCAATACATAAGTCAGGCCTTTGTGAATAGTTTTACCAAGAACACAAAAAAGTCATGAGCGGTTATACTAATCCCACATATTGGTTGTTCACAAGATATGCAATGAATAACAATACCAATAACGCCTGGCGATTTCCTTTTCGATTCACAAAACAAGAATTTACTTCCTTAAAACACATGTAAAACATTGTTTCCTATGATAAAATCCTCACCTCATACCCATACATAATCACAATAGCATTTAAACGATTATGTCGATGTCTTATCTACAAAGTTTAATGGTTAAGCAATAAACCTTGTATTGTATTCCTTAATACTATGTCTATCTAGAGTGTTCATGCTTCGCAATTTTGTTTTCAATATGCACGACTTGAAAGATACGTTAGGGAATGAAACAGTTCAAGTCAAATATCACTAACCTCAAGTGGAAGGATGATGTTTTCGTTGTAGCTCTTACTTCTTCACTTCTTCAAGTCTTCGCAATACTTGTAATGTCTCATATCCTAATACTTTCAAGCTAACCTATATGGTACGTCTTAAACAATACCTACAGTTGTACTAACTGCAAGTATACAGCGTCGAGTCTGTAAACAGGGTAAGTACGAGTCGATCCTCAGGTACAAGGTGGGTGTAAAGTTAATCCTAAAGTCTTACTACAACTGATTCAAGTAACAATAACACAAAGGGGTTGTTTTTGGGTGTTGATACGACTAAGATGATTGGTAGTAACTAAAATGGTAAAACAGGATGCAAGAATAGATTGTAAACAAAAGAAATAAAGGATTTAAACACTTAATAAAAGGCACTAGAGCATTTGAATCCACTGCTTAACCTCTACTAGAAGATTCGGTAATCGACAAAGTCCATTTTTCCTTTAAGGAGAACAGCGATAAAGATACAAGTCTCTCGCTTATTCAATAGGGAAATGATCACAACATGAATGGTTTAACATCAACCAAAAGTATCAATCTCCAGCATCAGTTGTCTTTCTACGGCACAACTAATCACAGATTAGAATAGATCATTTAAGCACATGTTGAAGTTACAATGTATAATTACTCTAACAACTTGGGATGCCTGACATACTAAGTGAAAGTTATACATGGAAGCTCTAGGTTAAACCCATTCTTACTCAATGAAACACAACAAGAACAATGTCGAAAACATGAATAATCTAGCAGTAAATTAAGAGCTTCATCTATGCCTGTGGATGGGGAAAAACGGTTTGCTGGTTTTGTAGAAAAATGAAGAGTCGAGCGTGTGGTCGAGACTCCTCAACCGAGCAAACTGCTGAACCTCACACAGATGCACCGCTGCAAAGGGGGTGCTTAGATTCGAGAGATCAATCTATAAGACTCCGGCCTAAACCAAGACAATGGCCGTTCCAGAGTCAATTCGGTCGCAAAGAGGGAGATGGGTTGATCTGTAGGAGGGAAGCTAAGAATTGTGTGGGATCAGTGATGATCAAGGATTGTGGGTGTGTTGAAGGTTTCTGCAATAATTGGTGAACTATTAAGTTCGAATAAGTTCTGATAGATTGATGAATTCTTGAGAGTAGTTACTCGAGAAATTTTGTGTGGATGATTGCTGATAGCTAGTAATCATTCGTTGTCCTCAATCATGGATTTAGAGACTTATTTATATTGTCATAGTTGTGAACACCTTGATCCATGTAACTATGACGGTTTCATGAGTGGAAGAGTGGGCAAGTGGAAGATCGTGGTAAAGTCAGTTCCATGTGGTGTGGAGACTTGACGGATCGTGCACCCACTACTTTGCTAACTCCTTTTTACACAACTTACGCACATTTCTCGTCGTGGATGAAATCCACGTGCTGTAAGCCGCCAGACCAAAACCCTAGTTGTTATCCCCCAATTTGACGTGATTGATGTCTCACGAATCGTGGAGTCTACATGTCAGACGTGTATTTAGTTTGTCAGTTTTTGACCGATTAGACAATGAGTCTAGATTTTGTTGAATCGAGGATGTTTGAAAAATGCTCCGCGATTCATGAATATTAATGTTGCTTGTCTGAGCAAATATTGTAAATTCGACGAGTTGTTGAATATTGATGAGTTAATGAATTTATATGTGGATTATTCGAGCAACTGAGCAAGTATTGCTCGATTCGACGAAATACTAATAAATTACTGAATATTGATAGTTGGATCAATATTCGAGCAACTGAGCAAGTATTGCTCAATTCGGCGAATTACTGAATATCGAAAATTTGACGAGCAATTGAGCAAGTATTGCTCAATTCGACAAAATAATGAATGTTGATGATTTGACGTACAATTGAGCAAGTATCACTCAATTCGACAAATTACTGAATGTTGATAATTTGTCATGCAATTGAGCATGTATTGCTCAATTCGACAAATTACTGATAAATTACCAAATATTGATAGTTGGATCAATATTTGAGCAACTGAGCAAGTATTGCTCGATTCGACGAAACATTTATTGGTGACGTGACCCAATAAAATATTAAAATATTAGTAAGCTACCAAATATTATATGATTAATTCGGATATTTGGTTATTGAATCCATCATAAATTCATTAATGTTTGAATCGTGCTCGGAAGTAATGATTCGTGGAGCATTTATTCAAAACCCTAATTTCAGATCATAGTTGATGAATCGCTGAAAATAGGAAATGAGTAATAGGGGGACCGACCACATGGGATGATGGGCGTCCATGTGGTGCCCGGTGCTCGAGTGAGCATGCACCAGGGTTCTCAGTTTGAGGATCGGTGAAAGAATGATGATTAAGTGTTGGTTTCATCATTTACTGAAATATTGCTGGGTTCAACATTAGGTGATAAAACCTTGGTATGAAAAATAGGGACCGACCAAGAGAGCATGGGACCGGATCTTGGTGGTCACGTGACCAGTTGTTGGCCGTTTGAGCAATCCCCAGGTTGGTTGGAGATAGTTTGGGCCCAATACGAGCAATTGAGCAAATTAGGTCAGAATTATGAAAACGTGTGGGACCGGCTTTGTGAAAGCCCTAAGGATGACTCTGGTTGGTCATGAAGGCATGCAGGTGTTGTCGTGGTGCCCGTGTCTCCATACTGAGAGTTTCAGTATTTTCTGATGTGCGTTCGAGCAGTGTTGTGAATTTTCAGAAGAGTTTCATCTTGACTGAAATTCTTGATTTTTGTTGGAATGAGCATGTATGCTCAATTGATCAATATATTGTAAATATTAAAATAAGTATATTTTAACATTTAAAATTACCGTGAGAGGCTAGCCGGTCGTGTGACCTGTTGGCTTTTGGTTTTTCATGATTTGAGCAAAATTTGAGAAGTTATGACGAAATCATGATTTTTGCTCAAACCAAGGAGTTTCATGAATTTAGGAAAATAATAATTATAAAAGATTAGGGATTGCAAGGTGTTGGACCGGCCACGGCTAGGGCATGGCCGGTCGGCTATGTTTCCCGGTCCCGCACACCTTTCCCTATTTTATAATATTATTTTTCATGAATCCTTGAAGTTATGGAGAATCCTTGGAGTTATGGAGAATCCATGAGTTTTTGTTGAAACAAAGGAGCTTCATGAGATTAGGGAATAATAATTATAAAAGCTAAGGATTGTGAGGTGTGGGACCGACCACGGCTCGGGCATGGCTGGCCGGCTAGGTTGCCTGGTGCCGCACACCTTTCCTTATTTTATAACATTCTTTCATGAATCCATGAAATTATGGAGGATTCATAAGTTTTTGCAAAAACAAGGAAAGTTGCTAAAACCAAGGAGATTTCATGAGTTCATGAAATAACAAAAAATAAGGAAAATAATGGAAGAGGCATGGACCGACCATGGCTAGGGAAACGGAAAAAATAATGGCCGGCATGGGCCGACCCGGGCGCCTCTTATTATTTTATTAATATTTATTGTTTTCTCCTATTTTGCTTAGGATTCCTTATTGTTTCATATTTTTTGGATGCTCGTTCGTGCATCCGGGTGCTCAGTCGTGCATCATTATCGAATACACTTGCACCATTTTTGTGGGGCTTACTCAGTGATGATCCGATGCCTGGTTATTGAGTATTTATTACTAATTTATGAAATTCAGTGGAGAATAATTCATGAAACTGAGTATTAAAATGAATAGTTGTTTATTATTAATTCATAGGATCAGTTGTGGATTCGACTATGAATTCAGAATAATAAAGCAAGCATTACTAGCTTATGGGATCGTGGATGCGACCATAAAATCGGAGTAATTAAAATTATCTATCACCATTTCATGAGATCAACTGTGGATTCGATCATGAAATCAGAATAATGAGATAATGTAGTAGTTTATTGCCATTCCATGGGATCATGCCGTGGATTCGATCATGGAATCAGAGCAATTGTTATTTCCATTCCATGGGATCAGACCGTGGATTCGACCATGGAATATGAGCAATTTTTATTGTCATTCCATGGGATCAGGCCGTGGATTCGACCATGGAATAGGAGCAATAATAGATTATTCTGGGAATTCGGTGGTGAATGTCGCGGCAAAATTAATCTATTGCAGAAAAGATATTAGCCAGTTAAAGCGTCACATATATGAATGGTGCATAGTCATGGAGTCACGGTGTTGTTTACTACCTGAAGGCGTTAGTGCTCTCAATCTACTATACACGGTCTCTCCACATAGTCAGGGAACGGTGAGTGTCACCGACGTCCTGAAGGCGTCCACCGCCCAACTATTCTTCTATGTGGAGGTTGGCCTCTCTCCTACAGTCAGGGAATAGTGAGTGTCACCGACGTCCTGAAGGCGTTAAGCTCTCAATCTATGGAGAACCGCCCAAATATGTTATTTTGCATAGAGGTCTCGACGAAATGCCAGGGATCGAACGCTCAGCTAGTGGAGGCTTTTGGAAAACATATTCATCATGGCATCATAAAATATGAATCGTTGCATGCCTGAAATCCGTGTCAAAAACATGCCTCATGATTTTACGGTTTTTCCCTTTGTTGAAAATCCACCATCAACATTAAGTCCCCTGCTTAGTGGGGTACAGTCATGTTCCGCAGTTTTGCATTAAATGGTGATTTTCAGTCGACGAGATCAGTGGTTGAACTCGGTCTACAAAGGAATTTTCAAAATCCTCGATTTGATCCAATGGTGTCATGTACGAGCAAATGTTCGGGTGAGGACCCTGATAGAGTGTGATTCCGTGAGCACGGAGAGATGAAGCATCGCTGATTTGGTCGGTCAAAAGTCCAGTTTTGGTCGATTTAGGATTTATGGGCCCGAGTCCAAAAAAGAAAATCCATGTTTTAGGAACGGATGTTTGTTCGTTAGTTTAAGAAACGAGTAATCATCCCAGGAGGGATTTTTTTTTTTTTTTTTTGAATAGACGTGCGTTTGTTAGTAATAAAAATTTTGTCTAAGAGCTTTCATGAAAATTTTATTTTCGATATGTAAGCGTTACAAAATTTTGAAAATATACTCGCTTCAAAGGCGGATGCTCGCGCAAGGGAGCAAAAATATATATTTTTCAAATTTACGTGAGTTTCACGTTAAAATATATTTTTGTAAAATCAATGTTTTGATTTTGAACAACTGTTGAAAGTAGATAATTATACATGGTGAAATAATATTTGTATGTGAGTTTTCACAATTGTAGAATGGATGTCTGTCCAATTTTGAGAAACCAGTGAACGTTCACAGAGTAAAAATTTTATTTTGATTGTTCACGATTTTAAAGATTTTGTAAAATCAAGTTTTGATTTTAAACAATTGTTAAAAGCAAACAATAATGTTTTCGTGAATTTCGTGATTTTAGAGGGTATGCACGAAAATGTTCACTCGGTGGAAATTTACGTGAAATTAAAATTTTGATTTTCAGCAATTGCTAGAAGTAAGCAATTTTTGATAAGATACGGTTTGTATGGATTTTGTGATCTGATAGTGTATGCACAAAATCAATGAGTGTTCACTCGGTGGGGAGTCGCTCACACGGTGAAAAATAATGTGAATTGTTCACATGATGGAAGTTTCGTGAATTGTTCAGCTTTATGAAAATCACGTTATGGTTTTGAATAACGAATTTTGTTTGTCTTTGCAGGTTTGAAGGAGCGAACAAATTCTCGAGATTATAATCACTACAGCTAGTGAAATTGTAAATAGGTAAGAGTTGGATGGTTACCATTTTTGTAGACGCTGTTGTGAGCACCTTTATTCCATGATTCATCATTTTGTTGAATCCTGCGCTTTGTATGAACGATGTGCTGAAGTAGCCACTTTGCAAGAATGACTGACTCCCATGAGGACACTTCCAAAGATGGTGTTTACATAGATAACATCTCTACGGACGAAACTTTAAGAAATGGTACTTCCGGGACCTCTGAGTGATTGTGAGAGATCCTTCATACTGAGTTGTACTCCTGGTTATTTCATTAGCTTTACCATAGGATGATCGTGTAGTGAGATCCCGGATCAATATAGACTCCATGGAAATGGAAGAAAGTTTACGGGAGCGGAGAACCCAGAAGTAAGGACTACAGGATGTTAGCAAATGACGTGCAACCCCCAGCCGTTTCTTTGGTGAGTTGTTAGCGCTCCTTGTGTCATGACTTTGCCCGTGTAATTAGGATCACGAGATCAAGGTTTGTTATTTCTTTTCGGACTTTTTTCCATCGATTTTACGGTCTTCAACTTTGTTCTAGGGCAAACAATTCATGAATCCAAAGACACGATGAAGAAGTCGATGTAAGTATCTTTTTCGTGCAGGTGATCGTGGCATCTCCTTGAATGAAATAATAATAATCGTTGTTGATGAATCCAGGAAGAAATCATTGTAGATAAGCAACATGTTGATGAAGCGTGCTCTTCTTTGGGATATGGGAATATGGAGAATTCCCTAACCGAATGGAGATAGCGGCGTTGCCAATGGAAATTCCAGAATTGCCGAGCCTTCAAATGATTTAGAGACTCCCCTAGTAAGTATATCTCCTGTAATATCTTCATAGAAGTATGAAATTTCTGATTTGTGAATGAATGAATGAGAATCCATGTGAGTATACGAGTAATTTTGCTGAAATACGTCACCAGAAAATTTCAGACTTCAGCCTTTTAGCAAAAACACCGTAGAATCTTCGTTCGAAGTCGGATATTCGCGATCCGCATATGTATCTTCAATACCAAAAAATTTCCAAGCTTTCAAACAGAAGCTTTTTGAGTTTTGAGCATGTTTAGGGCCTGAAAAAGGCGAAACAGTAAACTACCAGGAGACTTTCAGAACTTTTTCAGATTGTATGTTGTCCAATGTTTCGGCCACATGTCCTTGCTAGTTTCTTCAATTGCTTTGAATTTTGGATATGTTGTAGAGGACATCCATACGAAGAGAATGGTACATGACCCATCCCTAGATTCTTCACCCATTGCTCCCAGCTAGTTGGTTTGTACAGGACAGTGTAAAATCATCTCAGACGAGCTTGTTGTAAAACACTCATGTTGTGTTTTTAGACCATTCGCTTGTGTCTTGAACGGTTGGTGAAGGATTTTAATGTCATTGATTCATTTGATATCAGGACCCATTGATTGATACATGAGTATGGTGCTTGCAGTGTCATCTTGTTTATGTTAGTCGCAGAAACATCACTTCTGAAATCCTGGTCACGGGACCATAACTGAGGTGCTCTCAGAGGGGATGATGTAATGACCATGGTGGAATGTTCCGGTGGTAGCATTCCTTTTATGATGATTGATTAGCACTGGAGAGCCCGGCACCACGAGTCTCGGATTGTGAAGTTGATCGTCAATGTCATGATCAGTGGACCGTCAGTCCCCAGTATGTTGTTGAATCTCTCTCTTTCGTTTTCCCTTCTTCTGGGTTCTGGCAAGACCTAGATAGAGGACCCGGGTAGAAAAATTGATGTAAAGACCTAGGTGGTCGAAGTTGGAGGTACCTTGATGAAGGATTTAGCGATGGTGGACACCGATCGACTATGGAAGTTATGAATCCCGTCCAAGAATTGCTTCTTGCACGTTGTATGCTCTGGAAGCCGTAGGAACCTCATACGATGTCGGAATTCGATGCTTGACCCCAACTTTTGAAGCTAAGAGACTGAGTTATCACATGAGAAAAGATTCACTCAATTTGGAGTTGTAGGGTCATCAAACGAAGCACATACATTTGTAATTTGTAATCATGTACAAATTTTTCAGATCTCGTAGACTTGATGGTAAAGGCAATATCTTTCAGCTCGTATGTCCGATTGATGCGCCCTTTTGTTATGTTGTAGAAGAGACATAGACGAACATATTTCGTTAGGAAGCATTGTCCCATTCCTCACCCATTGGTATGTTTTTGTAAACCCATGGCTCGAAGTGTGTTGTATCTCATTTGCAGAGGTAATGAGAACATCTTGTAGAAGTCTTTGGCTTGTGCCCACCAGTCATGCAAGCTTTGGGAAGACTTTCATGTGAACATATTTTCATGTCTACACATCTTGACATGAATCATTAATGCTTGGAGAAGTCCGCTTCATCGAGCAATGCTTCAGAGAATGGTTAGTTGATGAAGACTGATGTTGCACCTAAGACTATTATTCATGCTGAGATCACGATTGAATTCTCTCCAGAAATTCTTGTTGATGTTGAGACCATGAATAGAGTTCCTCCACATATCCTTGTTGATGCCAATACTGGGTGGAGTTCCTCCACTCTATGAACCTTCACGTTCACGAACTAGTTGTTGGGTTGAGCATCCCTATGATGTAGGTGTACTTGGAGTACAACCCGAATTATCCTGATCAGTATGATCAATGAGTCGACGTTGTTGCGGCATATTGCATCAGCAATCTCTATTCTGGGTGTGATCGATGATGTAAGAAGTTCCTTAGTTGTGCAAAGTTCATGATGTAGAGAGATTTCATTGATAAAGTTTTCATGGAATCGCATCAGGTTGCAATGACTTGCTATGTCTTGAAATTTGTCCAATAAGATCAAGTCCCCAGTGCAAGTTGAAGGAATTCGTGCTATCGATGGATGAATAATGTTGCATCCGCTTCGGTAAGTCTTGTCATGGAGATAGTGAAGACTCAGCCGATTGTAGTTCGGTTTCACTTTGATCGTGCGGTGGTGAATCGGTGTGTCATCGTCGATATGTTTGTCCGAAGCCGAGGCGCCATTATCGAAGGTGTACTCTTTGATTGGGAGTACAATTTGAAGACTTCTTAGATACTTGAGCGTTGAAGCGTTGTATTATTTAAGCTTCGAATGTCTTAGTCTTGATCGTCTCGGCTCGAGTATCTTCTGTTGATTCGGCATTCCTTTCCCTGCGGTAGTGGGATTCAACACTTGTGTAGACATCAGAGCTTTATGATTTTGTGGGACATATGGACACTCCTGCAAGGCTATAGAGAAACGCCCAAAGTGTTCCTTGCCATGCTTGGACATTATTTCAGTAATGAATGTCTCAATGCTCGATTCAGAGAAATTTTAGATTCCTATTTGGTAAAATAATGCTGAAATGAGATTACCAACTTATAGCATCTTGCAATAGCAGAGATGCTAGCATAACTAGAATAGCATGTGAGGAAATAAATGACATAGACATGGGAGGAACGAGACTTGCCTGAGTGCAGGACTTTTTGATGAATGTTTATACATCTTTTGCAGGTTCTTGTTTCAACCTCGTCAAAGTTCGAAATTCCTCCAAGTGCTCTGATGATGGAACGCCCGCCAAATCTTCTGGATCATAACTTTCTCCGTTGGAGAGATGTGCAACCAAAGACGCTTTGTCAGTAGTCATCTTCTCGGCATGAATCCACGTCCATCCAAGAATCATGTCGTATCCGGGATCTTCCCTGATTATGTGAAACTTGGTTTCGTCCAAGTTGAGCCAACTTTCATTTTGAGAGTGATGCAACTGCATGCATCTCTGAGCGTTCCTTCATGGTCTCTGATTGAGGTAAGAGAGGAGTATCAGCTTAGTTGAGTGATGCCTGCGACTACGAGGGTTTTTCGGTGGAATGTTGTTGATGGCGGTGTCAAGCATCGATCAACATTCTTCCAAATTCATTTCCTCTGAGATGGACTGTGGTAAGCATTCCACAGTCGTGCATCTCTTTGTCTGTAGATGAAGGTTCAAGGAGTATTTCCGGGATGGACAGATGTCTGGCACAATGTAATTTAGTGTTGTGAACATGTCCTTCCTTTGTGTCTTAGACAGATAGAGCAATTTCACAGATACACTCGATCAACGATTGAACTGCTTCTTTGACCGGTTGTTCACAGATTGCAAAAGTTCTGATTATGAGAGGATTCTTGTGTACTCCTTCAGTCCCCAGTTGAAGCTATTATGGATCAACCTTCTCTTTGAAGATGTGCTTCAAATATTTCAGTTACTTGTTGGATGATCGATGAACCTATGAAGGCGACAGTACCTGGGATTCTCCATTTCTTCTTCAGTTGGCTCTCTCCTGATGAACGACAATTTGATTGCACCATCTTGAACCAGACTTCCAGTAACTCGATAACTCCTTCATGAGAAGAGAGAAGTTTGAGTTTGTCTGATCATTTCCATATTCGTTGATGTTGGGTCGAGGTTTGTGCATTTCAGGATTGGTTATCTTTTCTTCGTGCCTTCTGATGAGCCTAGGATGTTTGGAGAAGCGCTCTGATGCCGTGTCTCGGATTTCCTTTCATTCCTTCCGGCAACGTTTGTTGAAGGCTGGAGATTGTACTGATTGTTGACTAGGCGTCGGCTGCTTCGAGGTTCCTTCACCTTGCATACTTTGTTCTTTACAGTAAAACAGGTGCATTAGTCGTTGATCGTTTGGTTGCTTCATGAAGCTCTGAGAAAGTATGGAACCGGATATTTTCCAGCAAGGCTCTATAGACTGGGATCAGTTCGTTGATGCACAAGTCCACCAGTTATTATTCAGTGAAATTCGGGTCATGACAATCTAAAGCTTGGACTCTGAACCTCTTCACATAATCGTTCGGATGTTCATTGCTCTTCTGAGACATTCTTCTTAAGTCGGAGAGAGTAATATGCTCTGAGATGAAGAAGTATTTCCTGTAGAAGGCATTAACCATTTCTCCCCAACTAGCGATGCTCCCAGGTGTAATATTGTTGTACCAGGTGTATGCTCGGCCTGTCAGAGATTTCGATAATTCTTTTAGACGGACGACATGATTTTGTTCGTGCTCTCCTAGTGCCTCCAGGAATCGAGAGATGTGTTCTCAAGCGTTCCCTGTTCTATTGTACAGTGTGAATTTTGGGGAGGTGCAGCCTTTCGGGAGAGGAATTCTTTGTGTAGAAGCAGGATACAAAGGTTGATGACGAACAGACGATGTTTGGTCTTTTCCTCGATCCTCCATGAAGCGTTCCAAGTCATCACGAGTGATGAAGCCTGCAGGTTCCTTTGTTGGTGGATTATTTGCAGCTTTGTGCACCTCATCATCATCTACTATATGGATCGGAGTGACTTCAGAATCAGCATCCGGAGATGTTTCTTTGGCTTTTCCTTTCTTCTGAGCTTTCTCTGACATCTTGTCAGTGAGAGTTTTGATACAATTTCACAGCTCCTTCTGAGTGTTAGCCATGTCAATCTGATTCTTGGCAAGAGTTTCTTGCACTTTCATGAGATCACCTATGGTAGGTGGGTTTTCTATGATTTCTTCGGGAGACCGGCCGAAGAGAGGATTGTATCCAATGTTGGTTTGCGGAGGAGTGGTATCAGCAGCACCGGTGCTGGAAGCATGAGTACTTTCTGGAGTACCACCATTGTTGCTAGTGCTAGCGTTGTTTGTGTTAGGATTTGTAACTGAACCTGACCTAAGATCAACCATTTTGTGAGAATTTGAGATTGCAACCGAGAGATCAATCTCCCACTGTGGTCGCCAATTTGTGGGTGGGGAAAAACGGTTTGCTGGTTTTATAGGAAAATGAAGAGTCGAGCGTGTGGTCGAGACTCCTCAACCGAGAAAACTGCTGAACCTCACACAGATGCACCACTGCAAAGGGGGTGCTTAGATTCGAGAGATCAATCTGTATGACTCTGGCCTAAACCAAGATAATGGCCGTTCCAGAGTCAATTCGGACGCAAAGAGGAAGATGGGTTGATCTGTAGGAGGGAAGCTGAGAAATATGTGGGATCAGTGATGATCAAGGATTGTGGGTGTGTTGAAGGTTTCTGCAATAATTGGTGAACTGTTGAGTTCGAATAAGTTCTGATAGATTGATGAATTCTTGAGAGTAGTTACTCGAGAAATTCCGTGTGGATGATTGCTGATAGCTAGTGATCATTCGTTGTCCTCAATCATGGATTCAGAGACTTATTTATATTGTCAGATTTGTGAACACCTTGATCCATGTAAGTGTGACGGTTTCATGAGTGGAAGAGTAGGCAAGTGGAATATCGTGGTAAAGTCAATTCCATGTGGTGTGGAGACTTGACGGATCGTGCACCCACTATTTTGCTAACTCCTTTTTACACAACTTACGCACATTTCTCGTAGTGGATGAAATCCACGTGTTGTAGACCGCCAGACCAAAACCCTAGTTGTTATCCCCCAATTCGACAAAATAATGAATGTTTATGATTTGACGTACAATTGAGAAAGTATCGCTCATTTCGGAAAATTACTGAATGTTGATAATTTGTCGTGCAATTCAGCAAGTATTGCTCAATTCGACAAATTACTGATAAATTACCAAATATTGATAGCTGGATCAATATTTGAGCAACTGAGCAAGTATTGCTCGATTCGACGAAACATTTATTGGTAACGTGACCCAATAAAATATTAAAATATTAGTAAGCTACCAAATATTATATGATTAATTCAGATGTTGGTTGTTGGTTGTTGAATCCATCATAAATTCATTAGTGTTTGAATCGTGCTCAAAGTGATGATTCGTGGAGCATTTATTCAAAACCCTAATTTCATATCATAGTTGATGAATCGCTGAAAATAGGTCATGAGTGATAGAGGGACCGGACCGACCACATGGGATGATGGGCGTCCATGTGGTGACCGGTGCTCGAGTGAGCATGCACCAGGGTTCTCAGTTTGAGGATCGGTGAAAGAATGATGATTAAATGTTGGTTTCGTCATTTACTGTAATATTGCTGGGTTCAGCATTATGTGATAAAACCTAGGTATGAAAGATGGGGAACGACCAAGAGAGCATGGGACCAGATCTTGGTGGTCACGTGACCAGTTGTTGGCCGTTTGAGCAATCCCCAGGTTGGTTGGAGATAGTTTGGGCCCAATACGAGCAATTGAGCAAATTAGGTCAGAATTATGAAAATGTGTGGGACTGGCTTTGTGCAATCCCTAAGGATGACTCTGGTCGGTCATGAATGCATGCACGTGTTTCCATGGTGCCCGTGTCTCCGTACTGAGAGTTTCAGTATTTTCTGATGTGGGTTCGAGCAGTGTTGTGAATTTTCAGAAGAGTTTCATCTTGACTGAAATTCTTGATTTTTGTTGGAATAAGCATGTATGCTCAATTGATCAATATTTTGTAAATATTAAAATAAGTGTATTTTAACATTTAAAATTGTCGTGAGAGGCTATCCGGTCGTGTGACCTGTTGGCTTTTGGTTTTTCATGATTTGAGCAAAATTTGAGAAGTTATGACGAAGTGATGATTTTTGCTCAAACCAAGGAGTTTCATGAATTTAGGAAAATAATAATTATAAAGATTAGGGATTGCAAGGTGTGGGACCACCACGGCTAGGGCATGGCCGGCCGGCTATGTTGCCCAGTCCCGCATACCTTTCCCTATTTTATAATATTATTTTTCATGAATCCTTGAAGTTATGGAGAATCCATGAGTTTTTGTTGAAACAAAGGAGTTTCATGAGATTAGGGAATAATAATTATAAAAGCTAAGGATTGTGAGGTGTGGGACCGACCACGGCTCAGGCATGGCCGGCCGGCTAGGTTGCCCGGTCCCGCACACCTTTCCTTATTTTATAACATTCTTTCATGAATCCATGAAGTTATGGAGGATTCATGAGTTTTTGCAAAAATAAGGAAAGTTGCTAAAACCAAGGAGTTTTCATGAGTTCATGAAATAACAAAAAATAAGTAAAATAATGGAAGAGGCATGGACCGACAATGGCTAGGGCACGGCCGGCCGGCCGGTGGGCCCAGCCCTGGGCGCCTCTTATTATTTTATTAATATTTATTGTTTTCTCCTGTTTTGCGTAGGATTCCTCATTGTTTCATTTTTTTGGATGCTCGTTCGTGCATTTGGGTGCTCAGTCGTGCATCATTGTCGAATACACTTGCACCATTTTTGTGGGGCTTACTCAGTGATGATCCAGATGCCCGGTTATTGAGTATTTATTACTAATTTATGAAATTCAGTGGAGAATAATTCATGAAACTGAGTAATAAAAATGAATAGTTGTTTATTATTAATTCATGGGATCAGTTGTGGAATCGACTATGAATTCAGAATAATAAAGCAAGCATTACCATCCTATGGGATCGTGGATGCGACCATAAAATCGGAGTAATTAAAATTATCTATCACCATTTCATGAGATCAACTGTGGATTCGATCATGAAATCGGAATAATGAGATAATGTAGTAGTTTATTGCCATTCTATGATATCAAGCCGTGGATTCGATCATGGAATCAGGGCAATTGTTATTGCCATTCCATGGGATCAGGCCGTGGATTCGACCATGGAATAGGATCAATTGTTATTGCCATTCCATGGGATCAGGTCGTGGATTCGACCATGGAATAGGAGCAATTATTATTGCCATTCCATGGGATCAGGCCGTGGATTCGACCATGGAATTGGAGCAATTATTATTGCCATTCCATGGGATCAGGCCGTGGATTCGACCATGGAATTAAAGCAATTGTTATTGCCATTCCATGGGATCAGGCCGTGGATTCGACCATGGAATATGAGCAATTTTTATTGCCATTCCATGGATCAGGCCGTGGATTCGACCATGGAATAGGAGAAATAATAGATTATTCGGGAATTCGGTGGTGAATGTCGCGGCGGAATTAATCTATTGCGTAAAAGATATTAGCCGATTAAAGCGTCACATCTATCCCGAATGGTGCATAGTCAGGGAGTCACGGTGTTGTTTACGACCTGAAGGCGTTAGTGCTCTCAATCTACGGAGAACCACCTGAATTTATACACAGTCTCTCCAAATAGTCAGGGAACGGTGAGTGTCACCGACGTCCTGAAGGCGTCCGCCGCCCAACTATTCTTCTATGTGGAGGTGGGTCTCTCTCCTGCAGTCAGGGAACAGTGAGTGTCACCGATGTCCTGAAGGCGTTAAGCTCTCAATCTACGGAGAACCGCCCAAATACGTTATTCTGCATAGAGGTCACGACGAAATGCCAGGGATCGAACACTCAGCTAGTGGAGGCTTTTGGAAAACATATTCATCATGGCTTCGTAAAATATGAATCGTTGCATGCCTGAAAGCCGTGTCAAAAACATGCCTCATGATTTTACGGTTTTGCCCTTTGTTGAAAATCCACCATCAACAATGCCCTAGCTAAGAAATTTAGAACATAATTATTGTGAAACTAGACAGCATATGAAGTTGTGAAATTGATAAATTCATTGACCCAATCACTTCTTTTCTCAACTGATTTCTTCTACTCACACAACACAAGCCAGTGATGAAACAAGAAATGGAAACTAATTTCTACTCCTCCTCTCTCACTCCCTTTCTCTCTCACTACACAACATAACCCCTCCTTTTATACATAGATTTCTCCCCTTTTTCCCAATCCCTATTGTCAACAAAAATAATATTAAATTTAGGGATTTTGTTCTCGAAACTCACCACTACATAATCTCTTCATTCATGTACAGCAACTGCACTATCATCACCAATTGTGACTGATGTTGTCGGAGTTGCAGAGAAGTCAGATTCAGCCCTAATTTGACTATGCCAGTTGCTTTTGTCCACCACACCCTCCTTCTTGTTGTCAATTTCCTGTTGCAGTTGTTGGAGTTCGCAAGGAGCAACAAATTTAACCATTAGCTTGTTATCCTGTCACTTTTGAAGAGAAATCATCCGACCTAATCTTGCACTCCATAGTCTAGGGATAGGTTGGATTGAGTATAGAGATAAGTATAGAAAATAAGCAACTAGTCTGACATGGGAAAGATGGTGATAGAGGTATGGGCGATGAGTACTGAAATTGGGAGGGAGCAAGTTATCGATGAGATTGGCAGAGTTAGGGTTTGACATTTGACGGGGTGTTGGGGGTGAAGGAGAGAATGGGGGCTGTTTCTAATGATGGAGAAATGAAAGAAGGGTTTGGGATCCGTTTGGGTGTAAACCATGAATGTCTTGTTTTTGGTATAGTGAAACTTGGACCTGGTTTGTATTGTTTCCCAAATTGTTTTTAGCACTTGAACTTAGGCCCATTAACTCCCAATGCTCACAACTCAGCTTTAATCCCTTACTGTGCATGCCTACTTCTGCCCATTCATCATCGCGCAACACCCGCTTTGCTCCACGTTTATACCGAACCCATGTTCAGACCATTCTCTTAATTCCCCTAGCATTACAAAACAAAAATCAGGAACAATTGCCACACATTTTACTTGAAACGAACAAGAACTACAAAATACATAATTTGGCATAAATACAAGCAATTAGTGCAACAAAGTACCATAAACACCTACAAAACGATAAGAATGTATGCAATATTAGGTGCCCATCACTATACGAAGTTGACTCTAGTACACAATCAAGCGACTCTTAAAATGAGTTTTGATTCACTAAAATATGACAACCAAACTTGACATACCAACGCTTGGTGGGTTCAACCGAGCTATGCTCTAACAATCCCCCCCCTTTGTCAATTTTAGTGACAAAACTCTTACATCATATGAATAAACAAATTACAAGAATTCATTACACATACGCTTGATTCTCGAATTCAACAGCACAATAACCTATATACATTCAATCCTTAAATGACGTTGTTGACATTATGATAACAAAGAATATTACTCCCCCTAAAGGTAAGATAGGTAGATTTTATCAATCCGCATGTCTTTGTTATTCCTTTGTAATGATATGTTACTCCCCCTTAGTCTATGCTTTCACTCTTTCGTTAGATAAACGTTTAAGCACCATTGTTCTTTTCTTAGTGATACCAATCAATATAAAAGCAATGCTAGTATCACTTGTTTACTCCATATATTTCTCCCCATTTTTGTCACAAAATGACAAAGAAACGAAAAAAATAAAGGACAAACCGAAAAGAATCTTACAAATATCAAAATAGATTTGTAACCTATAGAGTTAAGCACGATGGTTCCACACACCATTTTTGATAACCAATATGAAAACCGAAACTACAAAGTAATTTGTTTTGATATGTTATCAAGGAAAAAATTGCCCGAAGCAATTTTCCCTAATAGTTTAGCAAACCAAAAATCAACTAAGCACCTTAGTTCCTTTGCTAAACCGATTGTACAAATACAACCGCTTGTTCGATAAGACCAAAATAAAGATAACTCTATTTTTCTCATCAGGTTCTAATTATCCATATAACTTAGACCTTTAAATTTTTAAACAAGACAAGTAGTAGGTTAGTTAACTAGCATTTCTTGTTAAGGCATTCGATTAGACTTGAATAACTGAAACCTCCACTTTGATAAGTCTAACTAATATCAGAATTAACTTAGTTTCTCTTATCCGGAATCGAATTGGACTAAACAATTCATCCCGTAAACCTTTTCTTTCGTTAAGCCATAAACAATTCATACAAACCAAAATAAATCAACTTGCATAATTATTCACCTCAACCGGAAGCAATTGAAACAACATAGACATTAAAGCACCGCAATTGCACCGAAATTTTGTAATCCTAAATAATTGATACCACATAATAAAGCAAGATAACAACAATTTTTCTTAACCGGAACCAACTGAATCATACACACATCCATACACACATAATGGAATAAAACATCAATTTTACCGAAATTTTGTTAAACAAAAGCAATAAATATATGAAATAAAATCAGGCTTTTCTTAAACAGGAAAACAATTAACTAACAAGATTGTTACCTCAAATTTCGCATCCTCTTCTCCAATATGTTTGCATCTTCTTCCAGGGAGAATTGATATCGAAATATCATTATGTTGTCATCCTTATGCAAAACAAAAGAATAACAACAACCAACCTTTACCATAGAAAGATTGAAATCCGGTTTTTAACTATTGCAAGCAAAAGTTGAAAACCCCCGAAACACATATGCTTTTAGGATAAACCAAAATTGATTCAACATATTGTGACTTTTTCACATATTGTTTCTATCAGAACCCCTCATGATCCTTTGATAAAGCCTACCAACATCGGCTAGAACT
This sequence comes from Papaver armeniacum, assembly GCA_023531295.1. NCBI lineage: Eukaryota > Viridiplantae > Streptophyta > Magnoliopsida > Ranunculales > Papaveraceae > Papaver > Papaver armeniacum. The sequence continues at coordinate 895,090 of JAJJWW010011127.1, forward strand.
TAATCCTACTAAATCAAAAAGTCACCCAAACCATAATGGTTCACAACATTATGAGATCAAATATCAAGGTAATAAAACCGAAATCAAACATCCCATAAACATACATAGCAATAATAAAAGCATTCAAGCATAGGCTATGTAAATCAAAAACTATCACAAGAAAAATTATAAATCAAATAATTTTATTCATAATAGACCAAATACAATTATTGAAAGAAATCAAAATCGATGTCTATTTTCCTGGATTAAGTATTACAGCATATAACTTAATCTCTAGTGGTGCTCTTGTTGTTCAGTGTTCAAACTTTTAAAGCATGTCTTAAGGGACTTGTCTGCAACCACTTCTTGTTTCTCAAGCTTCTCAACTTGAACCTTCATGTCAGCAATATCAGCTTTTGTTTCCTCAATCTTAGTTTTGAGCCAGTCCTGATTTCGAACCATTATTATGAGATTGGTTCTTAGTTCTTCAAAACCTTGGATATAGTCAATCATACTATCAGAACGAATCCACTTGGTTTTGGTTGGATCTTGTAGGTTGTAAGCCAACAGACATGACTCATCTTGTGATCCAACTGAACTATCAGAATCATAATCAGACATGATATTTGATATGTTTCTCTTCTTCCTCTCTGTATTGTTTCCTTGACAATCTTTAACCTTTTGAGCTTCCTCCTTATTAGCCTTTGATATATTGCGAGTTATTGGAGGCATGCTCGGTTTTATACATATATATATAAAAGGATTGATCAGGGTATCATATTACAAGCAAGAGATAGTTTCTCTTTTAAAAAGAGACAACTTTCGGACCGAAAGATATCAGGGGAAACCGAAAATATTAAAGAATATATTTCGTTTCCTTTGTCGGAACTTCTCAAGTTGGAAGGTTCATTCGAAAATTCCAAATAAAACCTATTTTTGGAAGACCATGATAAACATGAACATTTTTAGACAACCATGGATTCGCAGTTATCCATAAAGTGTCACAACTTTTCCAATAAACAACTACACAAACAAATGTGCTCCAGATTTATTGTGCCTTTCTCATCCATGAATAAGAGCACGAAAAAGGATGAGAGAGCACAATTTTGATACAACTAGGTTGCATCGGAGTAAGCTTTTTCTAGCTTACAGTGAATATCAGAAACATAGTTCATGTTTCTCTAAGGGAATTTCTTCCCAAAATATTTTCTCCCAAGACGATGATCTTTTCTAACTCTAGAGATATGATCATGTGGAGAAACTATACTGACGTGAGAATTTTCAGAGATAGATAAATCTCTCTTAATTCTATCAATGAGATTTTCATAAGATTTTCTCATTCTAAGGACTTCCTTATGATTCACATCAGTGTGATTATCTGAAACAATTATCGGAGATTCCTGACTGTTTTTTTTGGAAGAGATTCTCTCTTTCCCTTTCTTCTGGAGTCGTTTTTCATCAAAACAAGGATTATTTCGATATATATGAGGAGGAATCTTTTTCCAGAAACGATTATCAACTCTTTCCTCTGATTCTTTTGAGTTGATCTTATCGGGTAGTGGTATGATCTGTCTTTCTACTGAGGAATGGTTTTTCAAGTTTTTAAGACAAGAAACTTCCTTTAATATTTTTACCACCGTATGTTGAAGAAGTATAAGTTTCCTGTCAAGTGACTGAAAATTGTATTCCTTAAGATCATTTTCACGGAATCGATTCAAAATTTTCTGCGGACAAGATTTCGTTTGATCATCAGTAGATATAGAAGATGGTTTCTTATCCTCTTCTGACTTGATGTAGTTAGACAAACTACCATCATCTTGATCTGTTTCAGATGTGACTAAACCGGTTTTATCACAATCTGTAAAAGTCGAGCAAGGACTTTTAGTTTCCTCAGCATCAGAAGAAATCACAACAACGTCATTAGTCAGAGTCATAGGACGTGTCTCTTTTCTTGAGAAAGAGTTTTACCAAGAGCTTCTAATTTGACTGTAAGATCCATATTATCTATAGCTAAAATATTCAGTTGAATGTCTTTATCTCTGATATCCTATTTAAGAAGATTTGTCTCTGTCTTTAATAACACCACTTTAGAAGACAGAGATTTTATAGGCTTTAGGAGTTTTACCAACTCATTATCAGCATCTTCTTTTCCATCAGAGATGGACATAGATGTTTTCGCAACTCCTGGATCATGAGTCAATGAAGTAGTAACATATTCAACCTTTGAGTAGTCATACTCTTGCATAACGTTAACTGAATTAGACATAGATTCAATTTCTTATAGGTTGGATTGCACCAAACACAGATTGTTAGATCTTTTCGTGTTTGCCTCCTGATACCAATTTAAAAGGCGAGGGTACCCAAATATACCTCAAGCTAAAACTTTTCCTACCTATAAGTCCTTTCTCCGAAAGTGATTGTCTATGGACTGAGTCGAGACAATACAACTAATCAAGTCACACTTCGTGTGATTGTCTATGGATACGAGATCGAGACAATACAACAACGAAGTATGTTTAATTGATAAGAAGTTCGGACTTAACCAAACACAATAGGATTGCTATCAAGTAAAATAGGAATTAACGTTTGTGTAATTTACTTTAAATTATAATAACAAACAATTATAATTGCGGAAAATAAAAGTAAATGACAAAGCAATATTTTGTTAACGAGGAAACCGCAAATGCAGAAAAACCCCGGGACCTTGTCCAGAATTGAATACTCTCAAGATTAAGCCGCTATACAAAATTAAACCTAACCTATGGTTCACCTAGTTCCGTTTGTATTCCCACGCCTCTAACTTATGAATAAGTCACGTACTTGGAACAATTCCTTTGGTTCGTATTCCAAACAGTAAAAGAACAACAAATCTGTTTGGTAGCAACTCTCTTCAACCAAGTGATGTGAGTTCGAATAAGGCTCTTCTGTTTATCTCAATAAACTCCTTCGTCAGGTTCTTATATCTATCTTATTCTCAACTACCAAAACTAATTGTTAAGATTTTGCAATCAATACTTTTAATCACAAAGAATTGTATTGATGTCGATCTACACAACTAATCAATCTAATATACCACAAGGATAAATCGATTATAGTTGGATCCTCTATACCAAAACAAGTATTGTGCACACCAAAGATTATGAACCCCAAATCAGAAATCTTCAATATCTTCTTTGTCTTCAAATCTTCTTAGATCTTCAATAAACGCATGCACACAACAACTTGAATCTCTTGTGATCAATCACGCACAGAACCAAGTCTGTTAACAATGGATTATCACAAGACGTCTTTAGATCTACAAATAGTCTAAAGATCCCTGTCAAAACTTCGAACTAGTTTCAGTGAATCTTATATCAGAAGAGAAGATTATCAAGCATAAACAAACTAGGTACAATCAAAGTTCAACCACCGTTAGTCAATCAAATCAATCGAAAACACAAGATAAACCGCAATTATCTAGTTTCCCACCAACAGTACTAATAGAGCTTATCAATCCCAAAGAAGACTTTAAACTGAGCGGTTGTAAGAGATTTCACCTAATTAGGTTACTCTCCTCTCCGAATAGGCGGCTTCATCAGTAACAACACAACTGAGGAAGTTTGCTGTCATGAAGGATTAGTTTTCTAGAAATGCAAACTTCAAGTATTTATAGACAAGGAAGTTTGGACACCAAGGAATTTCCAAAACCGAAAATATTCTCAAGATATGCAATATATTCCAAATTCGGTTTCCATAATTTCTGGAAATGCTCTGTCCAAAATATTGACCAAAAATCTCTTTGAAAAATATTCAACTAGTAAATGCACATTAGTAATTCTTATTTTCCTAAAATAAAATTAAAAACCTTAAATAAAATATTCTTAACTTATTTAAGTTTCGATCCTGGGATTCTCTTCCTTTAGCTATTAAGGAATAACTTTGAACAATTAAAGATAAGTGTTACTGCACATGTTCAAAGTATGCCGACATCCTTACTATGTAAGTCCTCTTTCATACTTACAATCTTGAAACCGATTTGCCACACTTCCAAACAAGTTTATAATTGGTTCATCTGACTTTCAGGAACTATGTGATTGATCAAGAATACTCAATCACCAATCATGGGTTTAACGGTTCTACCAAAAAAAGTTTCGGTTCTACCTCCATGTGAGCACTGTGCATGGTCACACTATCTTTCCAAAATTCAGTTGACTAGGTACTAGGATCGGTTCCCCACATATATATGGTATCTAACTTGAATGTGTTGCACATGTCCATAGGATCGGTTCCCCTTTGCCTAAAAACGTGTTGCACATGTCCATAGGATCGGTTCCCCTTTCTGCTAAAAAATACTGCACCTCATACAAGAATCAATTCCCCTTTGTGATGTGTTGCACCTCTTACTAGGATCGGTTACCCTTTACCCAGAGTCGGTCTTACACAAAATCACAAACTCGATCACACCATCTCAGGTGATTACTTAAGATCAGTTTCACTAATAAAAGTCATACCAATACATAAATCAGGCCTTTGTGAATAGTTTTACCAAGAACACAAACAAGTCATGAGCGGTTATACTAATCACACATATTGGTTGTTCACAAGATATGCAATGAATAACAATACCAATAACGCTTGGCGATTTCCTTTTCGATTCACAAAACAAGTTCATGAATTTACTTCCTTAAAACACATGTAAAACATTGTTTCCTAGGATGAAATCCTCACCTCACCCGTATACATAATCACAATAGCATTTAAACAATTATGTCAATGTCTTATCTACAAAGTTTAATGGTTAAGTAATAAACCTCGTATTGTATTCCTTAATACTATGTCTATCTAGAGTGTTCATGCTTCGAAGTTTTGTTTTCAATATGCACGACTTGAAAGATACGTTAGGGAATGAAACAGTTCAAGTCAAATATCACTAACCTCAAGTGGAAGGATGATGTTGTCGTTGTAGCTTCTTACTTCTTCACTTCTTCAAGTCTTCGCAATACTTGTATTGTCTCATATCCTAATAATTTCAAGCTAACCTATACGAAGTTGACTCTGGTATATAATCAAACGACTCTTAAAATGAGTTTTGATTCACTAAAATATAACAACCAAACTTGACATACCAACGCTTGGTGGGTTCAATCGAGCTATGCGCTAACAACTATGACATTGTATAACAACGATTGAGAGCATTTTTTTTTCTCATTGTTATCGCTACGGATCTTCGACAACTATGATGCTGAACTTACAACCTTTAGGATCATGGAGTACTTGGAAGTGACGAATATTTTGAGTCATGTTGAAGATTCCAAGGAGATCAAGCATTTGGATAAGAAGCTATAATTTTTATCTATTTTGTAATCCATATGTATTGATAGTTTTGTCACTAAAATTGACAAAGAGGGAGATTGTTAGAGCATTGCTCGGTCGAACTTGCATGCGTTGCTATCTCAAGCATGTTTGTCAATGTTAGTGATCAAAACTATAAGTCTTGATTTCTAGCCTATTTATAGATGTCTCATACTAGGACATAGATTGTGTAGTTGAGCTTAGTTTTCATGGAGTTCATCATTTGAAGACGAAGAACTACTAAGGGGAGCTTGTGGAACTTCTTCGACAAAAGGTATGTGGAGACTTGAACTCATCTATTACTTGGAAAGTCTATTTCTACTATCTCCTATATTGAGACGTAAGTCGTGTTACGATGTAGGTTTCTCTATACACATTTGATATTTCGAGTTGAGTATATCTCACTTACATATTTCTCGAAATATGTGTTGGTAAGCTTCCGCTTGGAACAAATTCATCTTATATCATGAGAAAATTACCGAGTAACATCTTACATGGTTTGTGTGATACAATCATTTGATGTAGGCTTGGAATGTTTCGATAATGATTATTTCAATATCTTGAAAAATGCTTTGATGCTAATTGTGTGTGAAAATGGCTATTATCGTTATAGAAGAATGTTTCAATGATTGAAATAAAGAATTTAGAATCTTGTAACCATCTTTGGATATATGCATATTCGCACATTAGTGTATAAGTCCAAAATCGGGAACCTAAAGTATGCATACTTGTGTGTATACAAAAAGGTTGTAGGAGACTGGGTACATGTACGCATACTGGCGGAAGTTCACGTCCGTGAATTTCTGCTGAGTTTGAATACCAAAACCAAACGCATCCGGTTACCTAAAGTACGCGTACTGGCGGAAAGTTCACGTCCGTGAATTTCTGCTGAGTTTGAAAACTAAAACAAACTCAAATCCGGTTACTTAAGTACGCATACCCGTACGCATATTTAGTGTGTTACTTTTCTAAAATCGGTTGTACGTGAACCTAAACATTTATCAATAATGAATGCAATCTTTGCAAACCGTGGCTATACTGTTCATGTATCTATTTGAGTGAATCAAACCGATTTTGCTTCAATTGTGTTCTTGTATAATCCATGAGAATATACCAATTGAACAACTCTTTAACTAGTTTCATTTGAGTCATTTGAACTAGTTATGGTTATGATGAGTAAGGTTGATATGAGAGTAATCATATAGCTAATCTCGGTTAACTATTTGTGAACCAACATGGTATACACGTTTAGGTACAGTTACATAAACCTAGATGAGGGTACATTTCATTTGTGTGTAACAAGCTAAGTTCGATCTAACGGTTGAAAGATATTAGCTTGGGAGAATGAGGTTTTTCATCTAACGGTGAATATTGAATGCTTTGTTACCAAGGTAACTTAGATTGCAAACCCTGATTTGAAAACTATATAAAGGAGAACTCCAAAGAATCGGGAAACCTAATCCCCACACCTCTTGTGTGTTACTAGTTGCATAACTAGAGTCGATTCTCCTTTAACCTTAGGTTTCTTCTCGAGACCCTGTAGGTTAACGGCTTGAAGACTTCATTGGGATTATGAAGCCACACCCAACTATTATCTTGTAGTTGCGTGATCTGATCTTGCTGTTTCTATCGTGTTGAGTACAATTGGAATAATTGACTCGAGATTTTATATCCTCGATATGCAAGATAGAAAAGTAATCACAAACAATTTCGTCTCATCGTTTGTGATTCCACAATATATTTTTTCGCTAGACGATTAAGATTATTGTGAGGTGATTGATAATTCTAGGTTGTTCTTCGGGAATATAAGTCAGGGCTATCGATTGGTTCCTGTTCACCTTGATTTATCAAAAGACGGAACAAAAACTCTTGGGTATTTCTGTGGGAGACATATTTATTCAATCCTATAGAATTTTCTGTGTGAGACAGATTTGTCTATCAAGTCTTCGATTTTAGGTCGTAGCAACTCTTGGTTGTGGGTGAGATCAACTAAGGGAATCAAGTGCGTAGTATCTTGCTGGGATCAGAGACGTAAGGAGCACAAGTGTACCTTGAATGAGTGTGAGATTTATTAGGGTTCAACTACAGTCCAGTCCGAAGTTAATTGGTAGTAGGCTAGTGTATGTAGCGGCTTAATACAGTGTGGTTTTCAATCTGGACTAGGTTTCGGGGGTTTTCTTCATTTGCGGTTTCCTCTTTAACAAAATTCTAGTGTCTGTGTTATTTCTTTTCCGCATTATATTTTGTTTTATATAATTGAAATATCACATGTTTTGCGTTAAGATCAATCAATTAGAATATCCAACCTTGGGTTGTTGATTTACATTGATTGACACTTGAACGTTGGTCTTTGGTACCGTTAAAGTTACTCCTCTTATATTGAATCGGGCTCGCAGATTTTTATTTGCTGATTGCGGATTGAATTAAGAGTTAGAGATATTTAAACTCTTTGATACACTTTATTCTAGATTGAGTTTGACTATCTAGTTGATTCTCTAGAAAGTGCATTGGAGTAAGTCCTCTCAGATTGCCAAACGAATTGTTGGGTGTGGTTGTTAGACTACCGCATTTTCAATAATGCTAATTTTGAAAATGGGGATGATTTTGCACTACGGTATTCAATGAAAAATTTTGGATTGTGAAGCAAATTTGGGATCACATTGGTATATTTATGGGCATGGTGTAGGTTTGGTCATAATTCAATTTACTTGTCACCAAGGGTAAATTTCGCCGCGATACACATTTTGGAGTATAAGCAAATTTCGGATGAGAGATCGTGCGATCAAGAGATGTATATTAGTGAAACCATTAGTAGAAAACTCATTTTTTACCTCCCGTTCTTGATATTCGAGCTAGATTTACTCAAAATCTTTGTTTTTATTCAAATCTTGTACTTAATTATCTCAATAATTAGAAAACTCAAAATCACTCGTTCGATTTTGAGAATTGATCTTTAATAATAAACAAATTTATTGCCCGTTTGTTTTTACAGTTGATCTAGATTTACTAACAGAATAAATTTATTCAAAGTTCTAGTACTTCATATTCTTTCTAAAAAAACTCAAAATCGCTCGGTTCAATTTTGATAAATTGATATTAATATAAGACCCATATGTTGCTCGTTTTTCCTTAAAACTCAATCAATCATTGTTCGGAAAAATAAACATATTCTACAAACATATAAATATAACCCTCATAATCCTTTAAGGATTAAGAGAGTCTTTATTTGTGCATGGTACTTCTAGAAACTTTTTGGGTTGAATTTTATTCCACTGCTATATTAGTTGATTAATAGACTTCTTTTTTTTTTCTTTTTTTTATCGGTAAAGAAGTTTATTGATCAAAAAGAAGAGGGTACAAAAGATTTGTACCACCCTTAGAGAGTACAAAACAAAGAGAACAAAACAAAAGATCTAGGGAAGTAACAAACTACTTCCTAGATTACAGATAATCAAAATAAATCTTTGGCCAGCTTGCCATAACATCATTGAAAGTTGGAGATTCAAAGTCCTTAAAGATAAGACACCAAGTGAAGATAGTGTACTTAATCTTGTTAAACAGACCAATCTCTGTATTGTGCTTCTCGGTATAAACTCGATCATTTCTTTCTAACCAAAGATTCCAAATAATTGCCACTGAGACCATACTCCAAATTTGCTCTTGCTGGGGAGAAGTAAAAGATAGGTTCCATGACAGTAACATAGTGAAAAAATCTGCAAGCATAGTAAATTTCCACTGCATCTTCTCTTGGAAATGAGACCAAACTTTCCTTGCATGAGGACAGTGCAAAAAGAGATGATCCACAGTTTCATTATTCTCACAAAAGACACAAGATTGATTGGCTTCAATACCTCTTCTTCTCAGCATATCTTTAGTGGGTAAGCTATTGTGAGCTAAAGTCCAAAGGAAAAATCTTATTTTTGGTGGTAATTTTTGTTTCCAGATGTAGTTGAAAATGTGATTCTGATCAGGTTCAGGATTCTCATAGTTCAACAAATCATAAGTAGATTTTACAGTATAATGACCTTTAGTGTTGAGAGACCAAGACATCTCATCTTCAGCTTCATTGTTGAGAGAAAAACCATTCAGATTGCTTTGTAACTCTTGTAGCTCCAATCTTGTTGTTGCATTCATTCTTCTTGGAACTGCCAGATTCCAAGTGCCTGTCTCTGCTACAAAAATTTCAGCTACAGTATGATCCTTGCTTCTAGATAAACCAAACAAATTAGGGTACTTTGCTTGCAAAGAAGTTTCTAAAAGCCAGACATCCTTTCAAAAACTGACATTGTTGGCAGAATTAACTTTGAAATGGACATTACTTTTAAAGATTGTATCACACTTCATAATGCCTTTCCAGAGAGAAGTACCATAAGAAATTTTTGGAACTTTAGAGAACCAACCACTTGCTACAGCGCCATACTTTTCTTCAATAATTCCTCTCCATAATGCCTCTTTTTCCTTAGCAAATCTCCACAACCACTTAGTTAATAAAGCTTTATTCATCTTCAATAGGGAATTAATACCCAGACCTCCAAAATTTCTTTTTCTGTAAAAGAGTAGACCATTTCACTAGATTCATCTTCTTTTTGTTGGACTTGTCATTCCAAAGAAAATTCCTCAATAGTTTTTCTAGCTTCTTTGCTACAGAAACTGGCATAACAAAAAGTGACATATAATAAACAGGGAGACTGGCAAGAACATTCTTAATAAGGATGATTTTTCCTGCTCTATTTAGCAAAGTTCTATTCCATCCAGGCAATCTCACAGTGAACTTATCAATGACTTTGTCCCATTTATCAACTCCTCCACTTTTGTCCCCTAATGGCAAACCTAAATAAGTAGTTGGTAACATTCCATTATAGCAGCCAATAAGGAAGAAAATTGTGATAAATCACCATCAAAACCCACTCCAAAAATTTGACTTTTTGCAAAGTTAATTTTAAGACCTGTGAGTTGTTCAAAAGCCAACAGTAATAATCTAAGATGCTTAATTTGTTCAATATCAGCATCTAAGAATATTAAGGTGTCATCTGCAAATTGCAAATGACTGATCATCTTACCACCATTTGTCACTTGAAAAACTGAAATCAAACCTTGTTCCTGAGCATTTTTTATCATAAAGGATAGAGCTTCACCTACAAGCAAGAATAAGAAAGGAGAGATGGGATCTCCTTGTCTAATTCCCTTTTCAGACTTGAAATAACCAGTTGCAGAGCCATTAATTAAAATTGAAAATCTGACATATTCTATACAGAATTTCACCCATTTTCTCCATTTTTCACCAAAATTCATAAGAGCAAGAATTTCATCTAAGAAGTCCCATCTAACATGATCAAAAGCCTTTTCAAAGTCCACCTTCACCAGTATACCTGCTTTTCCACTTCTTCTTCTTGAATCAATAAGTTCATTAGCCACCAGCACTCCATCTAGGATTTTCCTTTTCTTGATGAAAGCAGATTGATGAGAAGAAATAATTGAAGGAAGAACTTCCTTGAATCTGTCTGCAAGAACCTTTGAAATAATTTTGTACATACCATGAATCAGACTAATGGGTCTCAAGTCTTTGATCTCTTCCATTGTTTCTTTTTTTGGAATTAAAGCTATAAAAGAGTTTTTAAGCCTCCAATCCAAGTAACAATTGTCTTGTAATTCTTTGAACACCAACATAATGTCATCTTTCAAGATATCCCAACAAAGAACAAAGAAATTTATAGGGAATCCATCATGCCCTGGGGCTTTGAGTTGACCCAACTTTTTCATTGCTAACAAGCATTCTTCCTTTGTGAAGTCATTCTCTATCCAACTCTCTTGTTCCTCAGAAATAGTATTGAAGATCATATGATCCATTGAGACAGTTCTAGAAGAAGTAGTTTGAAAAATCTGCTGAAAATGATCAACAATACCCTTTTTAATATCTGCTTCCACTGTAGTCATTTCTCCTCTAACCTTGATAGCACCAATATAGCTTCTTCTTCTTCTATCTGTTGCAAGTCTATGGAAATATTTAGTGTTATCATCATGCTGCTTCATGTGATTGACTCTAGCTCTGGATCTCCACTTCTATGCTTTTAGAATAGCTAATTTACAATAATCTTGTCTAGCTTGTAGTCTTGTGTTCCATTGCTCTCCTGACAGGACATTATAAACATTTTCCACTTCTCTGATTAATAGACTTCTTACACCCATTTTGTCGAATATTTCTCCTTACTTTGTAATGCATTTTCAATTACCGGATTATGATTTTTTGAAAGCTTTTGATTATTTTTATTACTCGATTTTGAGTGATTTTCGTAAAAATATGTCATTTTTGGTGAGTCATTCTTTCCGTTAACAAATGCATATTGGACATAAGGTTAAAAGTGTTCATTTTTCAGCTTTTAGGTATGACCAAATGTTAATTTTGAATTAAAGATCGATCAATTTATATGTAAAATAGATATACAGTATAACCTCTCCGGAAGAATACTCCATATAGGAATAAACTCCATATAAGAATAAAAATTTCTGGTCCCGATTTGGGCCAGTTATATTTAAGAATAAACTCCAAATTGGAATAAGTCATAAATATTTTCGGTCCCGTCTTAAAGAACTTACCTCCATGAATAACTGACATTATAATATAAATATTATAGATCTTGTCATGCATCAAAATTTAAGATAATGAGATTCTTGTAACCATTTTACAAGATTACTTGGCTTCAAAGTAGAGTATTTGCATTTTTGAGCACAATTCATAACAATATCATTCACTCATATAATATCATCGGTCAATTTTCGTTGACATATTTCACCCATATAAATTTATTGGTCAATTTTCGGTGTCAAAGTTGAGTTTATATTTACCAACATACAATTTTGTGTTTCCAATGCATATATGTGCATTTTCTCAAGTGCATGCATGAAAATTTTTATTTTGGTCTATTCAAGGTAGACCTCCATATAAGAATAACCCCCATATAAGAATATATTGCTATGATCCCTATGATTTTCTTATACAGAGGTTTTACTGTAATAAGTTAAATATTAACATCCATAACAAAAACAGTTAAATATTAAGAAATATATATAATTTATGTGCGGGGGAAGGCAACGAATGGTATCTTGAATGACCAAAATCATTGGTTAACAAAAACCTTTAGAAGCCAGCTACCTAACACAAAGCATTGTTTCTGCATTTGGCATATTACAAAAATATTTAGTGGTTGGTTCTTGTTTATTTTGCGCGATACATATTCTGATTGGTACAATGATTTTTATAGGTTATATAGGATAGAGACAATATAAGAGTTTGAGAATGAGCGGTTTATGATGGCTTTAAAATACAACCTACATGCTAATAAACATGATGTCGGATTACACAACATTAGAGATTATTAGGTTCCAGCTTTTCTTCGGGCCTATTTTTTTGAGGGAATAACAACCACTGTACGCTTGGGAATCATTAATACATTTGTTAAGCGATTTACTCATTTGCACACAACCTTAGGCCAGTTTTTGAAACAGGTTAGTACAAAGTTTTTGTTTATAAATACTTTCATAAACTTTGTTTTCTTACGCGTCTTCTTGGATGCCTTCTTTCCATGTGAAATAATGTGTAATATAATATTTAGGTGGATTTGTTATAATGGACATTTTGCAAATAGTGGTCCATGAGATAATGCTGGATAAATGTAGATTTCTGAACTTGAAGATTATCTCGGCTTTGGAAGACCAAGCTCAAAATATTTGAGCGCAATATGCTTTCAACACGATTAAAGAACAAGTAGAAGGGCAAGTCATTATGCAATTATTGAAAGAATGGGATCCATGTCTGCTATGTGATACTTTTAAGAAAGTGCCACCACAAAACGCTGCAACTAATTTTCGGATGGCAAGGTAACTAATTGTAGTCGCAAGGATTTTGATTTTTGTGGTAAAAAAATTCGTCATATATTGGGTGTCTTATTCCATACTGGTTGTTTTGACAACATGATGATTTATGTGATGAAGAAGCGAGACGAATTCTACTTTCAGTCAATGTTACATATCAAGTCGAAATCATTAAAAAAAGTTGTTACTGACTCAACACCTACATATGATATTATTAGATGTCAACATATTTGAAATACTAAAGGTGGTAGCAAGAAGAAGTAGATGAAAATGAGGAACACAATTGGCTAAGCAAAAGAAGAAAGGTCATTATTGTAACCATCCAGGCCATTATATCGGCACTTGTCCGGTTAAGGAGGCCCATGAAGAGGCCCCGAGTAATGGGAAAAGAAAGGAAAAGAAAATGAATACTTGCAACGACTTACCTTACCTAATGTGTAGACATCGAGTAGTGGGAAGAATAAAAAAAAGGAACTTGCGGAGAGCCGAAGACTTGGATTAAATATAGTATTTTTTGCAAAATGTTCAAGTTTTTTTTTTTTTAGAGAGAGAGATAAACTCTTATTTATTTAATGTAATTTTGTTGTAATTTATCATTTTGGGATTATATATTGCTCAATCAACTTTTATACCTTATGAATACATGTCAATTTCTTTTCTTTTATTTCGAAGGAAATAAATATCATTTATTATTGCAGTGACTGAATACAATCCACAATTGAGTTAAATGACCCAGAATAAATACAATCTAAATATGTAATTAGCTAAATACAATCTTAATTACTTCTAATGGTTTTTTTAATACAATCCTATCTATGTTGGCTGATTAAATCAAATATTTTCTCATTATTTTATTTCTTAATAAGAATTCAAATTAAACCTTCTAGCTTTTCTTGATGATTATAAAGAATGGGAAAATTACCATCGTGTACGTATGTAGTCTCCTAACTTTGTTTTCTTAAAGAAATTCATAAGAACCTCTCTAATGACCTTCTTCTGATTAAAAGATAAATAATAAAAATCCTTAAAATCCTTATTCGCTCCACCACCATGTTCAACACGGTATGATCAATACTTTGCCAAACAAAAAATCCCAAACCTAAACTAAAACAACAACATAAAAACTTAGAGAATTTTGAGTTGCTTCAACGTCATGATTACTGTAATTCATTAAATTAATAATTTATCACCTTATGACTTTAATCATGTGATGATATATCATCTACCGAAAATATTTATCACCTTATGACTTTAATCATGTAATGATATATCATCTACCGAAAATGGGACAACAAACAAATCAGTCTTCCTCATAGAGGCACAAGAAGAAGAACATGATCCACTTTGAACGCCAATAAAACAAAAGGAGGGTTTGAATAATACTTGATCTAAGGAAGAAAAGAAAATTAGTATAATCAAAACTTGATTTACAGTTAATAAAAATATTATTTTTGGATAGTTATTTTTAGGTTAGAAATAGGGCTTGACTTGACTTTTTGGGGTTGTATTTAGTTATTTTCAAAATAAAAGTAAATGAAAATTTTAAAAGTAAAAGCTTGGTTGTATTTAACCCAAACATGGGTTGTATTTAGTCAACACCGTTATTTGCTTACAAAATCTATTTTACAATTAATATAAATGTGTTGATTGTAAACAGTAATAATATCAAATTTTACACTGATTTTAAATCTTTAACTCACTAGTACCATGAACCAGAGTAAAATTTATTAACTATGTAAATGTTTATGGCGCTTAATGTCCTCTTCTTTTTATAAATTGAAGATCTTGTTATTGTAAATCCTAAGGTGAGAGTTTTTTTTTTTTTTACAAGATTTTAGTTGAGAAAGATTTCATAGTTTATCTAAATGAAAAAAGAGGCAAACCTTCCATTGATGATTTCTTGTTTGAAGTTGATCACAAGTTCATAACCTCTAATGAGGGAAGAGGAAGGATGAAAGAAGTGTTGAAGGAGACTTTTAAGACTAAAAAGGAGATTAACCTTGTTAAGACTTCATCTGTGAAATATGAATTTATAGACGTTGGAGGAGATACTAAGAGGATGAACTCTTTCATGTAAGATCAAGGTTGCAAGGTTGAAATCTTGAAGACCATTTTATTAAGTATTTTTAGTTTAGTTTTGAAGTTCCATGCAACAAGGGATAGGTTGTTCTTTATTTTTGAGGATTCAAGTGTTTTTTTTTAGTTCTGTAGTGGAAGTTATTCAAGAACAATCTTAATTCATTATCATATATTGTCTTCACCTTGAGTTTTAATCATATATTGATAATTTCCGTACGTACTATTTTTTTTTAAAGGGTATTGATATTTTCATATAGTATGTAAATATCTTTCATGATCGTCATGTTTTCTACCTTGACCTGTATTCCAACGATACTCCTTACAATTCACTGGCAATATCTTCTCCCGCTACAAGTTTTGTTGGGCTTCAGTTTACGATAACACCCCTATATCTAGTATGAGTGGGAATACAAAAACTGAATTAATAAGTTAATAACACAAACAATCTCATATACCGGTAGGTTTTCTTAAGGGTTATTTGTATGGATGCACATGGTTCGGTACGGTTGTTGGCAAAAAAAAAATCGAAAAACACTCGGAGAATGGGATACAATCTCTTTATGATACAATTCTTAAAAGTTGTTTTCATCTAGAACAAATGAAAGATAAATGGCATACTAAACTAAGAATTGTTAATAATCATTCAAATTCCATATGCTAACAAACCATTCAATTTTATTAACTCTTATTAATGTATTAGAAATTTAAGTACTCGGTTTTTTAATATTGAAAACCAATGAACCCATTTAGCCAAATCGGTTTTATTCGGTTTCATACCGGTCGGTTCGATACAAAACTGTCATGTTTCGGTTAACCGACAGAAACAATACAATTTGTTTTCTTCTTTTATCTGAGTTATTCGACCATTAAAAATCAAGCATACTAGAGTGTCATTCAATAGAGAAACATATTTTTTATAATACTGGAGTGTTATTCAACTATCTACAGATCAATATGTACACACAAAAAAAAAACTTGCAAAGTCAATGAGACTATTAATAAATTTACAGATATGTTTACATATCAATATGAACAATTTGTTCATTTAAAAAAAAAACTACACAGAGCGAGATAGAGCTAAAATTTGCACAGAGGGAAAGAGATAGATGTCAAAAAATAAAATAAAATATGCACGCTACAAAATCAATTTCCTTGACACCCAAACTCATCTGTGATCTCGATCTCAACACCTATTCACATTAACACTTCTTATATTTGATAAACAAAAAATCAATTGAATATATCTCTAATAAAAATTAAATATTGAAAAGTTGAAAAAGATCTTACTTATCTTACGGACACACCTTCATATATAATCCTTTGTATTCAACTGCCATTATCAATTAAATAAAGAAAGCAAAACAACAGAAATGCCATTATTTTAAAAGTATAATCGATTTCTTAAAAACTCAATATTTTTCAAAATATACGCTGGATTTTTGTAATATTAACATATTTAGAAAGCTCTTTAAATTACATACGTAACGAGTATAAATAAGAACATTAAATTTTATTTTAAGAAAAAAATATCATTGTAATCAAGTTTGGTGTTATTAAAAGAGTAAAACTCAAGCATGTGCATCACACATGTGATAGTTCTGATTGTGTTGGTGGTGATTCTAGAAGAGGAGTAAAAGAAAATAAAATAAGAAAATAATAGAATTGGTGGTTGAACAGTATGGTCTGGAAAAAATCAAAGAAAGCAAGGGTGGGGAGGAGACAATTTATTTAATGATTCTTTTAAAATTGACCTTGATGATGTTTTTTTTTTCTTTCCTCCATCGTTTTTAGAGTTTGGATTAGGAGTTCAGAGAGAAAGACGAATGGAGGCGCAAATGAGAAAGGAAAATTTTAGGGTTATGGGGTTATATATGATTATTTTTGTTACAACGGTAGTTTATTCACGAAGTGGTTTTACATTTAGCATCAGAGTAGAATAAATTGTACGGTGTCTTTTCTAAAATGGTATGGTAGTTAAATTCCGACACTAGTATGGTATGTGATACCACATAACAAGTCTTGGTTATTTGGACGTCTTTTTTTTTTAAGCTTGAAGATTAAATTGATTAACTTTCAGTTTTTACACAAGTTGCATCTTCATGTAGTTGATCAATGATACAACTAGGAAAAGATAATAACCAGATACCGCTTAATCTGTCTACTCTTGATAATTTTACATAATATATGCCACCTTATTCTTCTCTTTAAGTACATAGGTACACTTCCAAGAGCTAAAAGTACGAAATAAAATTTTAATGTTTAGGACTAAATTATGAATTCTGTAATCTATGTTGTAAGATTCTTTGTTGACAGCATCTACTACCAGTCTTGAGTCCAGTTCAAACTCCATTTTCTCCAGATTTAACTCCTTAGCCCATTGTGTTGCCTCCCATAACCTCGACATTCATCATGCTTCGAAATCAAAAGATGAGTTAGATAGAAACATTTTGATCCTCGATGTGCACCTGCAAAATCAAATAAGATCATACCAATTCCACTTGTTTTGTTAACATTAAGAAAAGAATCATCTGCATTAACTTCAAATTTTCCTCTTGGGGGAGGTGACCAGTAAAGATTAGCTCTAGACTGAGGAGATATAAGTTTGATTGCATGTGATGGCTTAGTTTCAAGTTTTGTTATCTCTTTTATGCACTTTTGGATAATGACTTCTGGAGATGAATTGTTGTTCTTAAAGACTTGTCACACCTGACTATCCAAATGCACCAAGCCAATATGGCTATCTTGAAAACTTATTTTTCTTCTATATAAAGCGCTATTGGCTTGTCAAACTAATTAAAAACCCAGTCCATCAAGTTTCTAGTATTTTCAGTATGTACACCCATTGTAGCAAACCACACCAGTCTGTCTGAAGAGCACTCTAGAATGCAATGAGCTGGGTTTTCAATAACTTGGTCGCAGAATGGATAGCTTGAATCACCATTTTGTATAATATGTTGTATCTTATCTCTTGTTAGAAGAATAAATTTGACACATTTTCAAACAAACTGATTAATTCTTGGAAACAATGGGAGTTTCCAGAGTCCCTTGAAGATACCTTGCATTCTTTGACCTACAAAGTTATTCACACTGTTCTCCTCAAACATTTTCCTGTAAGCCGATTTAACTGGGAAAAAAAAAACATTTTTCTTAAGAGTCCAGACCAGTCTATCCTCATGATTATGATGTATGGAGATCTTTAGAATTAGTCTTATTTTTTAATATTCAAATAATGAGAGATCATAGTGGTGTTCCATCCTACGGTATTTGCATCAAAGATTTGATGATCATAAGTGTAGTCCTGATGATAGATCGCACTAGTTTTAGGTATAGGTGGCACATCTAGTTCATCAATCGATCTGTACTCCCATAATATTATTTTCTGCTCATCTCCAAGAGACCAACAACTAAACCTTTTGATGAAGTGTAACTACGAACTTATACTTCTTCATGACCATGTGGAATTACCATTTTCTTGGATATTTAAATCTTTCCCATCTGGAAAGTATTTTGATTTAAGAGATCTATCACATATTGAAGAATCATCATAACATAACTTCCAAGTAGATTTAGCCAGCAAAGCTCTATCAAATACTTCAAGATCCTTGAATCCCAACCCCCCTTCTTCCTTAATATTTATTAACATTTCTTCATGCAATAAAGTGTTTACCTTTATTCGACGTCTTATTTCTCCAGAAATTTTGTTGAGTTGTGTTCATCTTGCTTATGGTGATTTTTGGAAGCTTAAAACTGATCATATGATGTACATGACGGCATTAGTGACAATTCTGATCATCATTGATCTCCCAACTTCAGATATGGTAATGCATGACCACCTCGATAGTCTAGACTCCATATTTTTAATGAGTGAAGAAAATGAAATTTATTGTTTCTTCCTACAAAGAATGATAGTCCTGGATATTTTTCTTCAGAGATATCTAGTTGTATGGCTTGAAGAATACCAATGATGGCTTGAAGACTGGATGGATTCACGTTTCTACTGAAGTATACAGCTTACCTGTGGAAGTTAATTAGTTGGCCTGAACACGCACTAAATTATTCTATAACTTGAAGTAGCGTATTATTTTGAACTAGATTTGCTTTGCAGAAAATAAGACAGTCATCCGTGAACAATAAATGATTGATTTTTGGAGCTGATCGAGAAATTTTCATACCTGTTAACTGGTTCTTCTTTTCACAATGATTTAATGCCTTGAGAAAGCTTCCACGGCAAGAATGAATACGTAGAGGAAAAGAGGGTACCCTTGTTGTATTCCCTCTTGTTGGTTTGAAATTTGTTGAAGGAGATCCATTGATCATTATCTCCACTTGGGTAGCGCTGATGCATTGCATAATCTGGTGACAAAAAATTTCACAATACTTCAATTAGAAATACCCATTCTAATATGTCAAATGCCTTTGACACGTCCATATTTAGAGCTAAATGACCAGTTCAACCACCTTTCTTCTTCTTCATGTCTTTAAATAATTCTTGCACCATCTCTGATATGCGTCTACCTGGGACATAAGCGGACTGCATGAGTGTTATGATGTTAATCATATGTATTTGAGTCTGAGGGCAATGATCTTGGACATTAACTTGTAAATTGTGTTAGATAAAGCAATCGGCCTGAAGTCTTCTGGTTTATGAGCTGAGGATGTCTTTGGAATCAAAGTTACTCTTGTGTTATTGATTTTCTCGGGAAGGAAACCTGAATTGAAGAAAGCCTTCACTGTTTTGCATACATTATCTTTTACAACTTGCCATTGAGATTGATGAAATCTTGATGGGAAGCCATCCCAACTGAAGTCCATGGTTCCATTGACATTAAAGGTTGATAAATCTCTTGGTCAGATGGAACATCAACTAGCTCTACATTATCTTGATCTGAGATGTAGTTTGGGATGTGCTGAAGAAAATAGTAACTACCTGTTGGATTTGATGTTGTGCTAATTAATCTTCTTGAAATGTGAAACCGAAAGGTCTTTTATAAGGTTATCTTGAAACCAACTGCCATCTGGAGCTTGAAGAGAATCTATTCTATTTCTGACTCTCCTTTGGTTGTCTCTTATGTGAAAGTACTTAAAATTTCTATCCATCATTATAGAAATGTCTCTTGATTTCTACCTATTAGAACTAGTTTGTAACTTATTTAGAAAATCTATCTTCTTTTCCAACTTCAAAAATTCAGTTGTGTTATTGCGTTGAGTGTATGTAGCTTGCAAGTGAGTAAGCTCTTGTTGAAGACTTGTGATTCTAGACTGTATGTGGCCAAAAGTGCTCTTACTTAATTTGGATAATAAGTGTCTAGTATTAGACAATTTATCAGAAAGAATGAAAGTTGCGGTGTTAGATTTCCAAGCATTTTTATTTTCATTCATACAAGAATCATTTTCCAACCAGTGTTCAAAGACTTTCCAATTCTTTTGTTTTGTTTCTTTGTTACAAAAAGAATAGTTTTAAGTTCTTAATCATTTTCACCCTCTGTTTTGCTATAAGAAGTTAAGCTATCAAATGACTACCTACAACACAGAGGAGTACTCGTGTAAATCATAGCCACTTTTCATCAACGAGCCAAATCGTGTTATTAACCACACTTAGCATTCGCAATTAATCATGAAAGCCTCCCAACCTCACTTTGTGTAACATAAATAAGCTATATAGCCGATGTCATTGTACTACAGTGGTAAAGTCACTGGGTGATAATACCAGTGACAGTGACCTGAGTTCGAAACTGGCCAGTACCAACAAAAAAAAATAAAATAAAAAATTAATTGCAATCAGAGTCAAAACACTAAGAAGGACGGACCAAAGTTAGGCTGGACCAAGTTAAAGCAAAATGGCAAGCACGTAAAAATGTACAGATAGTTGTCCTTCCCACCAGGTGCCATTCCCGAGTCATTAATAAGATAACTTTTCAGACAAAGGTTTTAACTTGCACAATACAAGTACAAAGTCAAGGAATTTTAGTATATGACTTGATGTATATACTCCCTCCGTCCCACATATATATAGGCGGAATTTTGGTTTTTGTTTGTCCCACTAAATAGGCGGACTTTGCTTTCCAAGATGGATTTTTCCATATATACCCATATTTATTGTACATAGGTAATTGTGTTGGAGATAAGACGAAGGGTAAAACAAAAAAAAACATATATAATTATGAATCCCATGCAATTTTATTAATCTAAGAGAATTGTCTCTCTCCGCCTATATATGTGGGACGGAGGGAGTAGTTAGTTTTGGGGGCAAACAATAAGATAAAAATACACGTTTGGACAACTATGGAAATTAGGGAAACAATAAATAACGATAAGAAATGTGCACAAAAAGAAAAGAGAAATCAAGGACCCCGGGCAGCACCAAAACAACACCATCCACTTTTTTGGTCATCTGGTATCATGCCTCCTCCTCTACTGGTATCAAGAGCCTCTAACAGCCTAACCACCTCATCCATGTCTGGTCGTTTTTCGGGGGATCCATCCCAACACTTCTGCATGATGCTTGTTAATGCACTCGGACAACAGCTCGGTATATCTGGCCGTAAATGCTATTAGAAGAGGGAAAAAAAAACAACAAGTAAATCACCAACTTGTCAAGTTCATGTGGTGGTCAAATGATAAAAACTTGCGGTGGATCCCACCAAGTCTCGAGGTCTTTAGTATCAAAGAAGCCCAAAGGCACGTTGCTAAACCACTAGTGCTAACTTGGTTCCAATAGCGTCTTTAAATGTAGGAAGGGTGCAATAATTGATAAAATTAGACGGGGTAGGTAGATGCAAGAAACTTAGTAATAGTCTTGCAATATGCCGTAAGAGGCAGCATTTGAGAGGCAGTAAAAGAGATGCTGTCAAGAGGTTTTGGTCTTTGAATACATTTGTAAGAAATACCTTAATTAAGAACCACAATGCATTGGTTGGAAATTGGCTTCAAAACCAAAAGAAAAAGGAGGTCTTGGTATAAGAAGAACTAAACAAGTGAACTTGGCTTTGCTAAAAAAACGGTGGTGGCGCTTTGGAGTGGAGAAAGATGCATTGTGGAGGAAGATCATGGTTGAAAAATTTTGCGAAACTTTTACTGGTTGGGAAACTCTCCAACCCAAAGGACCAAAAGGTGGTAGTTTGTGGTTTAATATATATAAAGAGCTTCAAGATTTCAACAAAGGTATTAGATTCAAGATTGGAGCGGGCAAGGAAACTCGATTTTGGGAAGACTCTTGGCTAGGTGAAGGAAGATTATGTGATATGTTTCCATTGGCATATGAAGCCTCAAGGACCAAGGAGTTTGTGGTGGCTAGTATGTATGAAGTTGGGGGAGATTGTTTAAGGTGGGTGTTTATGTCTAGGCAAAGATACTCTCAAACCATTTCTCGTGAAGTAACAACTATACTAAATCTTCTTTCTTCAATCTCTATTCAAGAAGGTGTTTTGGATAGCCGAGTTTGGGTCGGAAATAATCATGGTCAATATACGGTTAAGGATGGTTTTAGGAGCGATGAAGATCAAGGTGAGCCAAATTTTCCAATCAATGTTGTTTGGAGCCGGGAGTATCCTTGCAAAATCAACTTTTTTCTTTGGCTTCTTTCTCATGATAGGATAATGACGACGGATAAGCTATTAAGAAGAGGTATGGATGTTTCTAGTTTATGTTGTTTTTGTGATGAAGACGATGAAACTAGCTCGCATTTATTCTATGATTGTTGGAGAATCTGGGACTAGTTTGTTGAAGGATGTCGCTTTGATTGGACTTACAATTCAAATGTGACGACAAATGTGAAGTCTTGGAAGTTTAATTGGTGTGACGTAAAGACTTAGTCAAATTTGGAATAACATTCCGGTTGCAATATGGTGGCGTATATGGAGAGAACGAAATGCAAGAGTCTTTGAAAACAAAAAGAAAAATTTGGTAAGCCTCCTTAGAAATGTTAAACTACAAGCATTCTTTTGGGCGAGTCAAACACAAAGATGATGGGTTTAACGGCGAATATGGTGATTGCATTATGGGACTCTTTATTCCGGTGTTTGTAAGCTTGTTTTTTTGTTATTTTGGGTTTGCCGGGATGTTTTTCGCTATTTTGTTCTTGCTTGTATTCATTGGGTTGAGGTACCCCTCTTAAGTACCTCTTCTTTTAATGAATTTTCACTTTGACCGATCAAAAAAAAAAAAAAAAAAACCACAAATATGAATGACAATACACTAACCTGCTGGACAACTGCAGACGAGATTTCGACAAAGCTTAGATGAGGATATGGCATATCGCAGCAGTAGATTTCCCATAGGCAAACGCCAAAGCTGTATACGTCACACTTTCTATTGTAAGGATCGCCACGGAGGACCTACGAGCAAGGAAAACTTAAAATTCAGTAGCATAATTACTTTTACTGAGGAGGACAACAATATATTAACTGCTCGAGTTCGAGTTTGAAATACCTCAGGGGCCATGTACCCTAGTGTACCGGTTGCACCTGTCATTTCGCTCGGATTTTGAGCTTCCACACGAGCAACACCAAAATCCGCAATTTTCAAGGTTCTTTTAGTATTCAATAACATGTTTTCAGTCTTAACATCTCGGTGCACAATCTGCTGTGAGTGCAAATAACTCAAACTGCAAAGATCAGAAAACAGCAACACCAACAGCAACACCATCCCATTAGGAAATAACCATCCCTTAGAATTTTTACTTCAACTGTAGAGTTCACATAATACTGCGTATACTCACCCTCTAGCTAGGTCCAATGCAAGTTCTATCACAGTCTTATATGGAAGTTTCTTGCGCCGGTTTCTTATTAAGAAATTCTTCAGTGTCCCTTGGAGATACTCCACAACAACACAACATGCTCTTGCGGGGAGGGAGCGATGGCCATCAGAATTTGTTGAAGGAATTTCAAGATTTGCGGTTCCCATTGAAGCACCAATAAACTGTAACCAAGAAGATGCAAATAAATACTTGATCTTCAGGTGTTAACAGCAAAACCAAATGAACACTCATAACTACCAAAGGAGGCGTTACCTTTGTAACGTTAGGATGGTTAAGCCTATGCCAGACAGCAACCTCTTGCTTAAATGATGCACGAAGAGCAGTAGTTTCAGCAGTTGTGGATGCACCATCCGCGCCCCAATCCAAAATCTTCACTATAATATTGAAACAACACTATTTCAGAACTATTTCCTAGTAATCACATTGTCATGTTTTTTGGGGAAGAACAGTATAAAAATATCTCAACGTAAAAAATATATCGGTCAGGAACTATCCTTTTAAGGGTTCGAACTCTCGTGATAGCGACTATTGTTCTTGTGTGTTTAGGAAGTAAAATATACTAATAAATAAGAAACTGGGTCAATCAACTAGGCTATTACAAGACCTCCACGCAGTGAGTGACATGCCTGCCACTAAAGATGATATCTATGTTTTCAATAATTCAGCAATTTTCAATAATTCAGCAAGCATTTGGTTAAGAATGCACAAGCAACAACAAAAGTAGCCAACTATCCAACAAATTCCTGTACTGCAATTTATGACATCAAAAAAGTACTACTTGAAGCAAAATCAAACATGAGGATTACTAGAAGAACAAAAAAATGATCAGGGGATTCTTTTTATAGCACCATGCCAAAGAGAGAAAAATTACCTGCAACATCTTGGCCATCATAAACACCTTTGTATACACTACCATAAGTTCCATGAGCTATAACATCCTTAATACCCAATTTTGACAAATCAATCTCCCATTCTTCCATTGGTGTGCTATGAACCTGTCTTTCTCTAGACGAAGAAGCCCCAGTCAGGGGATCTCCAGCTCCATATCCAGATTGTTCAAATCAACTGTATCAGCTCTGACGATCATATCTTCGTTACGAATACTTCCCGAGCCGCCAGCATCAGATTTCTTAACTTCCATGTATATCAATTTCAGTTGGATCTTTCTTTTTGGATTGTAATGAAAGCAACAAATACAATTCAATCAAACCCCTGCAAAAAAGAAAACTATGAAATTGCAGTTTCCAGTTCAACTATCCAGTTCAATATATATTAGAGATATGTATGCCACACTAAACAAGGAAAAATTCAATAACATCAAATTCAACTAAATCAAAAAAAAAAATATAAAAGGAAAGGAACAAATGCACACACCATAGACAGTAAGAATACAGCAAGAAAGATAAAAATAAAATATAAGTTGAACATAATAATCAACAAGCTACCTCTTCTGGCAAACAAATGCCACCAAGAACTAATTTCTAAATGCACTTTCAAAGCCATTCGTTTGCTTTCATTGACCATTTCTTACTTAGTACGTGGTTCCACATTGTAAAGTTGGAAAGCACCACCAAAATCTTCAAGATTCTTATACTTTCGCATATCCCTGATGATGCATGGACAGCAATCAACAACTTCATTTTTTTTCCAAATCCCAAGCCAGAATCATCCAATATTCCAATTACTACTTCATGATCGCGGATAAACTTGTTGCTGCTGATCAAAATGTTACTGATCATCAATTTTAACAGATATTTTTATCTGTTAAAATACAGACTGCCATGATACGCCATATACAACTTTGGCATAAGCTTGTGGGAACTGGGAACTCTACTGCCGTGATATGCTGTACCCAGCTTCTCAGACACTAGGAATGTGTTTAACTTACAACAATAAAGACAGAAGCAATTTTTTAATTTTTTATATAAGACTTGGATATATTGTTTTGTGGGCAAGCAATGAGCTCTGAATGTGTATACAATAAAATACCATGTAAAATTTCAAACTAAAACTCTATGACAGTAATACTGCAACATAATAAATATGTAGAAAATAAAGAAAGGAAGAATCAGGGACCCCGGGAACACCGAAACAAAAGCATCCACTTTTTGGCCCTCTGGTATCATGCCTCCTCCTTTCCTGGTATCAAGAGCCTCTAACAACCTGACCACCTCAGCCATGCTTGGTCGATTTTCGGGGTATCCACTCCAACATTTTTGCATGATGTTTGTTAATGCACTTGGACAACATCTCGGTATTTCTGGTGGTAAATGCTAATTGAAAAACAAGAAAAAAAACAAGCAAATCATGCACTTGTCAAGTTCCATAGGGTCGTCGAATGACATAAATTTGCAGTCAGTTTCAGAGAATAAAATATACAAGTACATCAGCTAGCTTTTGCTGTTTAGGAGCAGTAGCACACTACCTACCAATTAAAGTTTGTAACAGAGAAAACATTCAATTAAAATTGTAGATGAGCTTATGGGTGTGCATCCAGCTATTAATCCGACTTGATTTCTCATCAAGTCTTGAGGTCTTCAGTGTCAAAAAGGCCCACAAAGGCCAGTTGCTAACATTATGCCGGAACCACTGGCCTGGTCTCAGTATATTCTAAACATTTAAAAACTCTCCTTTTTCTATTAATTCGGGAGATTTTAGCCTTTGATTTCATTTACTTATCTATCATCATATTACCCACTACCCAGTGAACTTGTGTTTTTATACTTTTCTTTTCAAATTTTCCTCTTGGATCCTAAAATACTAGTGCTAACTTGGTTTCAATGGGGTCTTCGAATGTAACAAGGATACTAAATAAGTTAGACCGGGTAGATGCAAGGAACATAGTAGTAGGCTTGGACATGCTACAGACCCTAGCTACAATATGGCAGCGTAGTCCAAATTACGAGTTGGTAGAATGAGAGATCAGGAAGTAAATTGACCAGAAATGCTGTCAAGGAGTTCTGGTCTTTCACGCATTTGTAAAGAATTACCTAAATTAAGAACCTCAAATTAATGACAGTTCACTAACCTGCTGGACATATGCAGATGAGACATCGGTATAGCTTAGATGAGGAAATGGCATATCACAGCAGTAGATTTCCCATAGGCATATGCCAAAGCTGTATACGTCGCAGATTCTATTATAAGGATCACCACGTTGAACCTACAAACAAGGAAGACTTAACATTCTCGTGCAAAAATGTTCTTAATTATAAAGAAAAAGCAGTTGCTTATACAATTTGATCACCAACTTGTGGTAAGCCATTTGATTTATTACCCAACGCGACCACTTGTTTAAATTTTTAAATTATTATTTTAAGAAGTTTGAAAATTCCTTTTGGTCTAAAGCAGTGATTCCTAGTCTAAAGGCGGAATTGGCATTAAAAAGCTAAACTTGGCGACTAAAGGTCTTCACTGCAATGGATTTGGAGGTATGGTGGTGAAAAAGATGCTCTTTGGAGACGTATTATTCATGAGAAGTTAAGAGGTGTCACTAAAATTCATTCCTTTTTTGTTTTTTCCCAACTCTAGTTTAAAACCTGTGGGACATAATGGTGTAAACGATAGTTACGTAAATGGTGCCTCTAAACGAATACTAGGATAATTCCACATAATGATAGGATCATGCAACTCCTGATTGATAAGTGGATGGCTAACAAATCTGTAAAAGATATTTTTCCACTAATCTACAAAATTTCTTGAACAAAATCTGCACTGTTATTCTTTAATGAATTTGCCTTTCTGCTTTCTAAAGTTTTTTATGACAAAGTATAGTTATGTTTATCAATTGGATTAACCAGTTATTGCTACAGTGCAAGTTAAAGTTACCTCGGGTGCCATGTACCCGAGGGTACCGGTTGCAACTGTCATTTCGTATGAATTTTGAGCTTCCACACGAGCAACACCAAAATCCGCAATTTTTACAGTTCTTTTAGTATCCAACAACATGTTTT
Organism: Papaver armeniacum; assembly: GCA_023531295.1. Lineage (NCBI taxonomy): Eukaryota > Viridiplantae > Streptophyta > Magnoliopsida > Ranunculales > Papaveraceae > Papaver > Papaver armeniacum. The sequence goes on from JAJJWW010011127.1 coordinate 923,056, forward strand.
CGGTCTTAACATCTCGGTGTGCAATCTGCTTCGAGTGCAAATAACTCAAACTGCAACTATCAGAAAACAACACCATCCATTAGGAAATAACCATCATTTGGAATTTTTACTTCAGGAACTTGAAATAATACTCTACTCACCCTCTAGCAAGGTCCAATGCAAGTTGTACCACAGTCTTATATGGAAGTTTCCTGTGTCGATATTTTATTAAATAATTTTTCAGTGTTCCTTGAAGATACTCCACAACAACACAACATGCATTTGCAGGGAGGGAACCCTGCCCATCAGAATTTGTCGAAGGAATTTGGAGATTTGAAGTTCCCATTGAAGCACCAATAAACTGTGACCGAGAAGATACAAAAACCAAAGTGAACATGGAAAGAAACCAAATCTATCACTCAGAACCTCTAAGTCAAGGAAATGTTACCAGGAAATGACAAGTGCTCACATCAATTGCCAACAAAAGATAACCCAATTTTTATCAATTGTTTCATTCCGATCACTGAGGTCCCAATAACAAAGCAACGAAAGTAAAGGTAATCCTCCTTTTCTGAATAAATCAAATGAAGGTTACGTACCTTTGTAACATTAGGATGGTCAAGCTTATGCCAGATAGCAACCTCTTGTTCAAATGATGCACGTTTAGCAGCAGTTGTGGCACCGCCATCCGCACCCCAATCCAAAACCTTCACTATAATATTGAAACAACACTATTTGAGAACTTCATTGGCAGTTTGCATGTAGGTCTTAAAAGTATTAAATATGAAATTCAATACTTGGAAAAGGAAAAAAGAAAAAAAACTGGGCCAATACTCATTCTCAACTAGGCTCCACGCAGTGGAATGACATACCCTGAGAGCAATTCTTGTTTTAAGTAAAGTAACCCTACGCTTGGTCAATTTAAGATACCGCAACGTGTAAACGATGATAACTAAATTTTGAAAATTCAGAAGCATATTATCAAGAATGGCACAAGCAACAAAAGTATTCGACAGACTAACCAACAAATACGAAAGAATTACTGAAGAAGAGAAACGGTCATGGGATTCATGGTCACCAAATAAAAAGATGGAAGGAGCATGCCATCAAAAACATCAATGGATAATTCAGTTGAACAGTACCAAGCATAAGTTCTACTGTAAGCACCTTTATGTATATGGAAATATGGTGCAAGACGAGAGAAAAATTACCTGCAACATCTTGGCCATCATAAACACCTTTGTATACAACACCATAGGTTCCATTAGCTATAACATCCTTAATACGCAGTTTTGACAAATCAATCTCCCATTCTTCCGTTTCTATATAAATTTCGCATTGCCTAGACGAAGATGCCCCATTCAGGTTCATATCCAACTCAATATCCAAATTGCTTAAAATTCAATCAATTCCCTGAAATGAAAACTATGAAATTTCAATCTCCAATCCCGCAATCCAGTTTTATATACATACTGAACAAGGAAAGATTCAATAACATCAAAATTCAACTCAATTAAAAAAATCTAAAAATAAAGGTTCAAATGTACACCATAGACGGTAAGAACACATCAACAAAGATAAAAATAATATAAATTGAACATAAAAAACCAACAAGCTACCTCTTCCGGCAAACAAAAATGCCCCCAAGAACTAATTCCTGGATCTGAATGCATTTCAGGAGCCATTCCTTTGCTTCCATTGACTACTTCTTCTGTTAAGTAGTTCCACATTGTAAAGTTGGAAAGCAGGTTTCTAAGATTGTTAAACTTTCACACAGCTGATCGTTAGCGACTTTAACATTTGCGTAACCCTAAAGAAGACATTGGTTGTATTTGGCCAGCTCCAGTTTTAGCAGCAAGCCTCGTCTCTCTTCCATTGGTTGTAGAGGATTTCTAACTTCTAAATCCACGAGTACGAAAGAAACATATTTAAAGAAATCAAAAATTCTACTTGAACCGAGAAAAAAAAATAAACTAATCAAAAACCGTTTTACTCACGGCCCTTTACCTGATGGGCCCAAAAGCGCCCCCTACAAATTCCAAAAGGCATGGGGCCCATATTCTTGTGAGTACACTTTGCCGTGGTTTTTTTTTGCGGTTCATTAAGCACCACTATAAAGAAATGTCCATCTCTGGAAGCAATGGGTTCCACATGAAGTTAAAGGTCATTTATTTATTTTTTGTTATCAAAACTAGTCTTAAAAAACCATGGTGACCAAATTTCACAGACAAAAGATCAAATTGCTATTATTTTTAATAAAAAGAAATCCATTTGATTAAAAAGTGACAAAACCCGCTCAAATAATAATGAGTAAATTTAATTTTTATTACTTTAAAAAAAGTCAAACATACCCTTTTTACATTTTTTTTCTTCTTCTTCTTCTCTCCTTTCTTTTTTCTTCTTTCTTCCGTCTCCTTCTCCCCACCACCATCACCACCAGCAGCAACAAATATCTCCACGAACACCAGCAACAACACCTCCGTCACCACCCCCAGCAACACCTCTGTCTCCTCCACGAATGCCTTCGTCTCCTCTACGAACACTTCCGTCTCTTTTCTTCTGCTTTTATGTTCAGATCTATCACCAAATAAGAGCTCAGCCACCACCAAACCGTACGCTATGTCCGGATCCGTCAACAACACCTCCATCTTCTCCACGAACACCTCCTTCTATTTTCTTCTAATTTTATGTTCAGACCTATCACCAACGGTAGCTTCGCCACCACCAAACCAACCGCTATGTCCATATCTGCCACCAACAGCACCTCTGTCTCCTCCATCAACAACATCATCATCTTCTTCTCTTTCTACGTCCTGATTTTCCATCAACAACACCGCCTCCTCTTACTTCTGTTTTTTCCCACCACTACATGTCAGATCCGCCACCAACGCTACTTCTGCCTCCTCCTTCTATCATCTAAAACTACCACCAATACCTTCAAATTGGTTTCATCAAATTATGACAGTTTTGGTTGGTGAAAACAATAAATTTATGATGAAACCAAATTTGGTTTCATCATAAACTTGCCTATTTTCTATCATGAAACCAAAGATTTTAATGATGAAAATTAAGTTTATGATGAAACCAAATTTTGGTTTTCACCTGATTTTTGCCTAGTTTATTAGGCCTGACTTGGAAATCAAAGGTGTTTGGTTTCATCATTGAAGTTATGTTGGTTAAATGACAAAATGTCGAAAAATGATGAAACCTAATTAGATTTCATCGTATTTTTTTCATTTTGTTGAATATTGATCTCTATGAAACCAATATTTGATTATGAGACACAAGTGGATTGTTTTTTGTTGAAACTAATTTTAGTTTAGGAGGTAGTGGTAGTGGTGGTTGTGGTGGTGCAGTTGATGGTGGTGGTAGGTTTCATCTTATTGTGTTTCATTTTTTCTTCTTGCTTCCTTCTCCTTTCTTTTACGATGAAACCAAATTTTGGTTTCACTTTTTTTTCCTAGTTTATTCGGCCTGACTTGGAAGTCGGCATGTTTGGTTTCATCATTGAAGTTGTGTGGTGAAATGACAATATGTGGAAAAATGATGAAACCAAATTTTGGTTTCATCTAATTTTGGTGGAACCAGTTTTGGTTTCATCATTTTTTTTGTATGGTTTCGTCATTTTTTTCTCATTTTGTTGAATACTAATCAATGAAACTCATTTTTTGTGGAGGTGGCGGCTGGTTGGTGGCCAGCGATAATGGTGGTGTTGCTCGGCGGTGGTGGTCGTCGTCGTCGGTGGTCTGTGGTGGTGGTCGACGGTGGTGGTGCGGTAGTGGTCGTCGGTAGTGGCGCGGTAGTGGTCAGCGGCGGAGATGGTGTGTGGTGGTGGTCGTCAACGGAGGTGGTGTTGGTGGACGGCCGCGAAGACGAGATGATGGTTGGTGGCGGTGATGGTGGGCGGCGGTGGTGGTTCGCGGCAGTGGTGGTGGGTGGCGACCGGTGGTCGGTGATGGTGGTGGTCGGCGACGATCGATGGTGGTGGTCGGCGGCGGATGGTGGTCGGTGGTGTTGCTAGTTGATGGTGGTGGGTTGTTGTTGTTGGTGATAATATAATAAAAATTAAAGGTGGGTTGTTGTTTTTTTCTATTATACAAAGTGAAGGTGCTGTGAGAGGGTTGTATTTAAACATTAGGAAGACCGAAATCTTCTGGCCTACTACAGATCCCAAAACTTATGCAAAGGATGTCTCCCAATCAATATTGGCCGACCACTAGTGGTGTGAAGTTACTAGGGGGACCAGTTAGCATGGACACCTGAATCAGTCATCTCGGTTATGCAAAGAGCGGAAAAAGACAAGTAAGATCATGGACTGTGTTAAAACGTCAAGGACCCTCAATTTGAGCTTTTGCTTTGTTGCGCAATCAGATCGGGAGTGTAGAAACTTTACTTCACCCTCCGCACAACTGACCATCAAGTTCTGCAGCCCGCCACTACCTATTTTGATCAGCTTTTGGTTCAGTTCTTACAACACCTAGTCACTGGCGATGGTGCAGGGTTTGGACCTCTTCAGCAACGGTTAAAACGACCGTCTATTAAAGATAGGGGCCTTGGAGTGTACACGATGCACGATACCGGCCTCTATTGCTACATGGCTTCTCAAACCAGACGCATGAAGTTGGCAGTGACTCCATCATGCAGTACATCGATATCTCTACACCGAGCACCAGCTACCAATCTGCTCTCGCTAAGTTCATGCAAGCCTGCAGCCTCTCTCCCTTGACCTTCGACATTACTGCCACTACCCCACAACCTATGAAGAAACTGGCAGTTCAATATTTCGACGTTGTAAAGAGAGAGCTCCCTTCCAGGTTCACTCTATCTTCAAGAGACACAATCTTGTGGAAAATTAATAAGTCAGACCATGCGATGGATTACCTGAAGGCTATCCCCATCCCGGTGTCCGAACCAATCTATGGACTGGCGGGTTTAGGGACATAACCCAATATCGATTCGAAATTCCTATGTTTCCCAAAGATAGTGTATGCCCCTGTTGCAGTCGACACATGGACATTTTTGGAGACCACGCCCTCCATTGCGCAAGTAAAGTCGGTCTCAAGTTCCGCCATGACTTGGTTAGGGATGTCATATTAGATATATGTTTTAGAGCCGGTGCCCTTAGGGTTTTTGTCAGATAACGCCTGCTGACATTTTAGTGTATAACTGGTGTTGATGGTGGTTTTTAGATTATGGTTAAAATCGTAAAACCTTGCATTTGATGTGACGTCACTCTGCAAGAAAACAGAGCCACGTGTGCTAAGCTCTCCACTGGCATACTTATTGAGCCGCTCAATACACTTACATGAAATTTACCTGTGATGGCGAATATAGCAACCATCCCGGATGTTCTCAGAATTAAGGCGCCTCGCGTATATTCACTTAATATAAGTTCCTATGAATGCCTTCTATGCTATGTTCTCCTACTTGAACCCTTAATGTTGATATGGCATGACGATTTGTGTTCACTCGCATCGAGTAAAGCACGAATCTCCAAGTATCAAGGATAAGGTCTTTGCATAAGGTATTCGAATCGGGAAAAAGCTTATCTTGCTCTCTGGCAATAAACTTAAAAGAACTACGTATCAACACTTAGAACTCAATCAATCGCCTTGACTAACTTACATAAGTTAGGGTTTCGCGCCTCGCGCAATGTACCAGACACTTGCTTGTCAAAATTAAGCCTAAGTAATTAATCCGCCATGGATTAAGAAAGAACCTCGCCTGAATAAGAAAAAACAGGAGCCATGATAGAAAGAGAGGCGTGGCTATGCCTTAGGCCAGCTAGCCATTAGCCACTCCCCGACCCTATTTCTCTCGACCAATCAGGCCGCATTAAACTCGCCACACGTACACAAGTTGTGGCTGGACCCATGCTTGCCGGCCCCACTTCTAATCGACCAATCAGAACGCTCCAAAGCCGCCACATTCTCACCAGAAGTATAGTCGCGCCTTATGTTTGGCCGACCCTCTTTTTGGGTCAATCAAGTTGCTCTGAACTTGACACCATACATTAAAGGCCAAACGCGCCCTACCACAACAACATATTGGTCGGCATGCCAACATGCAACTCTACGCGGTAGCATGCCAACATGTCACTCTACCGCGGCAACTTCGCAACATACTACCTCGCAAACATGCCACCTCGTGGCAACCTGCCATAAATAGCCACCCACGGCAATTCCTACTCATGTGGCGCTTTCCACACTATGGCCTTGCCATAGTTCCTTTGGCATAGGCATGGCGTCATTTTCACAAAAGTAGCGCCATGCCATGACTCGCATGCCACGTGCACTAATTAGGGTTTCGACATGCCAAACCCTAATTTGGCCAAATTTCTACCAAAGCCAAATAACGTTTCCCGAGCAAAGGGATTGGCGCCTTAACAGGCCAATGTTGCCACTCCACATGTGGGTCCGACTCACGGCAAAAACCAAGCCTTGGCCACGCAAGCCCCCTAATTCTTCCACGATGCCAAACCCAAGCCTTGGCCACGCCAAGCCCTAATTCTTCCACGGAGAATTCTTCCACGACACCTTGGCCACGCCAAGCCCTAATTCTTCCATGGCGAATTCTTCCCGCACCTTGGCCACGCCAAGCCCTAATTCTTCCACGGCGAATTCTTCCACGGCACCTTGGCCACGCCAAGCCCTAATTCTTCCACGGCGAATTCTTCCAAGGCAACTTGGCCACACCAAGCCCTAATTCTTCCACGGCGAATTCTTCCACGGCACCTTGGCCACGCCAAGCCCTAATTCTTCCACGGCGAATTCTTCCAAGGCAACTTGGCCACCAAGCCCTCACCTTCCACAAAGGAATTCTTCCACGGCACCTTGGCCACGCCAAACCCTAATTCTTCCACGGCGAATTCTTCCACGGTGCCAAACCCTAACTTTGGCCACGGAGCCAATTTTTAGCTTTGGCCATACCGCAACATCACCGACATACCGCTTATGGCATGGCTACGCCACTTGCATGCCAGGCAGCATGTGGGCGACGCCACTTCGCTATACAACAAGATGTGGTCATAATCAATGGCCATCGTTCTTCATGAGATGCAATCTCAGCCATCCAAGTTCTCTACCGAACTGATGGACTTGTGGCAACTCTTAGGCGACCAACCGACTAAACCCAACGACCATGGCTACGCCGGGCGCCACTTGCACTATCATGCCACCGCATGCACAAGTCATGCCGCAATGCCACCGCGCCGTTGTCGTGCGCCAACACAAGGTAGCCACAATCAACGACTACCCTTATTCATAAGATGCGATCTCGGCCATCGAAGTTCGCCACCAAACCGGTAAGCTCGCGACAAGTTTTAGGCGACTAGCCAAAACGAGCCTAGCATCACATGCTATTTTACTGCGGCAAGCCTCTTGATTTTAACTCTGCCACACGTAGCAGAGTGCTACATGTTTTCCACGAAAACACTCGAGACATCAAAATATGTCATAAATGGGGGATGCTGATCGGGGTATTGGTAAGCGGTTTACGGCAAGCGAGCGTGCAATGCGCCGTTACAAGAAAGTGTCATGAAGTGGGCTAATTCGTGGTGGTGCAAAGTAACGGTGTAAATAATTCATTTCTTCATCATGGAAGCGTAATGATGGCAAGTTACACGAGTTCACTTCCCTCATCATGGAAGCATAACGTCTAACAGTAACACGTTACTCTTTTTCTTCCACCACTCAATCGTTTCCACTTCCTACGAGACCATGGTACGTTTCACTATGAATTGTATAAACAGGTCTCACCTATTTCCACCAAACAACAGAAGTTTTGGTGAGGAGAACAATACAACATCCATAAATCATCCGATAGCTTTTCATCCAAACTAGCCGGTTCAAATTTCTACGATACAAGTCACAAACGCCCACACTTCAGTAATCAACTATTCCGGTCTCAACACTTTCTTCGCTTCCCTCCCTAAGACCAACCCTTCTCCTTCGGTTTGTGACCAAGCAAGCCTAGAACAACCATTTCTTGGTTTAGGCTGTGATTGCAGCTGCATTGATCTCTCGAATCAAAAAGTACTCCGTGCAAGATATTGTTTAGGGTTTAGATTCGTTTCTCACCTACACACACCCAAAATTACCAAAATCAGCAGAAACGGTTTTCACCCTCAAACAACTGGGATAATGGCTTGAGTACATTCTTTGACGCTACCGGGGTATCACCATTTTCTGGAGGAAGTGGTCACAACTTCACACTGGACATGCTATCGCTTCAAGAAATCGATCGCAAACGGAACAAATATTTAGACAAATGCACTTCTCATGGGTACGGCTTTGGCGTCATGGCATTCACTACTCTAGGCGAACTATGTGATGATATGGTTGTTTTATCAAGAGGTTGAAGAACCGCTTTGACTAACTATGATGTTAATAGCAAAGTCGACGGTTCTCTCTTTCATATGGTAGGCTTGGCTATCCGGAAAGGAGTTGGCGCCTGATTGTTGCCCGGCTCCTACCCATTCCGATTATAATTACCTCTGTGTTTTTCAATATAAGCCCGGAGGAGCATCCTTTCAATAAAAAATAAAATCCCTCGACTCATGGAATTCCCCAAATGTGGGTTCATTAAACCCGCCGCTATTCCTGATTTTGAATTGCCTTAAAACGATCCCATTCCAACAAGGATTCAAAAGACTAAATCGTCCAATACAAAATTAGCCGACTTGAGCAGCCTGATTTAGCCGC
>JAJJWW010011128.1:0-20559 GCA_023531295.1 Papaver armeniacum
CACGAGCACCCACAAATGTGTCTATCATGTCTCGGCGGTTGTTTGACAACTTTGGAGCCAGTGAGTAATGTACGGTGGTAGAGTAACCAATTTTTCATCTAGACCGAATTTCTTCGTACGTCCAGTGAAGATATCTTGATATTCTTTTAATAGCTTTATCAGCTTGATAGTTCTCATGACCAGTACGAGTCGATCAGGATCGCCTTAGATCATCCTCAGTCCCAATGTTGATTATTTCGAGATCATGGGTGGTAGAGTCGCAAAAGTCTTGTAATTGTCGTGGGGCATCCCCCAACCTCTTCCTCGAGTAATGGTTTGTTCGCATGATTCTTGGGGTGGGGAGACTTTTCATCGTTCTCCGTGATTAATTGCTAATATCCCGCTTGGGCGATAAAATCCTCCTCCCCTCCGTCGTTTGTTGCGAAGTTCGACTGGAGTTGAAACACGGGAATTTACGGAGTTTTAACGTTGTATGGATGATCTCGATTACCTTAGCATCTCGAGGATGATGGCTTTTCAAATGACCTTTTCAATAGTCTTCCCAACTTGGGAGTGGAGGTCAGAAACTTTGCATGGAGGCTCCGGACACTCTTTTGAGATTCAAGGAATTCAAAGATCATAGACAGTGAGCATAAGGAGATGATGAAGCCGGGATGCGAACAATCTTTTTGTTGAGTAGAGCCTTCATACATTGATGGTACGTTGAAGGAACCACCTTGTTATCATGGAGCCATGGACGTCCAAGTATCATGTGATAATCTGGCTCTTGTTCGATCACGTGGAACTTGACTTTTGATTGAATAGGCCCCACCTTTAAATCTATGTATGCATATCCGTACGTATGGATCTAACTTCCTTCAAAGCCCGCCATTAGGATGGGGTGCCTTGACAATCTTATTCGTGGGAACCTTGGCCGATTTGAGTCTTCATAGTGATAATATTTGTAGGAAGCGCCCGTGTCAACGAGGCCTCTCGAATTCATAGTCTCGCACGGCTGGTCACGCATACATGCTCGATTATGTCCTTCGTCCGCCATGCGGTCTTGTTCTCCGAAAGTGATGTTGTTGATCGAATGCTCGAGACATCATGGTCATTCCTTCGATCACGGGAGATAATGAAGATATCGCACGTCAGATGATATCTGGTTGAGCGCAGCAAACGTGTGAGTTCGTTGTTTTCTGGAAAAGTGTAAGAGTTCACACAAGTTTTCAACTAACTATGCAACCTCCTGGTCCACCGGCTTCTCAAAAGTAGTGAAACTGTTATTTTGAGGGTCACTATGTGATAAGTTAGTCCCTAGTGCTGGGACTTCTGAATCGGAGGTTCCACTTAACTCGGATGTCAGTTTAATGAGAAAGTCGAGTATGTGGTTCATTGTATCTTTCATCAGATCCATGTTCCTGGTGTGGATCTCTAAGACTCGTGCCAACTCAGTTAGAGTTGGGACTTCTTCACCTTCCGTCCGCCCGAGACCGACCATCTTTGTGAGAATTGAGATTGCAACCGAGATAATGATCTCCCACTGTGGTCGCCAATCTGTAGATGTGGAAAAACGATTCGCTGGTTTTTACGGAATTGAGGAGATGATCGCACGGAGGAGACTCCTTGAACCGAGCAAAATGCTTAAACTCACACAGATGAACTGCCAGAAGGGAGTGCTTTGAATTCGAGAGATCAACTCGCAGTACTCCCGGCCTAAACCAAGACAATGGCCGTTCCGAGTAAATTCGGCCACAAGAGAGGATGGGCCTGGCCTCGTAGGAGGGAAGCCGAGAAATGTGAGATCAATGGTGATCAAAGATTGTAGGTGTGTTGTGTATTCTCAAAATAAGATAAATTTCGAATAATTGAATTTGCTCGTTGAGAGTTGTATTGTTAATCTCGTGTTGTCCGCTTTGACCCAGATTCCCTTGTTTCAATCATGATTCGAGATTTACTTATATTGTTGGAATTGAAAAACACCATGATCTCATGAAGTGTGACAGCTTGATGGAATCAAAGAATGGGGAAGTGGAAATCGTGTTAAAACCTTGCTCAACGTATGAGACTTGGTTGATTTTCCATCCACTACTTTGTTAACTCCTTCAACGATCGCACGACTTGCTCACATTCTCATCGTGTGTATGAACACATGTGCCGAGGACCGCCGCACAAAACCCTAGTTAATATCCCCCATGTAGCACGATTGATGTCTCGTGTGATTGTGGAGTCTGCAAGGCGACGTATTTAGTTAGTCGATTGTCGACTTCATGACTTCATGGGACGATGAGTCCTTGTTTTGTTGAGTCGAATTAGAAATGCCTCCGAGACTCATGAATTGAACATGTTTGTTGAGACAAGAGATATAATACGTGAATAATATATCATGAGCAAATATTTCTCATTCGATGAATTGTTGAATATTGATAGTTGAACCAAAAGATTCCTTGGTTTGAGCAAATATTACTCATCCTGGGGCAAATGTTGCTCATTCGATGAATTATTGGTAGCATGACCAAATAAGATACCGGCAATTGAACCGAGTATGATAAATAAAAATGTTGATCACGGGATCAACGTAAAATTATTAGCGCTGAATCGGGATTATGAACCTTGGACTTAAAACCCTAATTTGATCAATTGATGATTAATCGATGGCTTATTGAAAATTAACCACGAGCGAAGGAGGGACCGGCTACATGGGATTATGGATCAACCATGTAGCGCCAAGATGCTCACGTGAGCAAATATCAAGGTCTCCTGAAGACCAGTTGATTTGATGAAAGGATGATTAAATGCTGGTTTAATCATTTATTAAAATAATGCTCGTCTGAACCTTAGGTAATAAAACCTAATTAATTATGAATATGTGAGGGACCGATTAAGGGGTCATGAAACCTACTGGTAGTCACGGAATCGAATATTGATCTTCTTATGAAGTTCCAAGTTGTTTGGAAGAGTTTTGGACCTAATACGTGTAATTGCATTAAATTAGGTCAAAATTGCCAAAATACATGGGACCGGCCTCTTGCAAGCCAAAGAGCCAAACCTCGGGTGGGTCAAGGAAAACATGCTCACGTCTCCAAAGTGTTTGTATCTTGCTATGGGAATTTTGATATTTTCTCGGTGTGCGTTTGAGCAACATTTTGAGAAAATATGGAGAAGTCGTGATTTTTGCCGAGATCAGTGAAAACTTCATGATGAAGGAAAATAATAAAATAATGAAGGAATCATAAAGTGTGGGACCTATTATGGTTAAGGCATGGCCTACCGGCCAAGGGGCCTGGCCCCATGGTATTTTTCCTAATTTTATTATGTTTTCATGATTTTAGGGAAATATCATAAAACCAAGGAGTTTGTTAAAACCAAAGAGTTTCCATGAGATGCAGGAAAACATAAAAAATAATAATAATAAAATAAGGGGACGTGTGGGACCAAAGCTTGGGCATAGTTGGCTTGGCCAGTAGGCCTATCTCCGTGTGTTTTCCTAATTTTATGTATTATATCATGATTTGAAGGAATTTTCATAATTTGAAGGAAACATAATGAATTCAAGGAATTTCATGGGATTAAGGAAACATTAAAAAATATAATAATAATAAAATAAGACGTGGGGCCGATATGGCCCGGTCCCACTAAGTTTCTTAATTTTATATTATTTTTCATGGGATCAAGGAAATATCATGAGATTAAGGAGTTTTCATGAGATTAGGGAAATAATAATAAAATAATGAGGAACCATGAGGTGGGGACGGCCAGATCAAGGCATGGCCGGTTGGCCAATAATCACGGTTCCCACAATATTTTCCCCTAATTTTATATTATTTCCTCAAAGGTGAAGGAAACACCAAAACTGAGGAGTTTCCTCAAAACGAATGATATTTGTTCAAATGAAAGGATTTTCATGAGATCAAGGAAAATAATAAAATATGATAAAATATAGAATTTGGGCGTGGGAATGGTCATGGCATGATCGGCCGTCCCTGAGCCGCCCCTAGCGCCTTGACTATTATTTTATTATTTTCTTTCCTATTTGCATAGGTTCATCGTCTCATCGTATTTTGAAATACTTGTTCGTGCGGTGATTGTTAGTGCATCATTGTTGAGTACACTTACACCATTTTGATCGGGGCTTACTCAAAGGTAGCTCATGATGCCCGTGTGTTGAATATTTATTACTAACCCATGGAATTCTGCTGAGAAGAACCATAAATTTAAGTAACGAAATATTATGAAAATATTGAACATTTTCCAGGGATTCAGTTAATGAATCTATTGATTTCGAGAATAATTAATTAATGGCTCTATACTAGCACGATCATCTAGAGCATTAATTATTCAAATTGAGTGATATGAGCTTGTTGAAGCGTCATATTTTCTTTCATATAGTCGGGGAAAACATTGTTACATCCTCGAAGACGTTATTGTTCTATACTAGCAGGCTAGCTATCTAGGATCCGTCTAATCTTTTGATTCTATATAGAAGTAATTACTGAAATTGCTCAGTATTCGTGAGATATGCCGCTGCCTCAGTTGAGAGACTACATATATATACCCTGAGAGACAGTATTCTCAGTCAGAGATTCTTATAGCTTGATCTTTCATGCTTGATAAGATACATGAGCCTCAATATTTATCGATCGTTTGGATCGTGAATACGTATAAGTATGGGTTTACGATTTTAGCCTTTGTCGAAAATCCACCATCTACAAGAGGATCTATGTCCTATGGCTATGGGGTAAGGAATTCCCCTAAACCCTCATTTATTACCTATCCTATATCAAGGGAAGCTGAAAGGGGAATAAAAGAATAAGCTGAAAGGGGAATAAAAGAATTACAACATTTCTAATGGGGTGTACCAGTTTAAAAAATGTGGTAGCTAAATCATTTTTCAGCAATAGGAACCTTGCCTATCGGATCTTTTTGTCCATTAGAAAAACAGTTAGCGACAGCTAAACCATTTAACGACAATATATTTTTTTTTAAATTTATTTTTTTCTTCTTCATTTTATAAAGCACTCATATCGGTGAACTAATTTCAGGTCGCGGTTCTATCAATGCTAAACCATTGCTTACATAAGATATGGTCCTCTCTCATAGCTTAACATGTCAAACAAAATGCCTGCCGCATAAGATTTCAAGGGAATTCTCTCTTCCTGATAGGACATGGTATGAGAATGTTTGTGAGGTGCATATATTTTTGCATCTTCTTAAAAAACAGATGATCACGAAAATCAAGTTCTTGAGCTCTCCCTCCTTCATATATCTAGTCTTGTCTGATTTAACATCCTAGAACATTAAGTGCAACGGTTTTCCTAGGATATTATGCACTTCATTTGCTTATTCGATATTTTTTGAAAAGATATTACATGTGAACCCCCAATAAATGAAGTTCTTTTTCCTGCTGATTGTTGGGTAGGATTACCATGAACAAGTTTTGAATTCAGTTATTTGGTTCAATTCCCAATAATTTTACCACTATACTATAGTGGGTTATACGACTTTTTACCGATTAAAATACATATCACCAATCAGGGATCTTATAGAAGGATTTTTTAGTGAAATTTTTATGGATTCACTAACCTACTAGCTATCTTCTTGTTCTTTTTCAAAAATCCTAAAAAAATCATACAAATCTTTTAGAATGAAAATTTTTATATACCATATCAAGTTTCATATAAGATGTAGATTTGGTGCCTCGAGACAGATTTGAGATTAAGATGCATATTTAGGTCATTATATAAATTTCGAATCATGCCCGAATGGGGCATCTTTCTTAATAAACGATATATACATGTGATATCAGATTATGGGCCATTTAGCTATCTTCAATTTGAAAATTTCCAACCGATATGTCACATATTCATGTGATATCATATTTTCGGACTAACATCTTTGAAAATAAATTCACTTTCACATATTTAATGTGTGCTTGAGCATGTGAGGTGTAACATGAGTGTAGGTTTATTTTGTTTCTGACATTTGTGTCAATACTCTTATAACAGAATCCTATCTCTCTCTCTTTCTGAAAAAGCGGGGGTATAACAACCACACAAAATATTTCGATTAGCAATCTGTATGAACTAACTCCAATATACTTTTAAGAGAATTAACTAGACAAATGGGACTAATCTTAATAAAAGTACATCAAAGAGTTATATCTCTCTTTCTCGATTCAATACTTACTCAAGCAAATAAAATCTGCGAGTCTAATTGAATACAAGAGAAATCACTTGAACGGTACCAAAGACCAATGTTCAAGGATCAATCAATTTCAATCAACAACCAAAGTTTGGATTTCCCAATTGATTGATTCAACGCACAACCTGTGATATTTCAATTATATAACAGAATATAATGCGGAAAAGAAATAACACAGACACCAGAAGTTTTGTTAACGAGGAAACCGCAAATGCAGAAAAACCCCGAGACCTAGTCCAGATTTGAACTCCATACTGTATAAATCCATCATAGATACTAGCCTACTATAAGACATCGGACTATAATTTAATTGAGACCGAATTCACCCTCCAAGCAATTCAGTTACAGTCGCGCTCCTTAAAAAAAATAAAAATAAAAACCTAGATTTTTCACGGGAAAGAGCTCCAGTTTTTCTCCCTGATTTTCCGTTGTTTCCGTGTTCGTTTTCACTTAGGTTTTGCGCTGGAATATGGCGCAAGATCATTCAAAGCCACCTGATCCTCGTGATCAACCACACCTTGGTCATGTTCCTCTTCCACCTAGGAATAGAAATCACCAATCAAGATCAAAATCCAGAACGAGATATGTTTACAAACCAAAAAATAATGGAAACCCTAGTTTGATTGTGATTAGGAAACCGGGTGTTTATGTTGCTGTTGAAGTGGAATCAAACAAGAATAAGGAAGGTGAATCAAACAAGAACAATGAAGCTGTTGTTAGCCAAATACGGAAACCAGATCATATGTTGGTTTATTTAAGAGGCATACGCATGAGCTATCAAAATTCGATGCTGATTCTTTGTCTCTTCCACTAGTTCGTACCTCAAATGGTGAGGTTGTGGTTACGCTACTGTTGATGGTGGTTTTTAGCTCAGGGTTAAAATAGTAAAACACTAAACCCTAGCAGACAATGATGTCACAACATTTAAAGTAACAAGCATTTACTAGGCATATTTACTGAAACCTTTAATGTGTCCCTAAATAATTACCGGTATCTTTTTTCAAATTAGGTTACTACAAGCCAAACCCTAATTCCCACGTCTGCCAATGGAAAATCATGCCAGCCCACATCGACCGCGCCAAAGCATGCCAACCATGCTAGCCGCACCTCTCCGTGCCAATGGCAAATCATGCCACCACACCGACCGCGCCAAAGCATGCCAACCATGCTAGCCGCACTCTCGTGCCAATGGCAAATCATGCCGCCCACACCGACGCGCCAAGGCATGTCAACCATGCTAGCCGCACTCGTGCCAATGGCAAGTCATGCTACCACACCGATCGCGCCAAAGCATGCCAACCATGCTAGCCGCACCTCTCGTGCTAATGGAAAATCATGCCACCACACTAAACCGCGCCAAAGCATGCCAACCATGTTAGCCGCACTCGTTGCCAATGGCAAATCATTCCAGCCCACACCAATCGCGCTAAAGCATGCCAACCATGTTAGCCGCACCTCGTGCCAATGGCAAATCATGCCATCCACGCCAAAGCATGCCAACCATGCTAGCCGCACCTCGCGCCAATGGAAAATCATGCCCCACACCAACCAAAAGCATGCCAACCATGCTAGCCGCACATCTCGTGCCAATGGAAGATCATGCCAGCCACACCAACCGCGCCAAAGCATGCCAACCATGCTAGCCGCACCTCCGTGCCAATGGCAAATCATGCCGCCCACACCTACGCGCCATGCCAAACGCACCTCGCCATGGCCCCATGCCGCACCACCATACCGGCCTTCACTACGCGGCTATCAAAACGAAGGCGTGCAACAATCAATCTGCTGTTCTTCAATCCTAGGAGCAAATCCCCTGCCATCTAAGGTTACCAAACGACCTTGCCCCAAAACCCTAGCTTGGTCACGCACCTAGCCCAAGCTAGTCATGCCATGCGCCTATGGCAAACCCTTGGCCCCACATGCCAAGCCAAAACCGCACCTATCCCAAGCTAGTCACGCCATGCGCCTATGGCAAACCCTTGGCCCCACATGCCAAGCCAAAACCGCACCTAGCCCAAGCTAGCCACGCCATGCGCCTATGGCAAACCCTTGGCCCCACATGTCAAGCCAAAACCGCACCTAACCCAAGCTCGTCACGCCATGCGCCTATGGCAAACCCTTGGCCCCACATGCCAAGCCAAAACCGCACCTAGCCAAAGCTAGCCACGCCCAAGGCGAACCCTTGGCTCCACATGCCAAGCCCAACTAAACCTAGCCAAGCTAGCGCGCCATGCCAAACGCACTTTGCCTTGGCACTAGCCATGCTAGTCACATCATGCCAGGCCAAACGCCCTTGCCTTGGCCCTAGCCACGCCATACGCCCATGGCAAACCCTTGGCCCTACATGCTAAGCCAAACCAAACCTAGCCAAGCTAGCCGCGCCATGCCAACCAAACTTTGCCTTGGCCCTAGCCATGCTAGTCACATCATGCCAAGCCAAACGCCCTTGCCTTGGCCCTAGCCACGCCATACACCCATGGCAAACCCTTGGCCCTACATGCTATGCCAAGCCAAACCAAACCTAACAAAGCTAGTCGCGCCATGCCAAACACACTTTGCCTTGGCCCTAGCCATGTTAGTCACATCATGCCAAGATAAACGCCCTTGCCTTGGCCCTATCCACGCCATACGCCCATGGCAAACCCTTGGCCCCACATGCCAAGCCAAAATCGCACCTAGCCAAAGCTAGCCATGCCAAAGGCGAACCCTTGTACCCACATGCCAAGCCAAACCAAACCTAGCCAAGCTAGCCGCGCCATGCCAAACGCACTTTGCCTTGGCACTAGCCATGCTAGTCACATCATGCTAGGCCAAACGCCCTTGCCTTGGCCCTAGCCACGCCATACGCCCATGGCAAACCGTTGGCCCTACTTGCCAAGCCAAACCAAACCTTGCCAAGCTAGCCGCGCCATGCCAAACGCACTTTGCCTTGGCCCTAGACATGCTAGTCACATCATGCCAAGACAAACGCCCTTGCCTTGGCCCTAGCCATGCCATACGCCCATGGAAAACCCTTGGCCCTATATGCCAAGCCAAACCAAACCTAACCAAGCTAGTCGTGCCATGACAAACGCACTTTGCCTTGGCCCTAGCCATGTTAGTCACATCATGCCAAGCCAAACGCCCTTGCCTTGGCCCTAGACACGCCATACGCCCATGGAAAACCCTTGGCCCCACATGCCAAGCCAAAATCGCACCTAGCCAAAGCTAGCCACGCCAAGGCGAACCCTTGTCCCCACACGCCAAGCCTAAATACACCCTAGCCGCGCCACCCCGTTGGCCTTCCCTACGCGGCCACCAAAACGAAAGCGTGCAACAATCAACGGTTGCCGTTCAAACCCAGGAGCAAATCCTATCCATCCAAGGTTACCAGACGACACATGGTAACCTTTGGCCCGAAAACCTAAGTTTGTCCACGCCAAACCTTGCCATGCCAACGGCATGCCAACCTAGCCGCACCACCACGTTGGCCCTCACTACGCGGCTACCAAAATGAAGGCGTGCAACAATCAACGGTTGCCCTTCAAACCCAGGAGCAAATCCTAGCCATCCAAGGTTACCAGACGACACATGGTAACCTTTGGCCCGAAAACCTAAGTTTGGCCACGCCAAACCTTTCATGCCAACGGCATGCCAACCTAGCCGCGCCACCACGTTGGCCCTCACTACGTGGCTACCAAAACGAAGGCGTGCAATGATCAACGGTTGCCCCTCCTCTCAAGATGCAAATTCTCGACCAAAGGTCACCACCGGCAAGTTTCCCGAGCTTGACTTGCCAAGCCACAACAACGTGCTACATGTTTTCCAAAATATTCGAGACATCAACACAAACCGGGGATCCTCTTTGAGTATTGGTTTGGCGGTTTACAAACGTGTATGCATACTACGCCCGTCATAAGGAAGTGTCATAAGGGTGAGGGGATTAGTAAATATGGGAAGTTATATGTGAAACGTTCATGGGACATAAAGCACATGCGTCAACAACTTTATGGGACATCAATTCCATAATTCCATGAAAACCAGTTTCTTGCGTTAACCACTTTATGGAACATCAATTCCATGCATACAGTTACCACCTCCTCCCATTTACTTCCCACTCCTTAATGAGACCATGGTACGTTTTTACTTTGACTTGTATAAATAGGTCTTACCTATTTCCATTGAACAACAAGTTCACATGGGAGATACAACACTCGTAAATACTTACTTGCTAGCTCACCTTGGGAGCTCTCTCACTTTTCGATAACAAGTCGTAGTGACTCCAACTACTCTTCCAGTAATCAACTATTCGGTCTCACCACTTTCCTTGCTTCCTCCCCAAAACCAACCCATTCTCCTCCACTTTGTGACCGAGGCAAGTCCGGAACGGCCATTTCTTGGTTTAGGTAGGACTTGTACATTGGTCTCTCGAATCTAAAGTACACCCTTGCAAGACATTATTCAGGGTTTAAATTGTTTCTTACCTGCACACCCGCAATTACCGAAATCAGCAGAAACCATTTTCACCTACAAACAATTGGAGACCACAACGGGAGGATTGATCTATCGGTTACAATATCAACTCCAACTCCTGATTTCGTTTCCCAAACGTCAATCCCAATATGGTGGAACTCAGGTTTGGAGCGGTTGCCGAGAATACCAGCACAGAGCACATCCCTAATGTTAACGTCTCTCACAGTAACGTCGTTACATCACCTACTGACTAAATTAACTCCGAATGCACCCCTCAAGCGTAACACCGCCAATCACTGTGGCCGAGCCGCCGCTACGCTCTAATATCTCTCGTACAACCCTCTAATCACGGCGAACAAAAACACCTCTTCGGACGTTACGCCACCGGTCCACCAGAGCCAGAGCTGCCTCGCGCTCCTAATGTTTCGTCCAAAGATGGCACCTCCAACCATAACTAAGTTTCCAACTACCCCACCGACGGACGAGAGACCGGAGGGACCAGAGGAAGCCGTCCTTATGTCACCATCGCTGATTTGATGGAACGACAGGAAATGCTCGCCAGATCCCAGACGGATATGGTTTCAACACAGAAGGAAGTACTCGTCTTTCCCAAAACCCTGACAGAGCGGCTACCACGTGAGTCGCGTCCTCCAGAGCTATTTAGAAATGTCTCCAACAACCCCGACGCTAGCACCTCGGCGGAGCACGCCTCCGCGGACGAGGCAATTCGCGCTAGAATCCCATTGGAAATAAATCAGCCGTCCAACTTCGTCACGCGAGAAGATCTGGAACAACTTCTCCGCAACCGAATCAAGAATGATGAACTGGACATGCATCAACACCAACCCCTTACCCATCCGAAATGCAAAGAATCCTCTTCCAAGGGGTACTCCTCTCCTAAATTCACCCCGTACGATGGTACCTGGAATGCACATGAGCATGTCTCCGTTTCTTGGAATCCCTAGGTGAACATGAATATAATCACTTTCTTCGTCTAGGGAGTTCTCAAAATCACTTACGGAAGGGCGTACACATGGTACAACAACATCCCGCCGAACAAGATTCCCAACTGGAGTAGCATGGTTACCGCTTTTACAGAAGTACTTCTTCGTGTCTCGAACAAGTTACTTTATCGCACCTCTAAGAATGTACCAAAGTGGGATAACGAACATCCGAATGATTTTGTCAAAAGGTTCGGTGGTCCAAGCGCTCGATCGTCACGACCCAAACGTGATCGAGCAACACCTGGTGAACGCATCAATGATATGGTTCCTATTTACCGCGCCTTACTAGAAAACTTGCGTTTCCAAACATTCTCCGAACTCCATGAAGCCACTAGATGATCCGCAACGACAGCACTAGCATTACTGGAAAGAACTAGGCCAACTCGAACCGAAGACACGCGTGAAACTCGCGGGAATAGACGCCACCGGCCAAGCAATTTAATGCCGGCTCGTCCTCCGTGAACATAGTGAACGAAAGAGGAAAAAGAAAGGCCCCAACTACAGGACACCAGCTAAAACGTGAAGCACCGGCGCAACGGGAAACCCCGCCACGGAAGACCGCCACTAAAGCTCCCATGCATCATCATGAAACCGAAGGGAATACCTTCGATTTCCGTTTCCCATCGAGGAGGTGATTGACCTCTAGAAGCATGGATTCAAGATGATATTATCGGATTGCCACCTCCCAAAGCGCCCACCAATCGAGACTGAGATGGCGAACCCCAAGTACTGCCATTACCACAAATTTGTTCACCACCAGACCAGTGATTGCAACAGACTAAAGCATATTTTCAAAGAAAAGATAGAAGTAGGAGAGCTCCAACTGGGAGACGAGGGAGTACATCGAGACCCACTCCCAATAAGAAACCGTGGGTTCTCTGGGGGACCTGCACGAGACTGCATAATCCATGATGCAACATGTATGCGAAATTCTCTATCTTTCCAAGGTGCGGCGCCAAGATATTTTCGCAGACTCTCAATCGCGTTGTATCCTAAGAACGACTTTTTCTCTCCCGGAAACCACACCAAGGGCCCAAGCTTTCCAAACGGGCGGAATCAAAGGGGAGAACTCGGGACCGCCGACCACGTCCCGTTTAAGAGGTATCGACTTGACAACACGCTCATCGACGCGCCTCGACCTCAACATCATTACTTTCAAGACACTAAAGGTCGGGATTTACAAAACAAGACGCTACCCATTACCCCATCTGTGATTAAGAACCCGAAAGGAGGAGCTTTGAACGCACATGGCTACATCAACCTCGAGATCAAGATGGGAGACGCTATAACACATAGCAAATTCCCCATTGTCAAAGAACTGGGTCACGACATGATATTGGGGCACTTATGGGTACTCGACAACAAAGCGAAATTAGATGTGCACCCTCTACCGATGTCCACGCCCGAAAGAATTTCCAACAAATCATCCCACTGATTATCGCATCGACGAGTTATCAATGGAACCCAGACATATGGAGAAGACCTATTGGTGCTAGCTCATGGATTTCAGACGCAAGTAAGTCTGGCCGAACGACCTTCTCTACAACCATTCATTCCTTCCCCTATTCCGTCATGGGGACTCTGGCACGACATCGGCACTGTATTTGTCAAGAAATGTGAATGGGGTGTCGGGCCATTTGAACACTTTGCAAAAAGCTTGGAAACTTCCATCGAAACCAATGGAGCCAAGATTCAAACGGTTGCACGACGCCTGAACCTGTTTTCAATCGGAGATATAGTGGTTAAGGTAAACTCGTTTCAAGTTGGGAAGATGACGGTAAAAATGGCTATTCAAATTGATTCGCCCAATGGAAGAGAAGACGAGCCGTATCTGGTGGCGGACATCATTTTGGGAGGATATTGCAAGCTCATCAACACAGACACACCTGAAGGAGTGATAGTTCACTCGCGATGGCTCAAGGCCTCCAATCCCTAAAATGCTGTACTTTTCCAGCCACTCTCCCTTTAGTATTTCCTTTAACAATTCCTCTTAGTAGTTGTATTTCCCCAAGATGAATACACCGTTTGTATTCTTCCCTGGAATTTCATTTTTCGTCAAAAAAAAAATAAAAATATAAATACATCCTTTCCAAACGAGTTCTCCAGATAGCAGAGAAATACATCAAACTAACTCAGAAAACCACTGCAAAGCCATCATACCATAACCAGAAATAACTCATTAAATCATTCAAAAATAATAATAATATATAAAGCGAAATGTTGAGTGATGAAGAAGAAGGTAAAGATGAGTTTACGAAAAGCATCAGAGGAACTAAGCAACTAACAGGAATAACAAAAGGGAGGAACTAGCCCTCGAAGGATGGAGCACGTGTCCCCTTGGTCAAGGCTATCTTCAAGCACTTCCCCCAACAATCTCTCGGGCAACAAAGATTCCATTCAACGGTGTTGGAAAGAAGAACCTCAACATCCCATCCCGAAGCAACCACACAGAAGAAAGTTGTCCGCTTCGACGACCGGCTCAAAGATACGCCACCATGACCCCTCCAATATCGCTAACGACACATCTCGGGCGTCAACTCTAAAGGCTACCGGTCCCGTCGACGCTCCCTCGGAGGTTTTCTCATTGACCCTTGAAGAATATTTTTTGATTCATACGCATCAAAATCGAGAACCATGGCGCTTGCCCCAAAAGCTTCACATGCTCGATTTTCCGTTGCTCCGACCTAGAAGCGATTCGATCCGCCCTATAATCGGATCGAGGAAAGGTTTTGCCGCACGGAACTTCTCAACACGCCAAGGTTCTTCCTCATTTTCTCTTCCTCCTCCATGTTCACCGAACCCAAGAAAGTCCGAACACGCGCCCGCACTTCATGGAGATAGATGGAAGGGAGGTCCTTGATGATGTCACCACTTCATGGAACAGAGATTCGATTCTAGCTAATGCCTCCTCATGAGAAGAGGAGCGGTTTCCGCCAACTCAAGTCCTTCTCCGAAGAATTAAAGACATGGCTATCCCCGGGAGGGTCCCATCATACACTACAAAGAACAAGGAAAATGGTCCATCCTATCTATACACACTTAAGAAAGAGGATAAAATAAAAATAAGAAGGAAACGCGAGGCGATACTCAGTAAAGAGGATGGACGAAGACGAACTACGCGAATGTAGAGTTCAAGATAATCTTTTATGTACAAAGAAGATGACGCAACCTCAAAAGGGAAAGCTTTTATACCGCCGTGAGTTAAGGCATGATATCCGATCCTAATTAAACCTCATGCCTCGGGGCCGTGGAGAAATAATTATGGTTGGTGAGAAAGCGTGGAAGAACATGCTCGAGGCACACTAGATCGTGTTTTCCTTTCCCACCGCCAACGCTAAGCTTCGGAAGCAAAACCGCCAACGCTAGAGGCACCAAGCCCTTGAAGAAAAATCACCAAGCAATCCGTGCCATGTCTCATCCTCACCGCTACTGGCCATCTGTGCACATCTAACCCCACCAAACCGCGCCTTGTCATAGTCACTCCAGGCAAAGTCATTCGCTCCATTGCCACGTCCCCACCACGCCTAGCCGTCCGTGTACGTCTCGTCTTGGCAAGGCCACACTATGCCAAGCCGCCTGCTCCACTTTCGCGACCCTATCATCCACGCGCGTTTGCCTCACCAAGACCACGCCACCTCTAGGCCCCTCGAGCCAAGCCGTCCACTTGCGTCGCCTTCCAAGACCGCGCCCCTTTGCCTTGAGATGTACGACTGCACCAAGCTTCAGTAACTTTCATCTCACCACTCCATGGTCCGAATTCCAAGACAACTTATGCGGGGCCGCCAACACGAGAAGCCAAAACTCTCTTTACCACTCAAAAAGGTTAGTCGGATTCTCCCGACCATCTCTCGCAATGATTTACACCTCGATTCCGTCCTTGTCTGTCACCATCATATGTTTACCTCGCAACAAGGCACCTGTTCCGAGCTAAGAAGGGGACTTAATGTTGATGGTGGTTTTTAGCTTAGGGTTAAAATCGTTAAACACTAAACCCTAGTAGACAAGGTGATGTCGCAACATTTAAAGTAACAAGCATTTACTAGGCATATTTACCGAAACCTTTAATGTGTCCCTAAATAATTACCGGGTATCTTTTTTCAAAGTAGGGTTACGACAAGCCAAACCCTAATTCCCATGTGTGCCAATGGCAAATCATGCCAGCCACACCGACCGCGCCAAAGCATGCCAACCATGATACCCGCACCTATGTGCCAATGGCAAATCATGCCATCCACACCGACCGCGCCAAGAGCATGCCAACCATGCTAGCCGCACCTCTCGTGTTAACAATGGCAAATCATGCCACCACACCGATGCGCCAAAGCATGCCAACCATGCTAGCCGCACTGCGGCCAATGGCAAATCATGCCAGCCACACCAACCGCGCCAAAGCATGCCAACCATGTTAGACGCACCTCTGTGCCAATGACAAATCATACAAGCCACACCAACCGCGCCAAAGCATGCCAACCATGTTAGCCGCACTCTCGTGACAATGGAAAATCATGCCATCCACGCCAAAGCATGCCAACCATGCTAGCCGCACCTCTATGCCAATGGCAAATTATGCCACCACACCAACCACGCCAAAGCATGCCAACCATGATAGCCGCACCTCTCGTGCCAATGGCAAATCATGCCAGCCACACCAACCGCGCCAAAGAATGCTGTGGCCATGCTAGCCGCACCTCCGTGCCAATGGCAAATCATGCCAGCCCACACCCATCGCCCATGCCAAACGCACTCGCCATGGCTCCCATGCCGCACCACCATATCGCCTTCACTACGCGGGGCTATCAAAACGAAGGCGTGCAATAATCAACGGTTGCCCTTCAATCACTGTGAGCAAATCCCGCCGTCTAAGGTTACCAAACGACCTTTGCCCCAAAACCCTAGCTTGGTCACGCACCTAGCCCAAGCTAGTCACGCCATGCGCCTATGGCAAACCCTTGGCCCCACATGCCAAGCCAAAACCGCACCTAGCCCAAGCTAGCCATGCCATGCGCCTATGGAAAACCCTTGGCCCCACATGCCTAGCCAAAACCGCACCTAGCCAAAGCTAGTCACGCCATGAGCCTATGGCAAACCCTTGGCCCCACATGCCAAGCCAAAACCGCACCTAGCCAAAGCTAGCCACGCCCAAGGCGAACCCTTGGCCCCACATGCCAAGCCAAACCAAACCTGGCCAAGATAGCCCGCCATACCAAACGCACTTTGGCTTGGCACTAGCCATGCTAGTCACATCATGCCAAGCCAAACGCCCTTCTCTTGGCCCTAGTGTTTGTAGGTGAAAATGGTTTCTGTTGATTTCGGTAATTGTGGGTGTGCAGGTGAGAAACAATTTAAACCCTAAATAATGTACTGCAAGGGAGTACTTTAGATTCGAGAGATCGATCTGTACAAGTCCGGCCTAAACCAAGAAATGGTTGTTCCAGACTTGCCTCGGTCACAAAGTGGAGGAGAATGGGTTGGTTTTAGGGAGGGAAGCAAGGAAAGTGGTGAGACAAGAATAGTTGATTCTGGAAAAGTAGTTGGGTTACTACGACTTGTTATCAGAAAAGTGAGGGAGCTTCAAAGGTGAGGTAGCAAGTAAGTATTTCTGAATGTTGTATTTCCCGTATGAACTTGTTGTTCAATGTAAATAGGTAAGACCTATTTATACAAGTGAGTAAAACGTATTCTGGTCTCATTAAGGAGTGGGGAAGTAAATGGGAGGAGGTGGTAACCGTATGCATGGAATTGATGTTCCATAAAGTGGTTAATGCATGAAAATGGTTTTCATGAAACTGCTAACGTTATGGAATTGATGTCCCATAAAGTTGTTAACGCAGGTGCTTTATGTCCCATGAACGTTTCACACATAACTTCCCGTATTTACTAACCGCCTCCTCCCTTATGACACTTTCTTATGACGGGCGTAGTGTACGCCGCACGCTGTAAACCGCCAAACCAATACCCAAAGAGGATCCCCCAGCTTGTGTTGATGTCTCGAATGTTTTGGAAAACATGTAGCACGTTTTTGTGGCTTGGCAAGTCAATCTCGGGAAACTTGCCATCCTGGTGACCTTCGACGGTCGAGATTTTGTATCTTGAGAGGAGGGGTAATCGTTGATCGTTGCACGCCTCGTTTGGTAGTCGCGAGTGAGGGCCAACATGGTGGCGCGGCTAGTTGGCATGCCGTTGGCATGGCAAGGTTTGGCGTGGCCAAACTTAGGTTTTCGGGCCAAAGGTTACCATGTGTCGTCAGTAACCTTGGATGGCTAGGATTTGCTCCTGGGATTGAAGGGCAACCGTTGATTATTGCACACCTTCGTTTTGGTGGCAGCGTAGGTGTTGATGGTGGGTTTTCATTTGAGGTTGAAATTGTAAAAACCAGAAAAAATTATGCGCCGACATCTTGTAAAAGATAAAGCCATTTATAAGTGTTGATACTCCCTCACTTAATTCACCGGGGAATGGAGCATGTGGCAACAATCCCATTCTCGTGAATACATGAAATTCCCCTCCGGTTGGAGCATGTGGCAACAATCCCTTCCTCGTGAATTTCATATCACCTTTGTATTTCAAAGACTCATTATCGGGTGTGGCATGACGACCGAGTGTTACTCTTCTGAGTAACACGAACCTCCAAGCACTATAATGAAACCATGTACGAAATACCCGTACATGTGCCGACTCTCGGTGTGTTATACTAGCCCGATTGAGCCCCTCTCGGTGTGTTATACTAGCCCGATTGAGCATCCCTGACCGACCGTATCGGTCCGGATATGATCTCGATCGCGGTCATCCAACTCCATAAGCATGATTGGATGGCCCCAGATCAATTCCATCACCCCCAAGCAGGTATGGAATACCCACGACCGACCCCGCATGGTCGGTCATTGGCCTAGCTTGCCAAGAAACCGTTCATACCAAGCATTATGGACGGAAAACCCTAAATTAGGGTTTGCGCATATTACATGTGTTGAAAGCGGCCTCAACCATCCATCTTCGCAGTATAGATGGAGGGTGTAGATGTAGATTCAAAGGGCCCAGAGCATGTCAACACGATCACCGTGGCCCGCCACACACTTGACCAATCGGTCAAAACCAACCATGTTTGGTCGTGACAAAATTGTCGCCCAAACAAGAGATGGCGCACTGATTTGAAACCCAAAATTAGGGTTTTGAGCATCATGAGCGTCCATCTTCTCCCAAGCACGAATGGAGGGTCCCGATTAGATTAAACAGTCCGGTCATACCAAAGATGACCACTGTGGGCCCATCTACCTCCTCATGTGTTCGGCCAAGGCATATCATGCCCGGTTAATCCAAAACGTGCGCCCAAACTAGCGTGGTTACACTTCCCAAACCGCAACCGATCTCGATCGCTCAACTTCGCCGGACGATTTGGGTGGCTCGGATCA
This sequence comes from Papaver armeniacum, assembly GCA_023531295.1. Lineage (NCBI taxonomy): Eukaryota > Viridiplantae > Streptophyta > Magnoliopsida > Ranunculales > Papaveraceae > Papaver > Papaver armeniacum. The sequence continues at coordinate 19,043 of JAJJWW010011128.1, forward strand.
CGTTTTAATGGGATATTCAGGTATAGGCGTGAACACCAGCCTACCATCTTCACGTCAAACTAATCGGCCAAGACCGACCAAGTTAGGTCGTCTTGGAACGTGCGCAGGAAAAGAGCATGGTGCGCGGCCTTTATGCATCAAATTACTATTGCTAAATCGATCTCAACCACTCCTCTTTGCCTGGGTCAAATTGAGTGGCCTAGATCGCACCTTCATGGGACAAGTGAGACATGGACGTGTACACCGGCGTGCTATCTACATGCACGCCCGGCCTGGTCCTCTCCGAAATCCTTCCCATGCTTGGTTTCGACCAAGCTGAAGAGTGATGCTTGCACTCCTCTTCAAAACCCTAATTTCATTAACGGTCGCAGATGAGTGTCTCAAAGATCATCTCATCCGTCCAACTTCACCAGCCTGGTTATTCAACCCTGGTCAGGAGTTAATTGGTCAGTGAGGCGTCATTACCCATCACTTTACCACACCATGATGCAGTACCTGCATAAAATACACACGATACTTCACAAGTATCGACTTCCTGAATAACGCAGATTATTCAATTCAAAGATTACATGCTATCTTTTGTGGATCCACAATCCACACATTCCGCATATCAATCATGTCACAAACTTGGGGATACATACTGGGGTATTGGTATGGCGGTTTACGCGTGCGGCGTGCAACGCGCCATCACAAGAACGTGTTAGGAAGTCATGGACGGTTAGAGATGAACAGGAGAATCGGGCAAGGCTGGTCGTGTATCACCAACGCACAACTCCACTACTCCATCACTTCACTTCCTCCACTTCCCACGAGAGACGTGAATAAGGCTCAGTGACTTGTATAAATAGGTTCTCCGCCCTATTTCAAACAACAGAGAGGAAAACAGAGAAAAACAACAAGAAAACACCCAGAGCCTGCTTACACCAATCGTAAGCTTGTTCACTTTCCTGTTGTAAGTTATAATAAAGTCTACACCTTCACATTCTCAATACCTTCTTCGCTTCCCTCCCTAAGATCAACCCCATCTCCTTCACTTTGTGATCGAAACAAGTTTGGAACGGCAATTTCTTGGTTTAGGCCGGACTTGTACAGATTGATCTCTCGAATCTACAAGCACTCACCGCAAGTGGTGCATTTGTTTAAGGTTTAAATTCATTCCTCATCCACACCACAAATTACCAAATTCTGGAGGAGTAGTTTTCACCCATAAACAATTGGCGACCACATGGGAGGTTAATCTCTCCGGTTGTAAAGTCAATTTCTTCCAAATCCGATTCAATTTTATCAATTTCAAAAGGGTAGATCTTAGAATCAATTCAATCAACAATTCATTTCAAGATGGTGGAATTAAGGTCCTGGATCAAGCAATCAATTCGATGGGGTTAGTGTGGATAACAATCCTGGTGTCGAAGTACTGTCGGTGGAGCTACCGTAGCCAACACATCTCGAGGAGCCGTTACCTCTATCACCAACACTAGCGGAGCAGAGACATCCCCGTAGGTGTAACGCCTCCCATC
>JAJJWW010011129.1:0-25261 GCA_023531295.1 Papaver armeniacum
TAATTTCTTTAGCTCTTTTTTATCTTATCTTGAAAACATTCAAAGAATTAATCAATAAAATCATTGTTATTCATCTTAAAATGTCTTAGTTGTGTGGATTATTGTGAGGGGTGTAGTGTAGGATTTCCTGCAACTACACGTGCCGTAGACCGCCAGACCAAAACCCTAGTTAATATTCCCCCATGTGACACGATTGATATCTCGTGATTGTGGAGTCAGTTGCTGACTTTATGGGACGATGAGTCCATGTATTGCTGAGTTGAACATGATTTGCAAATGTTCTGAAACTCATGAATTAAATATGTCTGCTGAGACGAGGTATTATTATGTTGATTACGAGCAAGCTGTGTTGCTGAATTATTGAATATTGATAGTTGAACCAATATTCTTGAATCTGAGCAAATATTGCTGATTCGGGCAAATATTGCCGGTTTGAGCGAATGTTGCTCATTCGATGGATTATTGGTAGCAGGACCAAATAAAATATTAATTTAAGAATCGATCACGGGTCGAGCAAAAAAATAAAAATGTTGATCATGGAATCAACATAAAATTATCAGAGTATTTGAATCTGCTCTGAATCATGTTTCTGCGGAGCTCTGAATTCAAAACCCTAATTTTACTGAAATGATAATTTATTGCAAATCAAGTGAAGCAGGGACCGACTACATGGGATGATAAGTTCACCATGTAAGCCCAGATGCTCGAATGAACAAAATACCAAAGTCTCTTGAGGACCAGTTGGTGAAAGAATGATTAAATGTTGGTTTAATCATTTATTGAAATAATGCTCGTGTGAGCGACAAATAACAAAACCTATCCATGAAGAGATGAGGAACCGACCAGGAGGTCATGAGACAGGCTCTTGGTGGCCGTGGGACCAATGGATGGTCGTTCAAGCAAACTCTTAATTGTTTGGAAGAAGTTTGAACCTAAAATGAGCAATTGAGCAAATTAGGTTAAAATCATTAAAACATGTGGGACCGACTGTTTTCAGGCCTTAGAGCCACCCTTGGTCAGTCAAGTGAATGTGCTCGTGTCACCATAGTGTCCGTGTCTCAGTCTTGAGAGTTTCAGTATTTTTCGATGCGCATTTGAGCAACATTCTGAGAAAATATGCAGAATCCAGGGTTTTGCTGAAACTAGGAAAAATACATGAGATGATGAAAAATGATAAATAAAACAGGAATTGCAAGGTGTGGGACCGACCACGGCTAGGGCATGGCCGGCCATTTGACAAGCACGGTCCCACACTTTCCCAGTTTTATGTAATTTTATGTACTTTCTCTGATTTGAGGGAAATTCCATGAAATTGGAGAGTTTAATGAAATTAGGGAACTTCCATGAGATGAGGGAGATAAAATAATAATAATAAAATAGGGAATGATGGAGTGTGGGACCGGCAATGGCCAAGGCATGGCCGGCCGGCCAACGAGCACGGTCCCAGGGCACTCTTCCCAATTTTATGTAATTTTTTATGATTTTAGGGAATTTTCATAAAATCAAAGAGATTTGTTGAAACCAAGGTATTTTGTTGAAATCAGGGAGTTTTCATGGAATCAGGAAAACAAAACAACAAACAATAATAATATAATAGGCGTGTGGGACCGGCTAGGGCATGGCTGGCCGGCTAGAGCCCGGTCGCACGAGTTTTCCTAATTTTATAATATTTTTCATGATTTTAGAGAAAATTCATAAAATTAGGGAATTTTCATGGTTTTAGGGAAAATTCATGAAATCAGGGAATTTTCATAATTTGAGAGAAATAATAAAATAATAGGGATGTGAGGTGTGGGACCGGCCACGGCTAGGGCATGGCCGGCCGGCTGGTGCTCTGTCCCACGACACCTTTCCCTAATTTTATTATTTCTTTGATAAAATCATGAGATTAGAGAATTTCCTTGAAACGAAGGAGATTTGCTCGAACGAGAGAATTTTCACGAGATCAGGAAAAATAATAAATATGACAACATATAAAATTGGGCGCGGGACTGGTCACGGCGGCCAACTGATGAGCCCAGTCCCCTGGCGCCTTTGCTAATATTTTATTATTATTATTTTTCCTTCCTATTTTGCGTAGGTTCATCGTTCATTCATATTTTTGAAATGCTCGTTTACGCATTCAAATCTTTGGTCCGTGCATTATTGCTAAGTACACTTGCACCATTTTAGTCGTGGCTTATTCGATGCTCAGATGCCTGTCTCGTTGAATATTTATCACTAACCCGTGGAATTCTGCTGGGAAGAAGCACGAATTGAAGTGACGAAATTTAACGAAGAATCGTAGAATATTGCTGGATATTCAGGAGATTATAGATAATTAACTGATGGCTTTATACTAGCAGGGCTTCCTATCTAAGAGCATTAATTATCTGAGGGTTGAGCAATATGAACTTGCTGGAGTGTCATATTCCTCTTGTATAGTCAGGAAAAACATGGTTGCATCCTGAAGACGTTATTTCTCTATACTAGCAGACACGCTGTCTAGGAGCCGTCCAATCTTGCGATTCTATACAGTATGAAATGTTTCGTGGTCTCAGCTGGGAGACTACACATATACATCTTCTCTGAGAGACTTTCTCGATCAGAGGTTTTATGGCATGAGCTTTCACGCTTAGAGACATGAGTCTCAATACTCATCCGATTGTCGGATCCAGAGTAATTACTGAAATTACTCAGTATTCATGAGATGTGTCGTGGCCTCAGCTGGGAGACTAAACATCTACATATACTCTAAGAGACAGCCTTCTCAGTCAGAGATTTATGGCATGAGCTTTCATGCTTTAATGAGAGACATGGGCCTCAATTTTTTCTCTCCAAAAAATTTTTGGCGATTTTTTTAGGGTTTCAATTTTTTTTTACACGTTTTCCTTCATCCTTGATCATCTTTTGGTGATTTAGGATGGGGGAAAATACAGTTCCACCTATTAAAACCGTGAGTTATGCTGATTTAGTTAAGGGTAAAAAACCCTATATGTTAACAGATTCTGATTTGTTATCCCTTCCAGAGGTGTCTTCATATCTTGATGAACCAGCGCTAGTTTTACCTTTAGAATTCACCAAAGAAGTGGGTGATATTTTTCAGTTTAGTCTTATTGGAAGACTGAACTTTAAAGGTGTGAAACTTAATGAGGTCCAAATAAGCTTGGAAGAACAATGGGGTTTAGGTGATGGAAGATGCAAGCTGGTTCCTATGACTAAGGGGTTCTTCATCGTCAAATTGATTTCTGCGGAAGATAAAGAGCGTGTATGGCATGGTGATTCATGGAAGGTACAAAATCAAACTCTTAGGGTTATGAACTTTTACCCTAACTTTGATCCTGAAAAGAAAATATATCTCACGCTACAGTTTGGGTGAGTTTCTCTAGCTTATACATTGAATTATGGACAAAAAAAAATTCATTTATCTATTGCAAGAATTCTTGGTAAGCCAATTGCTATAGATTAGAAAACATTGGATCATGACGTTGGTAATTATGCTGCTGTTCTTATTGACATTGATTTTGCAAAAGAAGTTCCTAAGAGAATACATCTTAAAGCCAATGGTAAGGAGTTCTGGCAATATGTGGAAGTTCAAGATATGGAGAATATCAAGTTTTGTTCTCATTGTAAATTTATGGGTCATAATTTTGAGAACTGTATGGCAGCTCGTAAGATATTAGGGAGTTCAGTTATGGATGGGAAAAGGATTTTGAAAGATACTTCAGTTAACAATCCAAAAAACAAAAAAGAGTGGCAAGTTAAAAAACCTAATACTGATGTTATTATTTCCCATGAAGACCATGCAGATAACGTCAGTAAGGAAGATATTCAGTCCGGGAAAGAGATTTATGATGCTAATAAGGGCAAGGGTGTTTCCTCTTCAGGTGTGGGAGTTTCTTCAAATCAAGAGAAAGAGTTGGATGAGGATAAAAAGTTGGAGGAAGAGCTTAATAATTATTTTGCTGAATACCGTGAAGCTCAGCTCAAATTGATAAGATGTAAAAACGCAATTGCAGCCAAAAGGATCTTGCTGCACGTACAAATTCTGTTCATGCAGTTCATGCACTTGTTCCGCCAGAGAAAAACAACCAAACGTCCGTGCAGAATAATGCTATTCTACCAACTTCCGTGAACCAAAGTAATACTGGGAGCAGGTCCGTGTCAAACCAAAACAAAGAAATTCAGACCGTGAATTCTCAGGGTTTGAATACTCAGTCCGTGTCCAAGGAGAATTCTGAGATTATTCAGGTCGTGAACTCTCAGGGCTTGAATACAAAGTCCAAGCCTACTTCTACACACGATTCTGATGCTAATAAGCCTACTTCTACTTCTCTTGCATCAAATCCAAGTTCTATTAACAACTTGAATGAGGATTGGAAAACAGTTAAGGGTAAGAATTCCCCTAACAAGGGTACATCTTTTAAGTTTAAATCTTTTGAAACTCCTTTTGTGGATGAGCTTTTTAGAACAGAATTAATGGTGAATAACAAGTATGGTGCACTAGAATCTGAGTTAGGACTTGCTAATGATTCTAGTGAGGTTTTGGTGGAGGAGGAACAAGATGAATCAAGTGCCTCGGATAATAGTATGGGTTCGAAAGATTGGGGTGAAGTTGATGCAGATATTCTAGCAAGGAAACAAGCTAAAAAAGTAGCCAAACAAGCTGCAAAAATCATGGCTACGCATACAAAGTCTAATGAGAAAATTCCAAGCCGTGAGCATAATAACATGGATATTCAAGCCGAAACTGTTTTTGATATGGATAATATTCTGTCTACGGAGGAACTAGAGGTGGCAAGTACTATTCAGATTGATGAAGTGCGTGCTAATTTCATTAGAGATCCAGCTTTTAGACGAGACTATTTCAAGGGAAAAAAGGATCAAATGGATAAAATGTCAACTAAGAAGAAATCTCAATCTCCTATTAAGCTTTTTCCGGGTGGTAATTATGCTTCAGATGAAAATGAAGAGGATTATGACTATGATGAAACTTATGATGATTATGGAGATCAATACAAGGAGCCTTATGATTTGACTCAAATAATTGCTGGTTTCATTCCCAAGAAGAAGAATTTTAGAGTTGGAAATAAGGGGATAAAACGTTTTTAATTTTACTAGTTTTCTTCTTTATGCTATTTTTTTAAGTGCTTAGGAGCTTATTTTATGAGTTTTTAGAGTTTTATGCCCCTTTGGTTTATGGGGGTGGGGAGGCCTAGAGCCTCCCATTTTGTCATTCTTGTAATTACGATTTTTTGCTTTAATAAACCATTTTGACCTAGCAAAAAAAAAAAAGAGACATGGGCCTCAATACTCATCCGATTGCCGGATCCGAAGTATAGTTTTACAATTTTACCCTTTGTCGAAAATCCACCATCTACACCTGCAAAAGGGGAATCGAAGGGAGGATTGAAGATAGCGCCAGGAACAACAGATTGCCTTACCATTACTTCATTATGAGGCCTTTTAGAAGAAGTCACCACGAAGGGGAGTCGCCTCAACAATAGCAGATGTTGCCTCTCCTGCATTCCTCCTCATGTCTACCTCACTCTGAATGCTGATTTCCGTCACGACCTCGTTTACAAGCTCACTAAGGTTACCACTTGGGGAGGCACTCCGTCCAGTCGAGCTTGCACCATATTTTTCCTGAAGAGGATCAGTGTCGCCAGACCCTTCTTTGAGAGGATCACCAAACTTCTCCGTATGAAGATCAATATCGCCATACCTCTCGTTATGACTACGAGCCAGTCTTGCGAAAGCATTTTCTTTCGAGATTCCCTGATCGCCAACAAAAGACTACCTTTAGTGAAAGTTGCTCAGGAAGAACGAAACTAAGGGATCAAAGAGAAAGAAATTTGAATACCTGCATATTGGAGGAATTGAGGATCACCGAACCACATGCCTCTTAGACCTCACTCCTGCTTGGGGGCTGCAGTCGTCAGCTCTGGTTCGTTTACCTGGGAGTGGTTTCAGCCGAGAATGCTCCTTCAAAATGTCGGAAGATGGTTCGCGCGGGGAATGAATCACAACCTCCTCCGAGAATTTCTGAAAGGTTAACAATTGCTCCCTCCAAAATTCCTTATACCTGCTAGTTACCGTCGTATTTCTTCCGATAGGAAGGAAAGGAAGGCTCTGCACCGACGAAAACGTGTCAGCATTAAGAATGTCCGGGAAAAGTTCTTTTGTAGCCTTCAACGGATGAAGAAATGGAACACCCTGGTCAAATCCCATTTGCCGAGCATCCCTGTCAATATTGTACGGAGTCACAGTAAATTCTTCGTCAAATAAAGACGGGACATATCCCGGAGTGCAGCTTCGCAAGTAAATAAGTTCTCCAAGACTTGCGGTTCCAGCATCAGTACGCAACACGGCATCAGGAACAGTAGCAAAAGTCTTTGGATGAACAATGGAAGGATGGATCGGCCCCCATGGACGAAAATCTATGGAGGACACATTGTCGAAGACATCCACAAGCTTCACACCGGTTTTTGGACGTCTCTTCTGCCAACGAAGTTGATGCGTGTCGTAACCACAACAAATTAGTGAATATTTTTTCACTCAATTAACAAGTAATATGGTGGTAGTTAAGTTCGTTCCCACGAGGAGCAAAAGATTTTTAGTTGTAAAATTGTCACAAAAAGGGGGGGATTTATAAAGCGAAAGAAAATAAACAAAGCAATTCAAATATAAAGTTGAAATCAATAAGAGAGACAAGATCAAGGAATCCTTCTTCGTTGCAAAACAATGATTCAAGTTATGTTTTTCATCCACATGTTATTAGTCACAGATTATCAGCAACCGTAGGTAAAGCGACTAGATCAAGTGCTAAACCCCTAAATCCCTTGTATCACTGGGATACGGGAAGTTCTCGACTACCGGATTCTATTTACCAAACCACCTAGTAGTAGATCACTCAAGATGTAATTTAAATAAACGCATTAAGATTTATGAATTTATTAGGTTGATATTAGTATTTAGACTCTTAGATTAAGGTTTAGTTGCTAACGTTGTTTTCACACACAATTGCTCCACGGAATCCCTCCGTAAGGTCTCGTGTTTGCTACTTATGTAAAGAGTCAAGAAACGATTACTTATCCCCTAACTTTCACTAGCTTTAGATCAATTAACAAATCAATTTAGTTGGCCACCCAAATAATCTATCAATCAATCATGAATGCGTAAACATTCCTATTAGTAAAAACAAACAATATTCATGTGAAAAACTTCAAGATAGAATTGAAAACAAAACTCAAATCATATATTAAGAACTAGGAATTCATCCTCAATCAATAAGAAAATTAGCTACTCATGTTTTTTAAATTCACACAAATAATTAAAAGGAGAATTTTTCAAGTTCACACAAATAATTAAAAGAAGAATTTTGAAAAGCAAGCAAAAACACAAGAGTTGTGTGTGTAAAAAGGTGTAGAAAAAAGTGTATAGAGAACTTCTCTATTTATAGGCTTCAATGCTCTCCAAATCTTCCAAGGAATAGAATCCTCATTCCATAATAACATCACTTTCCCAATTTGAGTCTAATTCCAATTTCAAGTTCAATTCTCCAAAGCTTCCAAGTTTTCATCTTTTTTCCCAAATCTAAGTCTTCACATCCATGAGAGAAACTCACACAAAATTCTGCAATTTTGGTCGCCTGAAAAATCCCTTGGATCACCGGAATCCGTCTAGAAAAGTCACCGCCGTTCACTGAATATTCTTCTCCGTCGACGGAATATTCCGTCACGGTGTCGTTTAAGTTAACCGTCAAACTAACGGTCGTCGTCAGTCAATCGGGTCAATGGGAGGTGTAGTCAGACACCGAGTCAGCATCTTACTCGGCTGAGTTAGGCTGGATCGGTCATCGCCGGTCTGAGTTGACTCGCCGGTGCAGTAAATTGGACAGATTTTCCTTTGTTTTCTGGGCATTTCTCAGGCCGAATTCAGGCCAATATCTTTTCTTCTCCCTGTAGAAACCTGTATCCTACACATACATCTAGTTCAAGCACTCTTCAATGCACAATTGCTGCTTCAGTCATCAGACCACCTCTCATTCATTTCAATTTCAATTTCAAACTCAAACTCTAATCAAAAACCACAGAACTCTTTGTTAATCATCCATGGAAACAATGTCCATACCCTTTAAACCATTCCAATAACCGATTCCAACTCTATCTTCACTGTTTTAGTTCAAACATTACCACCTTCTATTTCTTTGGTCGAACTCAAGAACCATCAGAGCACCACCTTGTCTTGACCTCCATCTGTTCACAGATTCAACCCATTTCATCTTCACAGCATCACGAATTCAAAAACCCATTCTTCCTTTGCTGAAATCAACACAAACTCGGATCAAGTTTACCCATATTCTTATGAAAATCAAACCTGACATCCTCCTTTAGATATACATCAGAAGCAACAACCCTTTTATGAGATCTCAAATTCCATCTCAGTTCGACCCCTGTACTTTCTGTTTGAGAACCCTAACCACATCTGTTGCTATCTTTCATCCCAATTCTGCCATATCTTCCTTGTAATCTCCATAGCTCATTTTGTAATTCTGATCAAAACCCATGGTTCTTCTTCATCTCCTGAATCAAAAACAGACTCAATCCCTCCTTCCAATCAATCTCGATTTAAAAGCAACAACTATTCAATACATACCCATCTCTATTTTATTATCCAGCAGCTCAGAACCCATTCAATTTCTCCTCTCGATTTGAACCTCTTCTTCTTCTTCTTTATTTTGATTCAACAACATCAGCTCCTCTATCTCCTCCTTGTGTTCTTCATAACCCTTAATCATCACCACCAATGCAACTCTGTCAAGATTCAACACCTCAGAACTTGAATCTGCTCTAAACCCACCTTCGATTCAAATGAATGTTCTTACTTCAGATCCAATTTCTTAATTACTGCTTTGAACTCAACAAATCATCACCGTCTCTTTCTCAATCTTTTCTTCTCAGTCTTAACAATCTCTATTCTTGATGTCAACATCAGCCTCACCATCATCTCACCGATTCGCTCCTTCTCTTCAGATTTAGTTCTCTCTGTTTCAAAACAGCAGCAGCTGCTTCCGCAGCTTTTAGTTTTAGGTGAATGAATGTATGAAAGGCAGACTCCTCTCGATTTTAGGGTATAGTCATTAGGGTTGGACGACTACATCCCAAGGATAGGGACCACCCCAGTTGGGTGCTAACAATACACATATTTTCTGGATAAGGGCTACCCAAATTGGCATCCCCTTAATCCTCAGCTGGCCCGTCTTTAGTGTTCTTCCAAATAGAGTTGCCCCTTAACCTTGGTTCAGCTCCTAATGTTGTTCACCTGTGACCTATTTGCCCTTTTTGCTCCATTTTGAACGATTTCTTCTTCTTTTCCTCCGTGCGACTCCAAAGTAGCTATAAAACTCAAAACACACGTAAAGTACATAATTTACAAGAAAAATAGCAAAGAAAGCATAAACTCTAGATAGTAAATACGGTGTATTCTACACCTATCAAATTCCCCCACACTTAGACTTTGCTAGTCCTCGAGCAAATCAAACTAAAACTTACAACTTCAAAGCGTTCCAGCGTCCCAAGCATCCAGAGAGCTATAAGGACATAGAGTTTCTGCATGCTAGTAGTAAGAAGTTAGAAATACTAAAGAACATATTCTCATTCTTAAATGTTGAGTGAAAAATAACCACACCATAATGAGAGAACGCGTGTTTGAGAAGCGATCAATAAGCATTTCTCCTCGACTTATGCCTCACCAAAAAGGATTTTATGATAATTGCACTCAAAAAGACGGCTTTTTATGGGTCTCACATGTGTGCAGGTAGGAATGAAGAGAGAAATCCTGCAACACGTTGAATGGTGGGAAGGACAACTTCCGAAATATTAAAAAAAAAAACACATCTTTTAACATTTTGAAAAACCATTTTTCTGACGATCTCTAAGAAAGAAAATCAACCATTATTATCGAGGATGAGATTACTTACTCACCTTCACATCCGAATGCAATGATGATAACACCACTCTCACGACATCCAATAGAAACGTCTTCCGCTCCTCGTCTTTATCTTCTTGGTCTTCGTCTTCAGTTTCAACTTTTGATGATAAACTCTTGAATTTCATAAATCCTTAACAATTTGTAACTCTTTTTAGCTTAAGTCCTTGTCGCTTGAAACTTCCTTATATATTTTCCTTCCCCACGGCTTATTAAATAAATATAAAAACAATGATAAATTTTTCTCTTGTCTCATTTTTTTTTTTTTTTAAATTATATGAAGACAAGACAAATAAAGTACAAAACAAAGTGAAAATAAAACAAACCGTGGCCGTGGGAGAAGTATTTTCCCGCTTAATTCTTCACAACTTGTATCGTCTCAAAATCATAAACTTCAACAATTCTCACCTTTTGATTCTCTTCGCTCTTGTGAATAAGTTTTTAACTTTTATGTATAGAATTACCTCATTGTATTGTAAGTCCTAAACATATATGTAAAAATCTGCTCTTTGTATGTTGCTTTACTTGAATTTGAAATTTGCTCTTTTCTTGTTCCGTTGCTTATAAACCTTGAACTTCTTCAACTTTCCTTGTAGATTTTGATGTCGCTCCTTGTTGATGATGATGGTGTTTCTATGGACCCGTTGTTGTCGAGAGAGATAATGGTGCTAACTGCAAATCGAACTACAAGAAGGAGGCTTTCATCTATAGACATCACCCTCATGATTGACAAAATTAGCACTCAAGAGATCAAAGAGTAGTGCTTCTATTGGTGGGAGGTTGGGTAGCTCACCATTCTACCCGGAATTAACGTACGGTGACACACACTCAAAAGAAAGCTTTTTAGTTAGATGGAAAAATTTGGTCGGTGCCTCACATGATATAAATACGGGTAGTCTCCACTAATGATTGATCAGCAACTCTAATAATGCATTTCTCCCTGCTCCTAATTTGCATCACCGGCATGATTAAATCCATTATTTAACACTCTAACAAGCAAGAAATCCGAATGTAGTTCCCTAACACTTCCAAGTTCAGTTATGTCGGTCAGAATTCTCTATGTAAACATACCTAGAAGTATGCTAGTGACTCTAAAATCTCTAAAAGTTGAAGTTTTTTTTTTTTTTTTTTTTTTTTTTTTTTTAAATACATGCTTAACCACTCCCCCAAACTTAAACCTTACATTGTCCTCAATGTAATTGAATCGTCCTAGTAAATTCAAGGTGGGAAATTTTAACATGATATGGAACAAGAAAAATAAATAAACAAAAATAAAAAGCAAAAGGAGAAGAAATACAAAACCTATGGGTTGCCTCCCATTAAGCGCTTGTTTTAAAGTCGACGGCCCGAATTAGCTCTTGCACGATTCATTAGCCATATACTAACAATCGGAAAATTTGGGGATCCACCCATAATACCTGTTTTGCAAATAACTCCATACAAATGTTAGCACAAGAAAATAATAATGATGTTATCGCTTGATAGAAATTTCCCCCACACTTATTCTTGTCCACACTCGGGAGTGTATAAAGAACATAGAATTTGGGAACTTCCATGTATTCCTCTTGGCAAACCTGCATAGTGTTAGCATCAAGTGTTTCCAATGGTGGATATTTAGAAACAAAATCATCCAAAAATACTTTCGAAGCACATACATTCAAACCAATAAGAGGTAAAGGAGAAGAATCAATATGCAAAGGGTTAGACAAACCTTGCACAATCTCTTGTTTTGCGAAATCCTCTTCATCCTTAGAGAATTCATATGAATTACTTAACTCTTGTATATAGTGGTCCTCTATCAAATCTTGCAACCATTCGTCGTTATTTTCTACCTTAACCAAAGTCTCGGCATCATTATAATCATTGGCAAGTTCAATTGGGTCTTCCACAAAATCAATCAATTTGGTTTCATCCTCTAGCATCATCTCTTCAACATTCTCATCATCGGAATCGGGCCATTCACTAAAATGATTTTCATCGGTATAGATTGTAAGATCTTCTTGTGCGGGTGTTACACCGTTTATAACAATAGGTAAGTCACACCCAATCTCCTCCTTTTGAATAGGTGAAGGATCGTTATTATGATCCGGAGTTGGAATAACTTTATCCTTGTGTTGATGGTGGATTTTCGTTTAAGGTTAAATTTGTAAAAAACCAGAAAAAACCATGCGCTGACATCTTGTAAAAGATAAAGCCATTTATAAGTGTTGGATACTCCCTCACTTAATTCACCAAGAATGGAGCATGTAGCAACAATCCATTCCTGTGAATTTCATATCAGCCTTGTATTTCCAGTACTCATTATCAGTGTGGCATGACGACTGAGTGTTACTCTTACAGAGTAACACGAACCTCCAAGCACTATAATGAAACCATGTACGAAATACCCGTACAGGCTGACTCTCGGTGTGTTATACTAGCTTGAGCCCCTCTCGGTGTGAGCATCCGGATCGACCAGTATCGGTCCGGATATGATCTGATCGCAGTCATCCAACTCCATAAGCATGATTGGATGACCCCAGATCAATTCCATCACCCCAAGCAGGTATGGAATACCCACGGCCGACCCCGCATGGTCGGTCATTGGCCTAGCTTGCCAAGAAACCGTTCATACCAAGCATTATGGACGGAAAACCCTAAATTAGGGTTTGCGGCATATTACATGTGTCGCAAAACAGTCTCAACCATCCATCTTCGCAGGTATAGATGGAGGGTGTAGATGTAGACTCAAAGGGCCCAGAGCATGTCAACACGATCACTGTGGGCCCGCCTACACATTTGACCAATCGGTCAAAACCAACCATGGTTGGTCGTGACAAAATTGTCACCCAAACAAGAGATGGCGTACGGCTTTTGAAAGCCAAAATTAGGGTTTCAAGCCATCACGCGCGTCCATCTTCTCCGGCACGAATGGAGGGTCACAGATTAGATTAAGCAAGGGTCGGTCATACCAGCATGACCACCGTGGGCCCATCTACCTCCTCATGTATTCGGCCAAGGCATATCATGCCTGGTTAATCCAAAACGTGCGTCCAAACTAGCATGGCCACGCCTCCCAAACCACAAACTGATCTCGACCACTCAACTTCGCCGTACGATTTGGATGGCTCGGATCACGTTTTCATGGGATAATCAGGTATAGGTGTGAACACCAGCCTACCACCTACACGCTGGTATGATCGACCAAGAACGACCAAGATGGGTCGTCTTGAAACGCATGCCCGAACTAGGGATGTCACGCGGTTTCCAACTCCTTTGCGGCAATGGATTTCTGCCGCAAACCGATCTTAACCACTCAACTTTACTGGGGTCAAATTGAGTGGGTAGATCGCGCCTTCATGGGACAGTGAGGTATGGACGTGCACACCGGCATGCTGTCTACACACATACCCGGTCGGTCCTCTCCAAATCCCTTTCCATGATTGGTTTCGACCAAGCTGAAGAGTGATGCTTGCGCACCTCTTCAAAAACCCTAATATTCATTAACGGTCGCAGATGAGTGTCTCAAAGATCATCTCATCCGTCCAACTTCACCAGACTTGGTTATACAACCACAGTCGGGGAGTTATTTGGTTAGTGAGGCGTCATTACCCATCACTTTACCACACCATAATGCAAAGACTCGCATAAAATACACACGATACTTCATAAGTATCGACTTCCCGAATAACACACGGTTATTTAATTCAATCATTACATGCTATCTTTCGTGGATCCACGATCCACACATTCAGTACATCAATCATGTCACAAACCGGGGGATACATCTTTGGGGTATTGGTCCGGCGGTTTACAGCGTGCGGCGTGCAACGCGCCATCACAAGAACGTGTCAGGAAGTCATGGACGGTTAGAGATGAACAGGAGAAGTGGGCAAGACTGGTCGTGTGGCACCGACGCACAACTCCACTACTCCATCACTCCACTTCCCACGAGAGACGTGAATAAGGCTCAATGACTTGTATAAATAGGTTCTCCGCCCTATTTCAAACAACGACACAGGTCCAGACGAGACAGAAAACCAAGTGTTAATACAAAAAACGTATTCCAACACCCAGAGCTTGCTTGCATCAATCACAAGCCTGTTCACCTTTCTGTTACAAGTCATAAGCAAGCCAACACCTTCACAATCTCAACACCTTCTTCGCTTCCCTCCCTAAGATCAACCCCATCTCCTTCACTTTGTGACCGAAACAAGTCCGGAACGGCCATTTCTTGGTTTAGGCCGGACTTGCCTGATTGATCTCTCGAATCTACAAGCACTCACCGCGCAGTGCATTTGTTTAAGGTTTAAATTCATTCCTCATCCACACCCCAAATTACCAAATTCTGCAGGAGTAGTTTTCACCCATAAACACCTAGTTACAATAATTTTCATAAGGTTCAAAATCATCATCGTAACCCATATAATAACGTTTTTCACGCTCCATTCTTAAAGCTCTTTTAGCTTCAAGAATTTCTTCATCCGATGCTAGGCCTTCATCGATCAATTGATAGAACCTTCTCTCAAGTTCCCTCAAACTAGGTTGCCTTGCACCAAGGAGATCACGCATAGATTTAGAAGCATAACTATCCTCCCCTCCTAGTGATTGTTCACTTACATACCAGTCATAAGGTTGTTGATATGTATGAGAATATACATAAAGTCTGTATCCTAAGGATGGTTGGAAGTTTCCTAAATGTTGAGGTTGAAAACCGTATTGATTGTTGTAATATGCTTGCTCTTGTCCACCATACATGGAAAACTGGTACCTGAAATAAGATTCTCAAACACTAAGTTAGATACGATATGGAATCTAACAAAGCAAGAATAAAGCAAAAAGGAAAAATAAAAAAAACTAAAATCGTCCATTTGCTCCCCGGATGGCGCTAAAAATTTGATGCGTGTCGTAACCACAACAAATTAGTGAATATTTTTCCACTCAATTAACAAGTAATATGGTGGTAGTTAAGTTCGTTCCCACGAGGAGCAAGAGATTTTTAGTTGTAAAATTGTCACAAAAAGGGGGGGATTTATAAAGCGAAAGAAAATAAACAAAGCAATTCAAATATAAAGTTGAAATTAATAAAAGAGACAAGATCAAGGAATCCTTCTTAGTTGCAAAACAATGATTCAAGTTATGTTTTTCATCCATATGTTATTAGTCATAGATTATCACCAACCGTAGGTAAAGCAGCTAGATCAGTGCTAAACCCCTAAATCCCTTGTATCACCGGATACGGAAGTTCTCGACTACCGGATTCTATTTACCAAACCACCTAGTAGTAGATCACTCAAGATGTAATTTAAATAAACGCATTAAGATTTATGAATTTATTAGGTTGATATTAGTAGTTAGACTCTTAGATCAAGGTCTACTTGCTAACATTGTTTTCACACACAATTGCTCCACGGAATCCATCCGCAAGGTCTCGTGTTTG
This sequence comes from Papaver armeniacum, assembly GCA_023531295.1. Taxonomy (NCBI): domain Eukaryota; kingdom Viridiplantae; phylum Streptophyta; class Magnoliopsida; order Ranunculales; family Papaveraceae; genus Papaver; species Papaver armeniacum. The sequence continues at coordinate 15,389 of JAJJWW010011129.1, forward strand.
CTACTTATGTAAAGAGTCAAGAAACGATTACTTATCCCCTAATTTTCACTAGATTTAGATCAATAAACAAATCAATTTAGTTGGCCACCCAAATAATCTATCAATCAATCATGAATGCGTAAACATTCCTATTAGTAAAAACAAACAATATTCATGTGAAAAACTTCAAGATAGAATTGAAAACAAAACTCAAATCATATATTAAGAACTAGGAATTCATCCTCAATCAATAAGAAAATTAGCTACTCATGTTTTTGAAATTCACACAAATAATTAAAAGGAGAATTTTCCAAGTTCACACAAATATTTAAAAGAAGAATTTTGAAAAGCAAGCAAAAACACAAGTGTTGTGTGTGTAAAAAGGTGTAGAAAAAAGTGTATAGAGAACTTCTCTATTTATAGGCTTCAATGCTCTCCAAATCTTCCAAGGAATAGAATCCTCATTCCATAGTAACATCACTTTCCCAATTTGAGCCTAATTCCAATTTCAAGTTCAATTCTCCAAAGCTTCCAAGTTTTCATCTTTTTTCCCAAATCTAAGTCTTCACACCCATGAGAGAAACTCACACAAAATTCTGCAATTTTGGTCGCCTGAAAAGTCCCTTGATTCACCGGAATCCGTCCAGAAAAGTCGCCGCCGTTCACTGAATATTCTTCTCCGTCGACGGAATATTCCGTCACGGTGTCGTTTAAGTTAACCGTCAAACTAATGGTCGTCATCAGTCAATCGGGTCAATGGGAGGTGTAGTCAGACACCGAGTCAGCATCTTACTCGGTTGAGTTAGGCTGGATCGGTCATCGCCGGTCTGAGTTGACTCGCCGGTGCAGTAAATTGGAAAGAGTTTTCTTTGTTTTCTGGGCATTTCTCAGGCCGAATTCAGGCCAATATCTTTTCTTCTCCCTGTAGAAACCTATATCCTACACATACATCTAGTTCAAGCACTCTTCAATGCACAATTGCTGCTTCAGTATTCAGACCACCTCTCATTCATTTCAATTTCAAACTCAAACTCAAACTCTAATCAAAAACCACAGAACTCTTTGTTAATCATCCATGGAAACAATGTCCATACCCTTTAAACCATTCCAATAACCGATTCTAACTCTATATTCACTGTTTTAGTTCAAACATTACCACCTTCTATTTCTTTGGTCGAACTCAAGAACCATCAGAACACCCCCTTGTCTTGACCTCCATCTGTTCACAGATTCAACCCATTTCATCTTCACAGCATCATGAATTCAAGTTTACCCATCTTCTTATGAAAATCAAACCTGACATCCTCCTTTAGATATACATCAGAAGCAAAAACCGTTTTATGAGATCTCAAATTCCATCTCAGTTCGACCCCTGTACTTTCTGTTTGAGAACCCTAACCACATCTGTTGCTATCTTTCATCCCAATTCTGCCATATCTTCCTTGTAATCTCCATAGCTCATTTTGTAATTCTGCTCAAAACCCATGGTTCTTCTTCATCTCTTGAATCAACAACAAACTCAATCCCTCCTTCCAATCGATCTCGATTTAACAACAACAACTATTCAATACATACCCATCTCTATTCTATTATCCAGCAGCTCAGAACCCATTCAATTTCTCCTCTCGATCTGAACCTCTTCTTCTTCTTTATTTTGATTCAACAACAGCAGCTCCTCTATCTCCTCTCTGTGTTCTTCATAACCCTTAATCATCACCACCAATGCAACTCTGCCAAGATTCAACACCTCAGAACTCGAATCTGCTCTAAACCCACCTTCGATTCAAACGGATGTACTTACTTCAGATCCAATTTCTTAATTGCTGCTTTGAACTCAACAAATCATCACCATATCTTTCTCAATCTTTCCTTCTCAGTCTTAACAATCTCTATTCTTGATGTCAACATCAGCCTCACCATCATCTCACCGATTCGCTCCTTCTCTTCAGATTTAGTTCTCTCGGTTTCAAAACAGCAGCAGCTGCTTCCGCAGCTTTTAGTTTTAGGTGAATGAATGTATGAAAGGCAGACTCCTCTCGATTTTAGGGTATAGTCATTAGGGTTGGACGACTACACCCCAGGGATAGGGACCACCCCAGTTGGGTGCTAACAGCACACACATTTTCTGGATAAGGGCTACCCAAATTGGAATCCCCTTAATCCTCAGCTGGCCCGTCTTTAGTGTTCTTCCAAATAGAGTTGCCCCTTAACCTTGGTTCAGCTCCTAATGTTGTTCACCTGTGACCTATTTGCCCTTTTTGCTCCATTTTGAACGATTTCTTCTTCTTTTCCTCCGTGCGACTCCAAAGTAGCTATAAAACTCAAAACACACGTAAAGTACATAATTTACAAGAAAAATAACAAAGAAAGCATAAACTCTAGATAGTAAATACGGTGTATTCTACACCTATCAGAAGTATTCTCGAACCACCATACAAACTGCTGAGTGAAGTTGCAGGAACAAGAGCATAGCTTTTGAAATGTTCCCACAAAAACGCCTGAAGAAAAGCAATGTGGATATGCGAATCCACCTTCTTATACCCATTGGAAGCATGCATGTCCGTTGCTAAGGCGTCCATATGAGAATACAGTGATCCAAGAAATAAGGCACCTAGGGGAAGGACCTCACCTTTTGCCTGCCTTATAGCAAACATAACAAGGTCACCTCTTATGGTCTTCCTTCCAGAACCATTGTCAAATATGTCTCTGGATAGCCACAAAGACAGAAATGCAATCACGCTGATCTCGTCTTCCAACTCCTGATCTGGTTTCGGGTCTGCAGGAGACCACTCCGACACCCACCAAGTGTAAAAGCATTTCGTATCTTTCTTCTCCTCTTCCAGGTCATCAAATTCTCCCGCCTTTCGAATTATATCATTATAATCGCGATGTTCTGCATCAGAAAGTTTATAAAAGAAGCTTCCAGCGATAGGCAAGTTCATCAATGCAGCCACGCTTTCCAGTGTAATGGTCATCTCTCCCCATCTACATATGGTTGTATGAGTAGATGGACGCCATCGAGAAATGAAAGTGATCAAGCCTGCCGTATCTTTCTTAATTTGAAGAGCGGCGGATGCCATGACCGCATCAAGGATTTGCGTTTTGATCAAATTAGCCTTAATACTCTTATTATTCAACATGCGTCTCATCCATCCTTCATAAGGACCCAACGGGGTATGACAAATCTTGAAGTTAATAGGTGAAGGTGGATACTCATTTCTCCGAAGACAGAGTCTCATCACAAGCGCTGAAGAATAGGATGGATCAGCTTCCATATTTTCTGAACCAGAGAGCAAGACTATCTTGTGAGAAGGATGCTTTCTAATGTTCGGAAAAGGCACGGTGAATAACTCATCATCTATGTTTGGCATATCTTTGAAGCTGTCAACATTCCCTGACTTGGCATCAACATTATTCCCAAAATACATCTTAGCGGGGAGCCTTTTTGTTCATTCTACAATAAAGAAGAAGTTGTGGGAGTCAGTACTTGTATGAAACGCGTATCATGGAATGTATAGTCCCGGCAGAGCAGGACACACATTCACGTTAAAGTACACCAAGCCTGGAGGCAAAGGTGCAAGGCCGTATTGGGTTCAAACAAGGCCGGTATTAGGCCACGTCACCAAACGAGGCAGGTGTTGGTTAAGTCCGCGAAGCCTATGTTGGTCGAGATTACAGGGCTAATATCCCCAAGCAAGACTGACATCACGTCAGTCAAGCAGGTATTGGGCCACACAAGTGATAGGTGTCTAAAACACCTAATTTACTATCTAGTATTTATGCTTTATTTGCGAGTTTTCTTGTAAATTATGTATCTTATGTTTGCTTTTGAGTTATTAGGTACTCTGGAGTCGCACGGAGGAAAAGAAGCGGAAATCATTCAAATTAAGTCAAAAAGGCGTAATTGTCATTTCACATGCTATTGGGAACCAAACCAAAGGTTAAGGGGCAACTCTATTGGGTGCAGATCCAGCTGTGGTTAAGGGGTTGCTAGATGGGTGGCCCTTATCCAGAAGGTGGGTGTGCTGTTAGCACCCTAATCCTCTTGTACCCTAAATCGAGAGTGTTTCTCTCGTTCACCTCATTTCATTTCCACCTGAAAAAGATGAGAGAAACAACAACATCCGAGTGAATCTGGTGTTGAATGTGAGAAGAGATTGACTAGCTCTGCTTCTGAGATCGAGAAATATTGACGCTGCTGATGAGTAGATGACAGAGGATGATTAAGACTCGAGAATCAGAGAAGTTTGAAGCTCAGTTAGGGTTTGTAGGATGATGTTTCTGTGGTGTTTGAAGAGATGGTGATACTAAAATTGATGGCAGAATCGATATGGGTTTGCTAGAAATAGTCGAGATAAGGGTTTTGAGATGAAATCGATCCTGGTGGCAATTTCGTGAGTCTGGTGGTGATGATTGTTGAGATGAGGAAGTAGAGAAGAAATTGGGGGCTGTTGCTTTTGGTTTTGAGATTGAGATCGAGAAGAAGATGATGTTGGTGAGCCACTGCTGCTGAAATTGTGAAGAATCTATGATGAAGTAGAGATGGGTTCGAGTCTGATTTCAATATAGAGGTGAAGTTGTCTGTGGTTCTGCTAGGGATCTGATAGTGACGGGATGAGTCGAAGTAGAGTTTGTGCTGCAATTAGGGCATTGATTTAAAATGGGTTTCGGATCAAATCCGAATTTGTGTGTTTAATGAGAGCTGCAGACTAACTGGTGGTGATGTTACTGGATGATTATGTGCTGAAGTGCAACAGCTGTGAAATGATGCTGCAGGAGGGAAGCTATAGGATTGAGGAGTTGCAACTGGTGGAGATGCTGCCATGGTCTGGTGGAGTCATGAGCTGAGTCTCAGGAAATGACTAGTTGATGTTGTGCAGTGATGGAGGAGCAGTTATTAGATGAATGTTAGGATGATTTTTGCAGAGACTAGCAATTGGTACTACTGGCCTTGAAGTGCAGCTGCAATGATTGTGTTGCAGGGCTCAGATTGAGACTGAGCTTGGATGGTTGGCAGGTGCAAGTGCAAGTGCATTTGAGTGTTATTGAAGCAGTACTAGCATGAGGAGTTGATCTAGTATAGCTATGACAATACAGCTGAGAATTGTTGCAGGTTAGTTGCAGGTGGGGTTGCAAGCTTGAACCTGTGGTGCTGAGAAGGATTACAGGGAGAGACTCAAGGGAATGTGTGATGTTCTTGAACTGCAGGGTGCTAGTTTGATGTAGATGGGCTAAGAGTGTGCTGAGGTTTTGGATGAGCTGTTCTGGTTGGATGTTTGGGTGCAGGTTGCTGCAATGATCAGGAGTGTTGGCTGTTACCACGTATGAATGAGTGCATTGTTTGAGAAACTGAGGTGGTCTGTGAAGCAGATTGAATCATGAACTGCAGGTGCTGGTGTGTGGGAGCATCAGCTGGTATTGTTGCCAGTGGGGTTGATATGTGGCTATGTAATGGCAGTTTGCAGTTGTGATGCAAGTGCCATAGCTGAATTAGTGTGTTTGAAGTAGCTGGGAATAGAAGGTGCTAGCTGTGATGAGAGTTGAGATTACAAGGGAGTTTTGCCGGTGAGTTGGAATGGTCCGTGACTGAAATCTTGAAGTCAAAGGCTACGAAGTTGAAGGACCGGAGTTGTAGAGTGGTTAGGTTGAAATTGTTGATCCTGGAATTGTTGTCTTTGGTGGCGAGCTGATAGTGTTGCTACTTGTGATGGATCATATAAGCCATGAAGAGCTCAAATGGAATTGGAAGAGCTTCAACTGAAAGATGGCTGCACAGTTATGCCAGCCAAGATGGCCGGTTAAGGAGTTGGTGATGCAGTTCAGGCCTGCACTAGCTCATGCCAAGCTTAACCAGCATAGTGACTCACCCTTATTCGTTTGACTCGTCCTGACTCTCTGAATCGGTGTTGACCCGACCGAGTGGATCATTGACCCGAGTTGACCCGTTGACCGGTGACCGGGCGGACTTTGCCGGTCACCGGAACCAATTTCCGACCACATCTCCGGCCGAATTCCGGCCACAATACCAGATTTCCGGCGACCACTTTTGGGGCATATTTTCTACATGGGTTTCTCTCACTCATGGGCTTGGTGTATTTTCATCTAATGGACTTTGAAGACTAGACCTAATTTTAGAAGTTGGAGAAAAGCTATAAAAGGGAAAGTCTTCTACAACTTATAGAGGATATCTTATTCTTGGAATTTTGGGAGAGCCGTTTTTGTTTACGCTTCTAGGGTTTGCTTTTGTTCTTCTTCTTCATTATTTTATTGAATATTGATTATGATGAACTCCATAGCTATGAGTAGCTAAACATATTATTGGTTATGGGATAAAAGTTGATTTCTCAACATGCTTTTGATTCAATGAATTAGTTTTGTCTCAGTAATTATTGTTTGTGATTCACAATTAATAGTGTTATAAGATTTGAAAACTTGTTAGGTTGAGTCCGGAATCAATCCGATTTGTGTTCATCTCTAGAGCTATATTAGGGTTTTCAATACGAAAAAGTTGTTTATCCCTGATTCTAAGTAGCATGATTGTGATTAGTGCTTGTAGTGATATATCCTACTAGTCACAAGTGAATCATAACTTTTGTTAAAACGTTTAGTGCTTTTACACATTCGTTTGCATTGATGAGTCTTATTCCATAAAACTTAATGCTTTTAGGGAGTTAAACTTAATTGTGCTTTTACACTTTAGGTTGCTTTCTACGAAGAATTCACATATGCATCTTTTAATGTGGTTGTGATGAAAACAGGGAATTAACGGGTTATTCTTGCGATCAAGGTATCCTAGGACTTTTAATAAATACGAGATTAAAATACCAATTCTAATCATTGATGATAATACATGGTTGTGAATGATACTATCCCGTGACCAATATCTTCTCCTTATTGATAATTCGAATTACTTACTTTGATTTTAATTACTTTTATTTGCTTAGATACAACAAACATACCCCGTGGCTACTTAGAAACTGAAATTTTATAACAACGAAAGCCTCTCTGTGGATACGAACTCTTTCTTATCGCATACTATATTTATATCTAGTTGATTGAGAAAGTGAAATTATATTTGACGGATTGACAACCGACCAACAAGCAAGACTGATATCATGTCAGTCAAGTAGGCTGGTGTTAGGTCACGTCAAGCCGGTATTGGTTAAGGCCGATCAAGGTCACAAGTCTGGTATTGGGCCGCGTCAGCAAGCAAAGCCGGTATTGGTCAAGGCCGATCAAGGTCACAAGTCTAGTATTGGGCCACGTCAGCAAGCAAGATCGGTCGAGGTCACAAGGCTGGTATAAGGTCGATGTTCGATCAGGCGTACACAATGGGACCCACGTTCAATCAAGCATGTATGGCGGGCCCGCATCCATTCGCACGTATCATAGCACGATTTTTCTTTATTCATGGGAATCGTGTCTACGAAATTCAGCCAAGGGTTTTTCAAGCTATAACCTAAAAGCTAGGTTTTGCATGCAACGGGGGAAAAAGAAGCAAAAACAACATGTTCATGGATTCACGGCTTGTTTTACTAAGCAATCCTAGGGCGGTTTTGCTATCAATTTCGGTGGAGAAACTAATCATGATATATCTTGCAAAAGAGTTTACCTAAGAAATTAGGGTTTAAAAAAAAAAAAAAAAACGTGAGACCAAGGAAGAACGGACGAAGTACCTACCTCATACACGTGCAGCGACGAAGTCCGGCGGCAGCAACAAAGTCCGACGGCGGCAGCAAATCCGGCGTCGTCAACGGCAGCGGCGTCGGTAGGGGCAGCAGCAAGGTCGTGGACGGGAGCTGGCCAAGAAAATATATATATATATATATATATATATGTGAGAAAAGAAAAGGGGTCGGTCCCTTTTATAAACAAATAATTGGAAGAATCCCAATAGAAAAAGGATTCCTCTTTTGATTCAAACGCCCATGGAAGGAAACTGGTCCCACCCAAAATTCCATGCTTGCACGGCGCGTTCACATGGACAATTGCTAGCGTTCGGTCAAAGCTCTTCCGGGTAAACTCCTTTATCTCGTCTTTCTCGCATATGTATGTCACCATCTCATGCCTACCCCACAATAGTGTAACCATTATGCGCTAGGCAGGGGACTTAATGTTGATAGTGGATTTTCGTTTAAGGCTAAAATTGTAAAAGCCAAAATTATGCGCTGACATCCTGCAAAGGATAAAGCCACTGATAAGTGATGAATACTTCTCCACTTTACTAATTCACCTAGAATAGAGCATGTGGCAACAATCCTAGTATTCTGTGAATCAAATACACAAAATTCATCCATGTTGGAGCATGTAGCAACAATCCCATATACCCTATGAATTTATATCATTATCAATTAATGCATGACCAGCCTTGTATTTCCGTGTTGTTCATGAGTAACTCTCATTATTGGTGCGGCATGATGACTGAGTGTTGCTCTCAGCAGAGTAACACGAATCTCCAAGTGTCACTAATGAGGCATGCACGGAATACCCATACAGGCTACAACTCTCGGTGTGTTGTACTAGCCCGATTGAGAATACATCTCTCGGTGTATTATACTAGCCCGATCTAGCATCTGGACTGTCCATGTCAGTCTCAGAAATAATCACGACCACGCAAGTTGGCCGCATGATATAACTAGCCTAGACGATCCTCAGCAGGAGCAGGCTACCACCTTAATGACCACCGGTAGGCCCGTTTATGCTCGGGTCGGTCGAACGCATGACATGCCTCCAAAACAATCACCAAACGCCGCATCCGGAAAAGGATGGTCGAACCGGTGAAACCGTTTGGAGAAGGTTCGCACGAACAAGGCCGCCAATATTGGTCTCAAAATAGTCACGACCGACCAACTTCACCGGCGTGTTTTGGACGGCGTGGATCATCCCATGACGGGGTTGGACAAGCATTGTCCCGCACACCGGCGGGCCCACTTTCTCCTTACCTCGACCAGGCTTTCTCACGACCAAGCCGGGGAGGAGCAAACGCTCTCCCAAAGTTCTACGGCGTGATGCTTTAAGGGTCGCAGGAAATTCCACTAAGTGTCTTAAATTGATCACGACCATCCAACTTCACCGGCATGTTTGGATAGCTTAGATCAAGCCTATAACCGCCAGACAGGTATTCGCGTGTTCACCACCGGCCCAATGTGGGTCCCACATGGTCGGACTCCCCAAAAGAAGAGCGTAGCTTGCCAATTCGTCCAGCCAAAGTAGCGTGGACATGAAACCCTAATTAGGGTTTGCGGCATATCACATGAGTCACAAATCAGTCATGACCATCCATCTTCGCAGGCATAGATGGAGGGTGTAGATGTAGACTCAAAGGGTCCCAAGCATGTCAATACAATCACCGTGGGCCCATCTACATGTGTGACCAATCGACCAAGGCTGGACATGGCTGAGCGCCTCGATTCATGCGCCCAAACTAGGCATGGTCGCGCGGTTTCCAATTTCAAACCAATCTCGACCACTCCTCTTCGCCGGACGAACAAGTGGTTTAGATCACACCCCTACGAGATGAGCTAGCACGGACATGAACACCGGTGGCCCACCTCCATACAGGACCAATCGGTCCCTCCAAAATCGCCCTCTAAGCTCGAATTCGATTGAGCTGGAAGTGGGTGCTTGCGCACCTCCTAAACCCTAATCCAACGGTCGCAGATGTGGGTCGCAAGTCATCTCGTCCGTCCAACTTCGCCAGCTTGGTTAGGCAGCCCTGGTCAGGAGTTAGGCGACCAGCAAGGCATCACCACAATCACCGTCCACCACTCTTACAGATGAGGTGATCGGCCAAATCAGGGCTTGCCTGTATAGCCTCCAAACGATCACTCGAAGATGGCTGGACGTGATGCTATTTTAAGATGCTTAAATTCGTGACTTACTCCGTTAAGCCTT